>VWZX01007509.1:1113736-1615114 GCA_013399015.1 Galbula dea
TTATTTATACATAGAGGAAATGTTGTGTTTGGTGTGCAATAATGCTGAACCGTTTGTGAAAAGTCATGAACATTCAGACATAGTGAAACACAACATTATGTTGAGTATAATTCCGTACCTGTAAATACAACTCTTGTACCTACATGTCCGTCTGTCTGGGGTATTTTATTAAGCTTCTAGTTATGTTTACGTACCGTTTACGTTGCTGTAGTGACATGACTAATATTTTATGCTCAATACTCTTGGTGCTTATCACGATGAGGAGGAGAAAAAGGGCGTGTGATTGCTCTATGTCTCCCTGTGGCCACCCAGCAGGGATCCATATAGGGAGCAGAAAAAGCAGCCAGTGATTATGTTTTCCTGAATTAATGTCAGAAAGACAACCTGGTCCCCTGCCCTAACTCCTTTCTGTGCCACTATCCCGGGGGTAACACTGGCCGGGGTCGTCTCCTTGTACAGAGGGCATCGCCATCACCCTAACTCCCGCTGGACCAGTGCTGTGCCAGAGGGGCTCAGGGTAGTCGCGGTGAGGAAGGACCTCTCCCTTCCCTTCCTTTCCCTTCCCTTCCCTTCCCTTCCCNGTTTTCTCCTAGGCTTTGGCGACCTCCAGACCCGGAGCAGCTCCGGGAGGTGTGCGATGACTGCAGCCTGTGATCCCTTGCTGGGCAGAACCCGTTCCCAGTCCGTGCCCATCACTAGTCTAGGAATGCTGGTGTGATACACACCGAGCACCATCTCCGAAGGCTCCTTAGCAGGGTTTGCTCGACAGGGGCAGGGAGGAGTGGGGCTCTGTGCCTGGACTGCAGAGGGAATCAGCAGACAGAAGATTAATTTTGGGGCTGAAACCGTCAATGTGAGCGTGAGAAGTTCCTCCTGTGAGGTATGGGCATGTCTGGCGCGGAGCGTGGCTGCCTGCGATGGGAACGCAATTCCCTTGCTGGTGGTTGATGTCTTCCCTTGCTCTCCCCTCACCAGCACTGCCTCTATGCGTCGCATAAGAGAAGTGAAATGAAAACCAGGCTTTAGCAACCGCTACCAATCCTCTGCTCCCCTCTGCTCCCCTCTGCTCTGAAGGGCCGGCAGGAGATTCGGAGCCCGGAGCTCTGAAGGAAGGCTTCAACCCTAGCACTGCGGTCAGGCTTTCTAGGAAAGCGGAATCACCTATCCCTTCCCCGTGCTGAACAGATCCATCAGTTCCTGTCATCCTCCTAACTGATCAGATGGCAGCGCTGCGGGTAAAGGAAATTATTGACCAACATCTGTCTCTGGTTGAGACATGATAGATAGATAGACAGGCAGATAGATTAGAGAGATACATAGACAGACAGATTAGATAGACATAGATTAGATAGATAGGTAGATAGAAAGATAAACAGATACAGAGAGAGAGATAGACAGAGAGACAGATTAGATAGACAGAGATTAGATAGATGATAGATAATAGATAAATAGATAGGTAGATAGATGTGTATAATTATAAATGAAAATAAGTTTTCAGCCATCTTCGGTTTGGGTATAAAAATAAAACGAATAAAGGCCATATTCAATTTTGATGTCAGGAGACAACAAAAAACAAAAGCAAACACAAAGGTTCAAAAGCAGCTTTTTTCGGGTTCAACACTCCTTTAGAGCAGCAAAGCTGGTGGTGGAAAGCTGTTTTGGATAACAGCTTTAAAAACCCCACACAATATAAAAGATCAACCAGACGATGGTTGCACCGCCTCTAAAACCCTATGTTAACATCTTCTTCCTCCTCCCGGGGAGTGCTCAGCTCTCGGGGAAGAATCCGAAACCTCTCCCGTCGGGCACCTCCCGTCTCCGCCCGGAGCTCACCAGGTCTCCGTTCTGGCTCCTCAGCCCTCAAAAGGTCGCAGATTCTGAGTAGGATCGTTGGGAGGGGGTCACATCCCGCTGGGCCTTGCTGGGAGAAGGGGGGGGGGGGCGGAAAGTTTCCGAGGGGTGTCCCGGACAGCCCTTGGATGAGGGTGCTGTGCGCATCTCACGAGGATACCCCATTTTGTGAACCTGCAAAAGTCAAGGGTAACACAGAAGTTGGAACTCCTTGTTTGTCTGTTTGTTTGTTTGTTTGTGGTTGGGGGTTTTGCTGGCTTCCCCCCCCCCCCCCCCCCCTTCTTTTTACTTTTCTTGCCCTCTCCTTCCCCCAGCAAGTAGAAAACCCTAAAACCCCCTTAAAAATGGGTGAAATAGAACACAAATGCAGAATCATTTTATGGAATTCCTTTCTGAATTTGAAGTAAGTTTTAAGGAGTGCCCGAATTTGAGAAAATTGGGAAAATTAGAATTATGTGGGTGGTTTAGTTTAGTTTTGTTTTTCTCTCTCTTTCTTTCTTTTTTTCCCAGTAAATTATAAACGCAACCCCACTGAACTCTTCACCATCAGTGATACTGGCAGAGAATTTTTCCCCTTTCGAGGACGCTACACGATCCGTGCTGATTCCCATGAATGTAGTCATTACTCACACATAGTCACTAAGTGCTTTAGATGGAAATTTCCAGCCCGCAGCATGTCCTCCCTGTCCACGATGCCTATTTATTGCTTGCTATAGATGTCACACAATTGGGAGCCTGAATCGCGTCACTTGAGTGCTGTTCCCTTCCTAAGTGAGGGGTATTTTAACTCCTGATAAATTATCGAACGGAGGAATGTCCTTGGGTACATGAATATATTAATGAAGAAAACACTTCGAGAATGATTTTGGGGAATATCTATTCCCAAGTGTTAGAATTCCAGACCCCTTTCAGAAAGATGTATTAATCGTCTGACTGGAGATGGGGAGAGAGGGAGAAAATGGATCATTGACAGATTTTGTGGGATCTTTTAAAAAACCTAGTCCCTGCTGAAATGAGCTAACAACTATCATACAGTCCTATTTTAAAGTGACTTTCCCAGAAAGGTCTTTGGCATTGATTTCCTTATACAATTTTGACATGAGGGATTTTCTGTTGTTTTTTTTTTGTGTGTGTACAGTGAGAGAATGCATGGTTTTATTGGTACTGGTTAGGGTCAGCCACAGGAGAATTATGGAGGTCATGTGAAATAGGTGCCAATAAAGCTTTTATTATTGTTATACAGACAAAAGAGCATTATGGAAAGAGATCCTTACCAGACCTAACCATGGATATTTTGTTCTGTTAACAATCATGTTGGAAAATATGGAGACATAGTAAAAAAAAACAAACCCAGACTTTTCAGAGCTTTTGGAATTATTGTTGTTGTTATTATTATTATTGTTGGGTTTATTTTTATTATTATTATCATCATCATTCACACCTTTTGCAATTTTTTTACATCAGAAAATGAAGGTCTCCTGAAATGAAACATTGCACACAATTCTTGATTTTGCCTAAACCAAACTATCTAGGGAAAAAAATATATTGCACTGTCACAACAGAACATAACTTTAAATATTGAAACAGCATTTAACATTTGTTTTCTGTGTTTAGCAAGATAAGAAAATCAAATCACTTTTTAATTAGGAAGGTAGACTTTATCTCTGATTTGTATGTACCTACAGTTTGAATCTGAAGATTTCCTGCTAGAGCCTGAAGTTGAGTATTCTGAAGTAAAATTTCATTAAAATGCTGTTTCTACTCCCCTCATCTGATCTAGAGTGATTTTAGAGGAACATTAAACCATCATCAAGGACTGTAATGAACTTCTCCATGTGTTGATATACTGGATTCTTAGATCAAACTTCAAAAACAGTTGGAGCTTAGTGAATTTAGTAAAAACTCATACCTTCTTAAATCTGTTTGACCCAGGAGTTTTAGATTAATTCCAGGAGAGAGCCAAATTCAATCAAAGAAAGTATTAAGAACTTACAGTACAAAACATCCTTTGTATTTTTACAGTTGAGTGAAAGGGAAATTGATGCATGAATCAAAGTTTACCCCCAAATAATATTAACATCGGTGTAAAGATTATACTAGCTTTTGCACTTTGGTAGTAAAATGGTTCAGACTGTGCATTGCAATGGAAAGGTTTAAGAAACTTTGTGAAATTACATGGAGCTTTGTTGTACTAAAAATCACTTATATTTCTGGGTTATATTAATAAGAAATAAGTGAGGTCTACACAGACAGAAAACAGAAAACACTTCCTTTCCAATGACTTGTAATTCATATATCATGAAAGAGAAAAACATATCAAGCTTTAAAACTGCCATTAGATCAAAGAAAGCACTTTTTCATTGTCATATGACAATTATACTTTTGCAAATCATATATGTAAGGGAAGTGGATGCCCCCCCAAAACCCCTCTATCACCAATGATATATAAATATAAAAATGTGGGGTTTTGAGTTAGTTCAGAAATAATCTTTATAGAGATCAATGAGCAGTTAGAGTTTATGTGAGTCATTAAAATCTGGGGATGAATGTTCAAGTGGTTCTGTAATGTATTATAAATGGTTTTGCAATGCTCCAGCATATGTGGAGATACCTATCTGGAGATATATACAGTTACATACATATGAATATGCTTATTATGGTATACAAAAATTGCATTTTCACATAGCATGAAAATAGTGTTGAAATGCCTTTAGAAAGGACTGGACCCAGTCAAAATTAATATTGTAATAAACTCAGATCCTAATGTAAATCCGTGGAAACCCCAAATGCATTCACTTTCTTGTTCTCAGTTATTTTGTTATCAACTCTGATTAGTCCTAGAAAACCCTGAAGCAGTAGGAAGGCTGGGTCAAACAATGAGTGAACTCAGTGGTAAAACTCTGCTTGCTCTCTTTCTGTAAGCAGCACTGAGATAGGCTATCTTCCCTGGAATCTCGGTGGGGCTGGGCAGGAAACCCAACCATATCAGCTTCTCCTCATAAGATTCCCCTTTGACTTCACAAACTCCTTGAGTTGTGTTAGGACAGCATGAGCCAGTTCCCACAGTAATTCCTCATGAAATATGAACACTGCAGCCCCCATTCTGCCCTTGTGAGGACATGAGAAGTCAACCCAGAAATTTGCACCAGCCTCTGGCTATGAATAAGAAAATCTACACTGCAGATATCTGAAGCTGGAGCAGTAAGTGGACTTGCTGTAGGAAAATTTCCATATCACACTTTGTAAATCTATATCTTACCAAATAGAAGCTTAAGTCTTGATTTAAATGGAGACAGTACTTGAAAGATGGACAAAAGAGCTGAAGGTGCACCTTTGCCACGTGTCACAGGGTATGTCCTACTAAGTAGGTGATGCACCACTGTTTCTTTTACCTCTTATGTAAATTTCTCCTCCCATGTCTACTGGTGGAGATTGATCAAACAAAGTAGGGACCTCTACATCTAACCTTTTCATCCTGTGCTCCTCTTAAAGACAGAGCATATCTAGCCAATATTGTCCACACATTCAGGGGGTGACTGTCATATAAAAAAAGTCAGATGAGCACTTAGCATGTCTGGTCTTGAGGAGGCTTTCTTGCTGCCTCATGACGTGGAGCAGATGGGTGGAAGGTAACTCTGCAGAGACGATGTAGTTAACTGGATTTTGAAAGTGGAAGGCATTCAGGTGGAGGTGGGATTGCTCTCCTTAGCTAGCACACTGTAGTGGTGTGGCCTTTTTGCTCTGCATTACAGATAACTTGATCTTCCCTTGGACTGCTCAAATGCTTCATGTGGCTTGGCTTTCTTGGCCGAGTGTACATAGGCAAGCAAAAAAGGATCATGGTACAGGCAAATGGTTGTTCTTATTCTTCACTGTAAACTTGGCAGATTTTGGCCTATCAATACCCTTCCAGTTCATGTCAGGGCATTTATAGGGTAATAAAGTCCATGGACTTCTAGTAGATATCAGAACACTCTGCTATGGAGCAGAAGTGCATATAGTCTGCAGACCCCAGCCATGTCATGCCTTTTGCACTTAGAATTAGAGGATGGGATCCAACCTGAAACACTCAAACCCCTGTCATTCACCTAGAAGGGGCAGCAGTTTCCTTAGATAGTAGGAAGAAAAGATGTCCTGTCATCATGGGGTTCAGTTCTGGTAGTTTGGGTAGGTGATGTGTGTTTTGCAAAGGGTACCTCTTGCCTACATGTCCTCCTCTCCCCAGCCAGCATCCTTGCAAAAGCTTGGCAAACACCAGCACTTTAGCAGTATTTATAGCTATATCTCTATCTGATGAGCCACTCTAAAAGTAGACTAACTCAAAACATACCACATGGCTGCTTGGAAATGCAGATGTGAAAGGATATCTGGTTCTAATATACAGATCACCTTATGGTGTGGCAGGTTTCAGTTTCCACAATAGAGAGTGCATTTGTGCTAGGAGTGATTTAAGCCATTTGGGACCTTCAAAAGCAGAAACTGTTCATGAACCTTATTGGAAATGACTACACTGGGTGAAAAAAAAAGGGAGAGAGACTAGAGGGGTGATCCAAGATCACACACATCTGAAGGGTGAAGAGGGAGCCTTTTCTAAAATGTTGCACTTTCTTACAGAAAATGCCTAAGCTGAGTGTGAGAGAAGTATCTCCATTCCTTTGTTGAGTTATGAAGTCCTGCTAATGCTGATGGAACTGACATCTTCTTGCAAAAAGCCACCAGTCTTAGTTCAGTACAGTTTATTAAATATTACTAATATTGGCCATCATATTTTCTATTTCATTTTGCTCTTCTCCTTTTGCTGAGGGAAGCAATGAGGAGGACAACAAAGCAGGGTTTTTCTTTGAGATACACCTGGTGGATTTGAGCTCAGATATTTCTCTTTCCCTAACTGCACAGAAATCCCTTAGGAAGAGCAAAATATCTGCCTAAAGATTGGCCTTGCAGATTGGAAAGAAGGACTTTGCCCTTGGGTCCAAAAGCTGGAATGTTTTTTGCAGATCATAGACTCCATAAGACATATGTACTTAATAAATAAGCAAACAAGGCTTGTGCTTGAATGGGGCTTCCGTGCAGTAAAGGAGAACAACATTTGGCAAGTTGGGGTCGGGGAGTTGACTCTTACATCCCTTGTGTCCAAGAGCCAATTTCTTTTTGCAGATATCTACTTTTCTTCTTCACATCAACTGTGCTGTTGAGGTGCATGAGAGAAACGTTTCAGAAGCTTATTGTAGGTGATCTGAAATGGTGCTTTCTCACCCAGCTGGCTCTCCGCATGCAGGAAATGGAGGGAACACG
Source organism: Galbula dea (assembly GCA_013399015.1). NCBI lineage: Eukaryota > Metazoa > Chordata > Aves > Piciformes > Galbulidae > Galbula > Galbula dea. The sequence continues at coordinate 1,120,883 of VWZX01007509.1, forward strand.
TCTACCTTGTCAAAGAGGCAAACTAGAAAAGCTAAGAAAGCTTTCCCTCATTTGCATCTACTGTCTCACTGTCTGCACAGGTCATCAGGGAGAACCACAGGGAGGAAGCAGCTGGAAACATGCCAGCACTGCAGGTTTTTGGCACCCCTCTGTAGCAGGGGCTGGGGGTCTTTTTGCATCCCTCTGCTCTGAAGCTGTCAGCAGGTAGCACACTGTCGTATATCTCAGAGTTGCAACATTATGTGCTCTGTCTCCACCTTTTGCAGAGCTTGACTGACCCTGCCTTGCTCCTTGCTTAGGGTGAGGTGGTTTCAATCCCCTCAGCAGCCCTAACAGGTCATGCAGGTTTGATCAGGCCTAAGAAGCTGTCCTTTTACATTTAGCAAGAGAGAAACACATCCACCATCTGCTTGTAATTGCTCTGTGAGATGCCAAGCGTAGCCTTTCCTTTTGCTCTCTCTTGAACCTTTGGCAGTCAGGGTATTCAGACTAATCCAGACCTTATCAGTACTTTTTGGTTGTAGGACCAAAGGCCTGAACACCACCAGGTCTCCACAGGGTTCAGTTGGGGTGGAAGGTGTGTGCATTAAGCAAGGTGGCTGTACACAGCAGCAAAGATGTTCCCAGCATTCCATGATCCCTGCTTGGGGTAGGAACTAGTTAGAAGTCAGGTGTCTAGTCTAATGGACTTATCTTGGCTTTTTCTGTGCAGGGGGACAAGAGGGGCAGCTGCAAAGAGTGACCCATCTCTCCTTGCTGTGTACCCGTTCTTGGCAAGAATGAACACTTCTGCAAGGCTGCCAAAGGTCACTGCAGAGGGCAACAACATTAAACCAAACACCTAACTTCCAGCTGGTTGATGCTGGTTGAAATGAAGCTTACCTTTATTTCTTCATTTTTCTGGCTGCTTTTAACTTGTCTAGCTGGAATAATCCTATCCCCTTCCTCCATTTGTGCCTTTTAGTGTGAAGAACAGCAGTAGCAGACTAAGGACCTGACTCATGACTGTCTATTACTTATCCTTAAAAAATGGATGGATATAGCCTCCAAACTATGCCATATGAAGGTGCATGGCAACCATTCTCTTACATAAGACTAAAAGTTTTGTGTGACTGTGACTAAATTATTACATGGTACAGTGAAGTCAAAGTTAAGTTCAGCTAAGGATAAAACCCTCAGTATTTGCTCAGATTGTTATTATCTTAGCCCACAGGGATAAAACCCCCACAATTGATTCATCTGGAACTCTTCATTTCCAGTATAATTTTAATTGGTTTGTGAAGCACAACAATTATATTATTCTGAATTAATTATGTTTTATTATGTGTATCCTAACCTCTTGTTCAATTCAGAGAAAAACATAGATGAAATGACAGTGAAATATTTCCTTGGACTTTGTGATGGCCATTGGAGTCTTGTGGATATCTCTAGGTGCACTAAAAAAAGACCTTGGTTCTGAGTTTGAAACAGTAACATCTTTTTGTCTGATGTTAGGTTGTTGCTTGTCTTATGCTGATATTCCAAGTGTTCCCACACAGAAGTTTTCCTTTTGATACATCTGTTAAAGCCAGCTTAAAAAAATCTGAAATTCACTGAGATTTGGCTCAGGAAAAAACCCAACTACCTTAACCTGATGAGGTACAAATTTAAATGTGGTTTATCCTTAAGAAAACTGGGTCTGTGGAGCCTGAACTTCTTGTTTCCATTAGGAACAAATCTACAGTTTGTGTGAGGCATGGGAAGGATTGATGGGGATTTAAGCAGTACTTGCATCTTGCTGATCCTAAATAACCCTTAGTGTTATTTAGAAAGCTTTGAGAACCTTATTGACACCTGACTACCTACAGATTCTTTAGATTTGAACTGAATTCAAATTAATAGTCCACATTAAATTATTACTACCACTTTTGTGAACATTAGTAAGTCCCAAAGGTATTGTCTGTGCATAATCAGAAATTAAGAGGCATGTGTAGACAACAGACTATTTAAAATTTTACCGTCACCATGTTTAAGAAAAGAAGCATAAAAGTCCAAAGGTTGTGTGTCACAGAGGCTGAATCTGGGGAAATTATTAGCTGGTATGTGAGTTTATATGGCTTTCATTTAGCAAGAGTAGTCTGGCTCTGGATGAGATCTGAGGAAAATAATCCAAACCCCATACTTTTCCCTGAGTTTGGAATTTTCTGAGTGTCTGGATCTGACCTATTTCAAGACAAATGATCTTTGACCATAGGTCACAGAGTCTTTATCCTGGACTTGACTTATTTCTATTCTTCAGTCTTAACTGATATTTCTCCTAGGTGCATATTTAGCCAGGTATCCTTGGTAGGAAGCAGTACACCTGTGAAGCAACACATGGCAAAAATATTTTTGCTAGCAGCAATCAGCATTTTTCATATTTTTTTCTTACATAAAGTCAACAAAAAAAGTGTCTGTGCACATATTTCGAAAAAAAATCAATATATATATATATATTTTAGGTTTTCTTTTGTTGATTTTCTCTTCTTATACTGGATTACTCTGGATTACTCTATCAGGTGCTTTAATTGGTTTCAAAATGTGTGCAAGTATTTCCTTACATAGAAGAAAATGCAAATAATATAAGTGAAACATAAGTGGAAATAAGATGACATAGACGAATACTTTAGATATAGAGCACAGATGCCTTTTGACTGCTTAAGTACCAGTGCAGATACCTATTTTCTTGTCTTAGTGACATTGAAGACCAAACTGTCCTTATTGCAGTGCCATCTTGAGGCCAAATCCCACCCTGATCAAGCACAGACCTCTGCAAAGAGCTTTTAACCCTCACCCAGAGTTGTGTTTTCCTCATTTCCTTTGCTACAAGTTTAGTCAAAGTGAAACACACGTGAGATCTGTGGTGCTAAAGGGCTTCAAAAATGATCCTGATACTACAGAACCAGTCAGGATGTTCACAGATGTTGTGAGAGCACAGTGCATGTAACTGATCTCCAACAAAAATTGTTCCTGTGGTCTAGATGGATTAAGATTTCTCTTAGCAGTTCTGTATTGCACAATCCAATTGCATAATAAACTTAGATCTGTGCTTTGGCCAAGCTGCAGTTTAGAAATGAAAGGGTTCAAAGGCAGCCAATTTTCCTATTTTGTTTTAATAGCTAATATTCTGAAAACCTCAAGGCTAATTAAGCTGTTCATTGTCCTGCTGCATTTAATTATTCAGATATTGATCTAACAGCTTAATGCACAAAACAGTGACATATTTTATATTTGGCAATGGAAAAAAATAGGAAGCAGACCTGGTTTAAAAATGATTTAACAGTGAATAACTCAATTCAAAGAGCAGTGTTTCCAAGTGTTGATTTTTTTTCATGAGTCACACAGTCTTTCTGTCTATTGAGAGGAAAAGGAAAAAAATAGAAAAAAAGACAAAAAGTAAAAGCCCCCAAGCTACTGAATTTTCTATGAAGCCTGCCTCAAATTTCACATCTAGCTAAAAAAAAATCCTACATGGCACCCTGCCAAATCCATGTGTCTTTACAAATATGAAGACAAGTCATTTGACTAGGAAAATCAGACCAGCAGAGAAATATCCCATGTTCAAATTCAGACCCTACCTGAGACAACCTCTAACCTTGGACTAATAAATATTTAGCTTGTCTTGTTCCACTACTGCTTGAAAACTAAGTCTCATATGTTTCCTCCTTCTACTTTTGTCTTAATTTATGTCACCATCTTTCTGATATGGGCCTTCGTCTTTGTGGATGCTTGAGACTGAAATAGAAACCACAAAGCAGAACAAGTTGCTCTGGATGGAAAGCCCTGGTGAAGTTCTTCTTTGAAAGACTGTTCTTGTGTTCCTCCTTAAGATTATTTATTTTTTTCAATTTTAATGCCTTGGAAACATCATCACATTCTTGGGAATGTGGTTCTCATGACTTGTTTGGAAAAGCTTTTTTCTCCCTTGCAACCAGAATGTTGTAGGGCCTTTGGAGAATGAGAAACACAGATGTTCTTGGTCCATCAGCATCCCTTCCATTTTTATTACTATATAAAGAATAAAAACAGAACCTGGCCTATTTGGAGTGGAAATAATCTATAATTTAGCCATTTACAGCTAGTCTAGACATCCTAAACTGCACAGAAACACCCAAACATAGCACATAGTCTGCCTCAGCCACAGGACACATTTGTCAGATACACTGTGCCCTAGAAGTGCCTACTGGCCTCCACTGACTGTGGGAAGATCTCATGGTGATTAGCTGAGGTACCTGTGTCCAGAACATAGTTACATTTCTTAAACATAGCTACTTAGTGCTCACTGATATTCCCAAAGACATCCAAAGATATACTACTATGGCACAGGACCTCTGGGAGACTCATGCAGTGCCAGAGCAGGACCTTTCAATGCTATATGGCTCAAAGGACACTAGCTACATTGCTTTGGCAACTGATTCCCACCTGCAAAGGCAATGAAACAAATTGTCTATTAATGTCTGTATTTTTTTCAGAGGACACACTAAAAAGCAAAGTGATTCATCAAATTGTAGGCAATTATTCACTTTGGATTTGATTCTGCCTGCTGGATGAAAGCCTTGTGGCTAAAATCTCCCAGGGGTGAGGGTTACATGCTTCTGCTATGGGTCAAGAAAGCAAACAAGCATCATAGAGCAATTCAGTTACACTGGCTGTCTATTTATAGTCCCTCTAGTGATGCTTAAAAGGTCACCTTGAGCTTGATTTGGGAAAAAGTAAGAAAGATAGTGAAATTACCATAAGACAATGAGTTGCACAGGCTGTCTCTTATGCAAACCTCTCAGATGCTCTTGACTCCTCTGAAGTGGAGACTTCACTGCAAGACTAGTGAGTATCTCTGACTCTACACTGAGGACTTCTTTACACAGGGCAGCACAGACCATCACAGGCCAGGGACTTTGATGGGAGAGGTAAAGCCAAAGCTGTTACAATGAGGGAGCACAGGAGATGGCAATAAGCTGTAAGAAGGGCTTCCTATGCCTTAATCCATGCCACCTTCCATTCAAACCTGTGACCCTACAAGCTGTTGAGGTCCTATGGTAGGTCATTAGATAGCTCTGGGATAATATTTTTCCTCAGGAGGAAGTAAATGTAAAGTTCTAAAAAAGCAATGTGTATTTGAGTACAATGGCTCAGCAGGGGTTTGACTTAAAGCCTGCCATTTGGGAGACATCCTTTTTGTGCAAAAGGCAGTGTGCTTCACTTTGTATCCAGAGCAAACATGGCTTTCCCCTTAATTAGATCTAGCAGAAGTTATAGAGGTAAAATGTATAGAGAGGGAAGACATAGGCTAGTGTATGGCATATGGTCATTATTGCACAATTCACTGGCTGGTAACTCCCTATGCTGTGTCTCCAGCTTACAGTAACTGACACCAGATAATACAGTTGGGACTAATCCAGACCTTATGAAGGGTTCCAAAAAAACTCAAAGCTAATTACTAGGCTTGAGATCCCCAGCTTGGCATATGGTGTGAAAAAGCATTGTGCAATTTAGGAGAAAACATAAATTCTGCAAGAACTGTACTTTGCCAGAAAGTTAGCTTTCCCCTCAGATTATTTACTGCTAATTGCAGGGAAGTGTCTCACATATGTCAGTGCATCTCTTTTTGAATCTACTAGTCCAGTTCCTTCTGCCCTTTTAAAAATTACCTTATTAAAACCATCAGAAGAAAATCTGGTTCCCAGTTTGGCCAAAAGACTAAAATTGACTGTCATAAACTATAGCAGATCGCTTCACATCCACATTAAAATCAAGCTTAATAATATTAAAGCTTGCATGTAGTGGGAAATTCCACTTTAAATTCCTTCACCATCTGTTGAATAAAATATCATCTGTGAGTGTTTCCCTTTGACTTCTTTTTTTCCTTAGGGTGCTCAGCGCATAGATGTAAGTCTGTAAAGGCTGTGCCGAGGGTGAGGTATCATGAGGGTGAGCAGGAAGACTGCAGCCAGGTTGAAGTGGGAAAGTGAGATCTGTGTCGTGATAGGCATCAGGACTGAAATTTCAGTTTAACCAGAAACTGGTTTATCACAGTGAGATTATTCTAAAACGAAGTTGCTTTGCTGGAGCAATCTGCTGTTAGGCAGCTTGCGGTGAGGTGCTTTTTTTTCTCTCAGAATACAGCGTTTCACAGCAGCTGTCTGAGACCTTGCTTCTGCCATCTAAACAGCACCATCTTCAGGCACCGTGTGAAACCTAGCAGGTACCTAGCCGTTCCTCACATTGGGAATGCTCTTCTTCTGATTTTTCCCTGGCCACTGTCTTTAAGTCTTGATACTTGTAAAAATTAGGTTATTAACTTGAAATGCGACAACCAACCTCCTCCAGTTGCACTCTCTGTGTCTGTATACGATCAAATTTTCCCTCAAATGTATTTGTTGTGTCTGGTTCATTATACCAGTTTTGTGCTTCATATTTTATCTATTTCTTGTGGGTTTTGGATTTTTGAGTTTGTTGATTGTATTTGGTTTTGTTTTGTGGTTGGCTTTTGGTTTTGCTTGTTTTTTTCTTTCTGTCTTATTTTTTCCCCCCTTTTTTTTATCCCCCCAACAGGAAAATCTATTTTCAGTACTAAGTTCAAACACTATATTTCAAGTCGCTGTTTTTTTAACCTTGAGAGACAACGAGATTTCCAGATCAATTATATTTAATCATTTACTTGACTTGAATATACATGTCTTTAAAACAAACAAAATCTACCGGTGTCAAAAGAAACACATGAATTAGTAAGCTCTAGCAGTTGTGTTTGTTTCATGTGTAAGACAAACAAATCTGGGCTTGGTGAGTGTTAAAATCTTGAGAAAATGAAACGAGAAATACTCAATACATTTTATAATGTCATCCTAACCACTTACTGTTATTTCTCTAATGAAATGTTGTTTATATTGTTTGTTTATGGCTCAATTTACTTTTTTTCTGTAGTCCATAGGCAAATCAGGAGCAAAGACCTGCAGAGCAGATCTGCGTTCAGGCACTCTGCAGTTTTATGGAGATATTTGGATGTGAAGACCAGCAGCCTCATCCCTTGTGTTGCCCACCCATGGTCTTTGTGCCAGGAGGGTTATACAGTGACTTTATAAAGAACTAAAATCTTTATGGGGATGATCAGACTCTAAGAAACACAAGAACTGTTTCTCCTCTTTGTTTTCCAGGTAATAAATGGAGAAAAGATGCAGTTCCTCTTTCCTGCCCCTCTGTGGCAAAGAGAAGGATGATTAGGGAGGGTCTCCACATCCAGAGTTGCCTCCTCCAGCAAGATTCCCCTGAATCTATGGGACCTACTTCAGCTGTGCGGACAGTATCTTGAAGCACTGATGGGACACTACACGTCTTCCTGCATCATGAGAGAAACCAACACCGTGTTGACTCTTGAAGTTTTCGTTAGTCTTTATATTGGGAAGCAATATTCTTCAGGACTAAAACTGCCAGGTTTGGCATTTTCCAGTCCATACAGTTTTACAGCAAAAAGATAATTTAATCAAAGGATTCTCATCAGGAAATATCGCTGTAGGCAGCACGTTACAGGACTCAGTGTATTTGTTGGACTCACATAGAAGGTGAAACCCTCACCAAGTAAAAATAGCAAAGTGCTATCAGTGCAGGTCTGTTTTGGGGTCCTGGAGTCCGAGGAGGGGAGAGGTACTACCGTGTCTCACCCCCGGGAGAGGCCAATCAGGTTAGAGGGAAAGGGATGCTCCTAGGGGAAAAGCCTGGCGGTGCCCCCGCCCTGGATAGCAACTAGGCTGTTCATAATGAAGAGGCTTGTTGAGGTCTTGCAGTCAATCACAAAAACCCAAAAATAATCTCCCTGCTCCCCCGCCCCAAACTTTCCTCTGCCCTACTTCTGGCGAGAGATCGCCTTTGCAGGTTAATTTAAGGAGACAGAAGATGCTGCGGGACCGGCCAGGAAGAGAGGGAAGGGTGGGAAAGGTTCGAGGACGGCTGGAGGGGCAGGTTGAGTGAAGAAAGGCAGGGAGAGATCCCCACGATCCTGCTAGTGCCCAGCCTCAAACCCTTCCCTACCACTTCTGGGATTGGGAAATAGCACCGTGTCCTCCTCCGCCCTGTCGGGCAGGTCCCGCAGCATCATCTCCAGGCCCGGGGCCAGCCCCCGGCCGCGCTCAGAGGCAGAGTAAGGGTCCTCAAAACTGCGTCTCCAGGTGTCTTGTCCTTCCCACCGCCACCCCCGAGCGGAGCTGCTGCCGGGTGACGGTGTAGGAGACTTTCTGAAGCCTTCTCCAGACACTCCGGCCCCGTAACCAGCCCAGAAGCGCCTGCAGCCTCCCCTCCAGCAACACCGGGAAACTGGGCGCTGCCATCGGAGCCCATCTCTGCTCCTGGGAATGACCAAGGGTGCGGGGAAGGATTTGGCTTTGCTTTGTTTTGGTTTATTTTACTTAATTTAATTTAAATTTATTTTATTTTATTTTGAGTTAGAGTCCCTGGAGGTGTGTAAAAATGTATAGATGTGGTACTTAGTGACATAGTTTAGTAACATAGCGGTGATAGGTTGGTAGCTGGACTCGATCCTAGAGGTCTCTTCCAACCTTAATGATTCTGTGATTCTATTTTATTTTATTTATTATTTTCTTTTACTTTATGTATTATTTTCTTTTACTTTATATTTTATTTTATTTTGGTTTGGTTTATTTTATTTTATTTGTTACTTCATTTTATTTCATTTCATTCTCTCTCATTTTATTTTAATTTTTGGGAGAAACCCATCTTTCAAATTCATTTCGTTCCCCCAGATCCTCTGGGCCCCGGAGCCCGGAGTTTCACGGCCTCGCGTAGGAAGAAGTAACGAGGCGGTTGTAACCCTCCCGGCGCCTTTGGGGTCCCCAGCCCTGTCCCAGTCCCTTTGGAAAAGCGGGACCTGTGCAGCCAGGATCTCCCGCGGAGAGGCAAGGGGGGACTGGGAGGCAGGGGACTACATTCCTGCCCAACAAAGAGCATCTTTTCTGCCCAGCTGGGTGGTGAACTCGTTCCGCGGCATTCCCGCCCGAGGGACACCCTTCCCGGTGTCATTTCAGGGAACGGTTCCAGACTTGCGACTTCTGGCTGAAGAGTAGCCGAGTCTCGACTAGCCCAGGAAGGTTTTATTCCATAGCTTCCCTTCATCCCTAAATAAAATCATAATAATCTCGTGAATTTTGAAGGCAAATGCAGAGCACGATGCAGGGCAAGGAGATCATCAAAGAGTCCTCCTGAAAGAGAATCTTCCCGGTAGCTTTACTTCAGGAATCTGGCTCTTCCCTCCTTTGGCTTTATCCCCAAACAGGGAGATTTTGGGGTCTTCGTGTGTGTGCGTGTGTGGCTTTTCTTTCATTCTTTCATTCTTTTCGTTGTTGTTTTGGTTTGTGTTGGGTTTCTTTTGTTTTGTTTTGTGGGGTCATCATGGGCACAGATCTTCCCGTGAACCATCCATGACAGCTGACTTTTTGCACACACGATTTGCAGCAGATCTCCTCTCACTTCCCTGCCCCTGCACTTTCACTCTCTTTTCCTCATCATCGGGGCTCTGCAGAGCCCTTCTCCAGCCAAAAGTCTTTGTTACTACCCTGTGTTTTGTTTGCATATTGAATTTACCCCATTCTCACTGCCCTTCACGTCACTCCTCTGAGGTTTTGGTGTCTTTGTACCCAGAAAATTCTGGTGGTTTGTTCTGACCTCTGTTCTGTCCCATAATATCATCACATTGACAATATTTTTTTAAGAGGCAGGTTTAAATAAAATGTACAAAGGATAACCAAAATAAAATATATAACAGATCCTTGCCTTCTTGAAGGTGAGCTCTGCCTTTTGCCTTTCTTGAGGAGCCTTCTGGAGTCTGCAAGATCTTATTCTGAGTTGCTTTTTAAGTTCTCAGGAATCTCAGAAGCTGTATCTATATATTGTCAACAGAATATCAGCCCTGTAAAAAATAAACATCTAACTATAACTTCTGTAACAATAGGGGTGCTAACCTGACTCATCTGTGCCAAATCCAGAATATCACTGTTGCCAAAGATTAACACTGTCTGCGCTTGCACAACTTTGTAACAGACAAACCAAAGGTCACTTTTTGGGTAGGCTGTAAGCTTTGGCTGTTCCCTGGCAATGGGTTATGTTGTTAAAGTATTGTAGTATCAAGGAGATGCAAATCTGTTTGTACTCTGACCATCTCTGAGGTTTTGTGTTTTGGAGCTTTTCCAGTTCTGCAAGATATTTAAGCCTAAATTTTATTACTTTCTGAAATCAATTTTCATTGCTTGGGAACTCATTAACATCAGCATGAATTCTTACCTACAAAGTTCATCAGAGTGAGGAAATGCTGGAATTAACTTTGCAAATTTGCTCTTTATGATCATGGTTTTGGAAAGTCAGACCTACAAGCAATTAGTGTTAAGAACACATGAAAAAATTAGAGAAGATTGAACTCATTGCCCAGACTTTGGTACTCCAAAACACAAACCACATGTCTTCAGGATCTAGATTTGAACATTAAACTGAGTTAATTCAGATCTGATCCTAGATGTAATTATGGATACCATACAGAACCATTTCCATGCCCCATTAGTACAACTGCATGTTTGTGGTATCTGCATCTTTTTGATGAGGAAGAGAAAATTAAGTGTAATGCAAAAACATTTGTATCACTCATCTGGATGAAAATATCTATATGATGTGTGTGGCAACACTATTTCTCTCCAAGAAATATGTTCTCTTTCTTTTAAGAGATTTGTCTCTTTTAGGAGATTTGTTATGCAGATACTGTAAGCAGGGATGGCTACCCTCTTGCTCTTGATCAGTCCAAATGCATCTCTCCTACCTGGGACATATCACACCAGTCTTTACTTGCCTGGGGGCTGCTGAATAATCCAAATTCCCAATGCAAAGAAAACAAGGTGTCTTGAGCTGTGGTACGATCACACTCACTGAGTCACTCTGGGGAACAGATGTCCCAGATTTTCATATTTTTGTAGGAATTCCAGGTTTTCATAGGAACCACTTTTCACAGGAACAACATCCTTTTGCACTGCAACTTGTTTCCAGAGCACTGACTCCCTCCCTGCTCCTCTTTCAAAGGTGTGTGCCTTGCAGCAAATATCCTAATGGCATTTTGGCATGCTGCTTGCAGAATTAGGAAGCTGTCATACTGATCAACAGGAAGGAGTCTATGGGATAAAGGAAATTAGGAAAACATGAGGGGTGAAAGGTGTGGCTTTGTTTAAACTGGAGACAAAAAAAAAGAGAGCAGGGGGACAACAGATTTCTATATGTAAAATGTTGCTGCAAATTTGCTGGTGATCACTTGTGACCAACTGAAGAAGAATGAGAAATCAATTAAATTTACACCAAAGAAAACCAGGATAAATATGAGAAACAGAGTATGCCTTTAGGGTGGTATCTAAGAAAAGGTTTTGATAGAAATCTCAGGACTTGTGCTGCAGAAACACAGGTTAGAAGAAATAGTCATAAGAGATTATCTAAAATTATTTACTTATCTTCCATGCAGGGGGTGGGATGGTGGGAGAGTGGCCTGGATGACTTCTTGAATTCTCTTTCTGTGTTTCATTGCCACAAAGCTATCATCCATCCCTGCAGGCAAGGCAACTATTCAGCTGGCTGACAGCTGATGCAGGGTGGAGACTAAATTCAGCTGAAGGCTGACTATAGTGGTAGAAATATGTTGATTCATCTGGAATTCAGTCTCTTAATTCACATCCAAATCGCTGGCAGAGCTGCTGCTGACTTCAGTAGCTCAGGACCAAGTCCTTAGCTGCCTGTCATGGCACTGTCCATTTTGCTATGTTTTGAAGAAGCATTTGCAAGACTGGCCTCTTACTAATTGCATTCCATCTTTGTGAAATATGATGATGGCTGTTTCAGCATGAGCTATGTGACAATCAGAGACCAGAAGGGTGCAGAAAGTGGTTGGGCTATTAAGTTACTAAAAGGAACTATTAAACTTTTCTTTCTCCCCTTCACTGTTTTATTTGAATAATCTTAATTCTGATCTTGGTTACTGAAGTGGCTGTGTGAGAAATAGACTCAGTAGTGTAGAAAGGATACAAAATTGACCTGATTACAGGAAGAAGACCTGTGTTTTAATTTCAATCATCACAAAGATTACTTGGAGAAGAACCTAATTATATTTCTAAATTTTGGTCACAGAGGACACATTGTACACAATTGAAAACGATGTGATGGATACCATAGGGACAAAAGATGTGTTAAGCAAAGTTTGAATAGTGTTAAGGAAGCTCCTCATGAACAAATCCCCTGAAGCTCTTCTTCAGTTATTAACCTGACTGCTAATTCCTGGTGATTTTCAGAAGAGTAGGAAGATCTAGAAAATCCTGATTCAGAGGGGAAAGAAAAGCCCCTGCTGCCTAACAGCTTGGTCAGAGGACTGTCACTGGCACCCATCTTATACACTCATGCACTTAAGGATCCAGCTGGGGTTATTTTGCACTGGAACTTAATAGGTTTATTTTGTACTGGAATAGATGAGGAGTGCTCATACAAGCAATTATGACGTCTCTGAAGGGGTATGGCAACAAACAGGAGGGAAGTGGGAATATTTTTATTTCATATTTGTCTGCAGCATAAGGGGGAGAGTGTACATGAAGGAGAAGGCAGTCTAGTGGGGTGGAGAGAGGAAAAGGAAATTAGGAGTCTGGATGCAGTAAAGAGAGGAGGATGAAACACCAGCAGGCTGAAGAGCAGGAACCAAATAGGTTTGGGGTCATTGTGAAAAATCACTACCAAAGTAGCTTGTGGTGAGAACAGAATAAGGTGAGGCATAGAAGAGTCTAAGGGAGGAAACAGATAGAGGTTTGACATGTCTGGAACTGACCCAGACAGATGGTGGGGTTTGTTCATAACAACCCCTAGACTTTCCTGCAAAGGTTGCCCCTGAAATGAAAGCCTCTGTCTGCAAGTGCACGTTGTGCATTTCACAGCTTAAGCTTAGGGGTGAAGGGTGGAGAAGGAGTTTGCTTAACAAGGAACAGCAGGAAGGAGATGAAGACCCATGTTAACAAATTACTCAACTACAAAGGGCAAGGGAACTCTGAGGACATAGAGCAGGGTCTATGACCCTTGCTGCACAGCTTGGCTCTCACCATGTATCCTCTCTCCATTTCTGTACACCACTTTGGGTCAAGGAGCCTCACTGCCATCTCCTGCTACCTCTAGACTCATGGCAGGAGGAATGGTTCTGCCCTGGACTGCTGCCACTCTCACTGGGAGGGGAGCAGAGCCAGTACTATTTATTAAGTTGCCTTGTAAATAAGGAGAAAACATCCTTGCCCTAGGGCATCTCCAAGAAGGTGCGGTTCAGGTGTATAATGCACAGGGTATCTAGTAGATAGCCACGCCTCAAAATGGGGCAGGAGAGGCTGAAGTAAAAGTCTCCTGTCTGCAGAGATTAACCCACAAGTGTTCCTCTCCCAGCAGAGCACCAGACCTGCAGCCATAGCAGAGGGAAGGTGAAGGCTGCTACAATAAGCCTCCTGCGAGCCCCCCGCAGAAGACCGAGGTGCTTTTCATTTTCGTCTGGGAACTTTCCCCTCATTACCCTCCTGACAGGATGGGTGCAGACAGCATTAGGGACGCTGGGCTACACACCGGCCCCAGAGGAATGTTCTCCTCCTCCTCCTTTTCCTACATGGTGGCTGCATTTCGGCGCACGGGGAGGCACGGCAGTACTTCCAGCCAAACACCTTTCCTTGCAGGATTCCTTTTTTTTAACAGCCAAAGGCAGCTGCAGGAGAGCAAGGAGCCTCCACCCCACCCTCACCCCGGCTCCCTGCAGCCACACAAGTGAGTTTGGTCGATGCCTTTTCCCAGGGCTAAAGGGGATTGGTGATTAAAGAGGCCTTCTGACCAGCTTTCCCCTAAAAGGAGCTTACAAAGTCCGTTTGTTTAACCTTTTCACAGCAGCTTGACCCTGTCATAAAGAACAAATCACTCTGAAACAATGTCGAAGTGTGGGACTGGCAGAGTGGCTCCCAGCCTGTTCCTCCTCCACCGTTGCACCCTCAGGGGTGGATCCAGCCCTGGGCAAGGAACAAGGACCTTTTTCTGCATCCCCCAGTCCCACAGCTTTGTGCAGTAGCTGTGAGTTTTGACCCCTATGAAAGGAGGACTAGGTGTGGGTGGCTTGGTGGCACAGATGTGAGTCGTTGCCAGGGCAGTCTGTGATTCACTTCCCTGCTGAAGCAAGGTCTCTTGCCTCCTCTATTTCCCAAATATCAGAGGCACTTATAAGGTAGTTAATTTTTATCCCTGATGCTAACTTTTTCAGCCAACTTCTGAGTTTCTGTTACCTATTTTAAACCTTGTGGATTGCTTAGCAGTGAAAGCAGAAGACAAATAGACTCACTAGTGGAGTTTAGAAGTGAATGGTACTAGATTGTTTAAATCTTGTTGCATTCCTTGTTTTATGGCTAGGGAAGGAACTATACTGTTAGAAATAACCATCAAATTCTTATTGAGACACACAGATTTTAAATTATTGTTCTTTTTTTTTCCCCTTAACCCAAATGATCAAAGCAAAAATGCATAAACTGGACAAAAGTTATTATAGTCCAGTGTTTTCACGAAGTGATTTTCTACATGAACAGGAAAATGAAACTTAATTGCTTACCACAAAAGCATCCTCAGGCAATAGTAGTACAATTAAGACTTTTTCTTTAAATAGTGTGCAGGCTAACACAGTACATATGGTACCATTACCAACTTCAAACCAGTATTTGAATATTCTTTTAATTTAAGCCAGTGTGTGCTAACACAAAACTTAGCAGTAATAATAAGTGTAAACTTGGGTAAGAAAGCAAACAATGCCAACTCTGTTGAGCGTGCAAGTCATTAGTCAAAATCAACAGGACCAGATTTTGATACCAAGTCCTATATAGTTTCTTTCATAATAGCTATTTTTTAAATATTGTTTTGCCTGGCTTTGGGTTTGATTTGTTTTTTATTTTAAATAATTCTTGTAAAGAATAGTTATATTTCTACTGTATTGTATTGTGCTCAGGGATTGTCCTTATGAGGAACTTTTCCTTTGTGAGTACTTTGTGAAAAAAAAGTGACACCAGCAGAACAAACTGTGTGAAGTGAAGAAATGGATGAAGTCACGTCACTGTTAAAATGTGTATGTAAATTTAAATACTGTACTGATATCTTTGGTGTTTTTACCTAATGACATTCACTGCAAAACAGCAATGGAAACAGCTTGATGAGCACAACATACATCATGCAGGTGGCCCATTCTATTTAAATGACCCTTGCAAAACTGGCTGTGTTAGTTAGCCAGGTGCTTAAATATCCTCTCTGCAAAGCAGGCTAGGTTATTTAAACACTGCTTTAATCCAGACACTTTTAAAACTGGCAGGATGCTCCTGCAATTAAGATGGTTCGTGTGTTGAGGATAACGTGGCACAAGCCATTCCTACCAGCCCTTGAAAGGGGCAGTTCTACATCTCAATTAATTTCACATAAAGATGTCAGCTGGAAGAAAAGCTAACAGGAGCAGCACTGATATTTGGGCAGCAAAAGAAATAATCCACATCAAAACACTTAGGGAGTAACCAACAGGAGAGAGAATTTTACAGGTTTCCCTATTATAGGGGAAGTTCTTTATTCTCACTCCCCCTCTGTTCACAGCAGCTCCTGTGGCCTCTGGAGATCCCTGTGAAAATTTGGATTCCATACTGCCTCTTGGGGTCTGGCTATAGCTGCTGGGGCTTCCTCCACTGCATAGACAGCAAAGGGAGCTGAGATGCAGGGAGCAAGGTGAGTACATGGCTTAGTAAAAGGCCCATCCTTGACCCTCATGAGAAACAAGTTTGTGATGGGTAAGGATCTGTGTCTCCCTTGGTGAGGAGCCTTGTCCATGAATCCTGCTGTGGAGCATGGTGCCCAAGCTGAGTCTATAGTCTCAGAGGGCAAGAATGAGAAGTTAACAAATCACCATGCAAACAGGAAATATTTACTTGGCAAGGAGAAAATCTGCATCAAGTCACTCCCCAGGTTAAAAGGGAGGAGGTTTTGTGCAGCTCAGGAGAGGGCCATCAGGCTGACTGGCACGTACATCCTTCTTCTGCTCCACTTTGTATAAATAATTAAATCATCTCTGGAGTAAGGACTTGACCCTGAATCTCTTGCATCCCAGGTGAGCACCCCAACAACTGGGCAATAGAATCAATCTCTTCTTTCTCTCTCTGTGGCCTGATGAATATTTAATCACCTGTACAAAGTGAAGCAGCTCCAACGGGAAGGAGTGAAAGCCAGGCACCTTGCAAAAGCTCTCTAGGTCAATGGTCCATCTATTCTTCCACCAGCATTTGAGTCCCTATGGATAAAAGCCCCTAGTATGTGAGAGAGAAGGTTGTGTTGACTGGATGCTCCTCTCTAGCAGAGTCCTGAGATGGTGGGAAGCAGCTCCTGTCTTCCCAGCTTTCCCATCTCTAGTCACCTACATATGTTTATTTACAGCTGACGAGATTGATGTCCACACTTGATATTTATTTATTTGCCTAGTAGAAACATAAAACCATCATCACATTTGGAAAGGACCTTCAAGATCATCAAGTCCAACCAATAGCCCTACACTACTGTTATCCCTAAACCATCCCCCAAAGAGCCACATCTATCTGGTTTTTGAAAACCTCCAGGGATGTCGACTCCACCACCTCCCTGGGCAGCCTATTCCAATATCTCACCACTCTTTTGGTGAAGAAATTTTTCCTAATATCTAATCTAAACCTGCCCTGGCACAGCTTGAACCCATTCCCTCTAGTTCTATTGCTAGTCACAGGGGAGAAGAGGCCAACACTTGCCTCTCTACAATCTCCTTTCAGGTAATTGAAGAGAGCCAGAAAGTCTCCCCTCAGCCTCCTCTTTTCCAAGCTAAACAGCCCCAGGTCCCTGAGCCTCTCCTGATAAGGCCTGTTTTCCAGACCCCTGATCAGCTTAGCTGCCTGCCTCTGTACCCTCTCCTGTACCTCAATGTCCTTCCTAAAATGTAATAGTTACAAATAGTCACTCAGGAAGGAGAAGAGCCAGGCAGAACCTGCATTTTCCAGGAGAAAGTGCAGCTGCCAGGGCACTCACAGCTGCTTCTGCTCAAGCTAGTGAAAAAGTGGAGCAGATGAAGTTGGATGGGTGGGAAAGACCATGTGCCCACTGCTGGGAGCTTAAGGTCTCATCTCTTATATGGCTATTGCTTCCACATCCATTCCTTACTTTGTCCACTGACTGATGCAAAACACAATCCAACACATCAGAGCAGTAAAAAGCATAAGGAAGAGCTGCAGGGAATATGAATGCAAAAAATAAGGTCATTCTGCCCAAGGGGTTTTTTTTATATATAATTTCACAGGAAACTAGGCCATCCAGTGAGGTTTTTATAGCTAATGCAGATTTTTAAAAGGAACCACAACTGAAAGGTTTTTAAAAAATGTGCTGAGCCAGAAAAGACACTACTCAGGTATTTCTGTAGCCTATCAAGGTCAAAGTGAAATGACAAGTGCCCACTGTGAAGAATCTCTCCTTAGTCTCATATGGTCCTGAACTGTCTCAGCAAACATATTCTTAGCTTCTTTTTTGTTTTGCTTATAACAGGCACAAAGAATTAAAGAACTGTTATTTGCAGCTGCACCAGAAATCCAGTAATAAGATTGCATTGGAAAAAGTGAGGAAGATATTTCTTTAACCCAGATAATTTGCTACAAATTCTCCATTCTGCCAGTATCTTGCTCCATTTTTCCCAACAGACTTTCTTTTGAGTAAATTTGGATATTTGTCATCACCTCAATGTAAGACAAGCCAAAATATTGTGTAGTAAAAAAAAGATAAATAAAATGAGGCATTTTGTTTAGAAGTGGCAGCTTTTTATTACTTCACAATGTCATTACGGAGCTGCATATTTGGTTTTCAAAGGTTATTTTTTGTTTAATTTCCCTATTAAAACTTATTTAAATCCCCCCCCAATTTTTTTAGATATTCTTTGTTTCTGACAAAATCTAATGGTGATCAGAAGCCATATTCATGCTAAGTCATGGCTTTATATTTAGGGGTCTGACCTGTAAATGAGTCTCCCTAGAGGTAAACAATGAAGAGATTTAAGACACTCCAGGCAAATGGTTCAGCTCAGGGGTTCCATGTCATCCTCTGAAGATGCCTGATTTGGCCACCTACAAGATGTGTCCCTTTGACCCAATGCCACAGGTTGGCTGTGAGCACATGGCTTTCTTCTCTCCAAATCTCCCAGTCCTGTCATGGGCTGCAGACATGGTGCTGGGACACATCCCTCTCTTTGCTTCTCCATTCCCACCTCAGATAGACTAAATCTATCTCTGTTGTTTAACTGTTTGCCCAATTGTAAAATTAACTCCAACCTGCTGCAGAATGAAGATTAAGTCTGGGGAGTCAATGATGGGAAAAAGCTATCACAATGGTAATAAAACCTCTTTAGTGATGGCAGATGGAGGTGAAAGGTCAGGCACAAGTAGTCCTTCTGACTTCAGGAAAGGGCAACTGCACTGTTTATGATGAATTAATTCATCACTTGATTTTACCATTTCAAACCAAATTTGCTGAGCCATTGTTTTTACCCTTTTTTTTTTTTTTCTGCAGTGAGGCTCAGCCTTGTCTAGCAGAGCTTGTGGGCAGAGAGGATAGCAGGAAAGCCATGAGTCAAGAAGAATCAGATCAGGAGGGTCATTTCACAGACACACCAAAATGGCAAGGAGCATTTTCTGATCCTTTCCATCTTCTAGCTGCAGAATGAGTGTGTTAAAACTAACCATGGAGAAGGGTTGTAAAAGGGCCTGGAAATGGAAATGGTAATGGTATTACACCTGCCACTGGGGATGGCAGACATACAGCTACAGTATCACTTCAGTCACAGCCTCTTGTCATGGCCCCACAGCACCAGGCCAGGTATGTAATAGCCATCATGAGACCTGCCTGGCTGGTGAAGGACTCAGCCTTTCCCTGTCATCTCTGATCTGCATTGCACAGGATTCCTCAGCCATGTCCAGGGCATGGATCTGTCAGGCTGTAGCTGGGAAAAACTTACTTTTTAATGGCTTTACCTGTGTGCTGTTTGTGTACTAAATTAGCAAGAAGGCTTATTGAACTCAGTTAGGTTCAATCACCCTCCAATCCAAAAATTCTCTGGTTTTGAGCTCCTGGTTGATGTTTGCAAGGATCACATTGATCCCTTGCTTGGGAGGAGTTCCCAAAGCAAACCTTCCTAATGCTATTGTTGAGTCAAGGACAAAAGCTAGATTTAACATGTTATTTGATTTGAAGAGCACTGCTTTGGCTTCAAAAGGCACTTTAAGCTGTTTGTCAAGTTGCTGTGGTTGCCATCTCAGTTTGGTCAGGTCTGCAGTACAATGTAGCTGTGTTCTCCCAGTACTCCAAAGTACCCTTCAGGAGTATCCTTTCTGATGGGTTGTTACAGAAAACATTGCTTCCAAAATGTTACATATCACAGGAAGATCAAAGAGAGGATAACTCTCTTGAGAAATCATCAGCCAAACAAATCATGCTTAAGCTCAGTTAGAGCTGAGCTTCCCAGGTGAAGCCAGAGGCACATCCTGATGTTTGGTGGTAGGAGGCTGGTGCATCTGGAGCATGAACAGCACGTTGTACACACTTCTCCATTCGTGTCACATCAAGGCAGCATGACAGTGGTGAAGCACTGGAACAGGTTGCTCCACCCTTGGAAACATTCCAGGTCGGGTTGCATTGGGCCCTGAGCAACTTGATCTAGTTATAGATGTCCCTTTGTGGGGTTGGACTAGGTGACCTCTAAAGGTCCCTTCCGACTCTAACCTTCCTATGATTCTATGACAGGGAAGCCTGGGGCTCACAGGGTTTTGAGTACTAAGCAGACTAGCAGAGCTGGACACCAGACTGAGAGGCAGATACAGCCAGGAGACAGGGATAGTGTATATTTTCTCCTTTTTCATTCATTTATATTTATATTTCTCTCCCCTCTAGGCCTGCACTCTGCCCTGTTTTGTTTTTTGTCTTCGCTTTCTCCTTCTGTCCTATATCCAGCTTTCCCCAATGAGTCAGAACCTAAACTTGTCTCCTTATACTTCCTCTCCCAGCAGATGACATAAACCCATGTAAACAGTTGGTGTTTTGTGTGTTTTCATGTGTCTTCCACGCCTCCACAAATTGATTCAAAGAGACATATTGTGCACCTTTTGCTGTTCCCTCCTACCAGGGTAACACAGGCTGAAAGCAAAGCTCCTGAGGAGGTCTTAGTCATGCTGTGCTCCATAAAATTCCACAGAGCAGACCCTTCCAGAACTCCCTGGTCTGGGGCCATGTTCCTGGTGTTAAGAAATGTGTGGAGGAAATAACATGCTTCTCTGTTATGTGAGGAAAAGCCACTCAGCAGTTCCAAGATTTTATATATATATATAAACCCTTGAGGAATACAGATGCATATCTTTGTTTAGAAAAGTCACCCTCATTTCAACAGTCCTTAGCAGGAGAGGACAGGATTGTAAACATGGCTAGAATGGAGGTTTAATTTGTGAGGCTGCTCTGGCACACAGGATATTAGTGTGTAAACAGCTGGGGAGGAACCACAGCTAATACAGTTTGGGCTTGCCTTGTAGTGCCTTTCAAACAAAATTCTCCTTCACTGAGATGTCAGTACCATGTTATCTGGTATAGTTTTGCTCTTGCACAGCTCTTTTGTTCAGGGAAACCTAATGAAATCTGTGATTTTTTAAAATTTGATTTGTTTTTTTTGTTGCTGTCAGGGACAAACATCCAGCTGAGTCAGCATGGGGAGGGGGTGTTGTGGGGCATTGTGGCTTACCCATAGCATTCGGGTTGGTTAAGCCCCAGCTCCAATGCGCCCTCTCTGTGTGCAAAAAATAACACTTCAAGTGAGCAGAGTTCTAGAAAATGAAAGAACTAATTGCTGGGGTTAGAAGAATTCAGCCAGTCTCAAGCCATTAGGATCACGGCTGAGCGGAGAATGTCATGGAGCCAATTGGAGCAAAGCTGCCAGGGCTTTACGACGCTTAAGACCTAACCTTAGGTTGCTCTGCGATCACGTTGGCTGGTGAATATTCCACCCTCACCACCCCCCCTCGCACCCCGGCAGCCCTTCCCTCTGCGGACACAGCGATGAGTGCAAGGAATGCCAATTCCACAATACTCCTGATTGCCAGCAGGATCGGGACAGACAGGCCTGGCAGTTTAATTTGCCTTTTTTTTTTTTTTTCTCCTAAAGGAATAAAAACAACAAAAAGACAACCTAGTCTGTCGTGAGATTTCTGACTGATTGTGGAGTAATTTGGACAGAGTGGAATAGAGCCTGCTCAGTGGTTCATGAACAGCACTTATCCGTACTCCATTATTTCCCTTTTAGTTTGCTTTACAAATTAGTAAAGGGCACCAGTGTCAAATTCTTGATGCAAGCCTCTGTGTGAAATGATAAGCTAAATCCTAAATTGAGGTCAAAGCTGTTCATGTGGTTCCTGCTGCTAATAAAAACGTTTTTCTTTGTTCCTGCCTGCTAAGAATGCCTGCCCCATTTATAAACAAGATCTTATCCCAAAAGAGACACCTCCATGCAGATGTTATGGAAAAGGGCCTTGTTTAAATGGTAATCTTTCCTTAAAAACATACTACATTCCATAAGAAAAAAAAATTATCACCATTTCATTAAAACAAATTCATTTTTACTAGCTAAAATTCCATTTTTGTCTACATCTAACATCTCAGGGTATTTTTTCTGAGTGGTTCACAATCTGAACAAATAATTGGCAGCATCACACAATTATGTTCCAGTGACTTGGCATTTGTGAAACCTCCCTTTAATTTCAGTTCAGAGAGGGACTGAGGAATTCTACCCCACAGTCTCCTTTTTTGACACTAAATGGAAAAAAAATGGGAAAAAAAACCCCAACAGGAACTCTGTAGTGATTTAGAATCAACTCTTGCTACCCATAGGGCTCTGGCTGATGTGATATATAAGCTGATATCATCACACCCTGCTGAGAGATGATGCAGCATCTGAAAGACTGATGTCCTACCTGGGCAAAGGGTTTCATAGGCTGGATCCAGAGTTGGACGGAAATTACTCAGGAGAGGTTTGGTGTCCCTCCCTGAGGAAAAACAGTGTCTGCCAGAGGGATGGGTTCAACTGTTTGGTCCAGTGCCAATTTTATCCTGAAAATCATTACCTTAAAGTCACTTGATTTTAACATTTCCATATATTTTTTCCAAGCCTTGGTGGCTGAATGTGGTTTTTAAATGAACTACCAAGTTTGCTGTAGCTATCGGCAGCCGTGCAGTACGTTGTGTCAGCAGACAGCTGGTCCTCAGACACCAGCAGCCACTGTGACTCTGCCTTCCTTTGTTTGGTCCCCTCTGCTGTCACAGTAAATGGTTGGAAACTGGTAACTCCCCTCACTACAAGAAGGAGATTGAGGTGCTGGAGCATGTCCAAATAAGGGCAAAAATGCTGGTAAAGGGTCTAGAGCACATGAAGAGCTGCAGAGGGAATCGGGGTTGTTTAGTCTTGAGGAAAGGAGGCTCAAGGGAGATCTTCTTGCTCTTTACAACTAACTACGTGAAAGGAGGTTGTAGTGAGGTGGAGGTTGGTCTTTTCTCTCAGGTGAGTAGTGATAGCACAACAAGGAAATTGCCTCAAGATGCACCAGGGAAGGTTCAGGTTGGATATTAGGAAAAAAATTCTTCCCTGAGAGAGTTGTTAGGCATTGGAACAGGCAGCCCAGGGCAGTGGTGGAGTCATCATCCTTGGAGGTGTTCAAAAACCATGGAGGCATGGCACTTTGCACATTATTTAGTGGGCATGATGATGTCCAGTCGGCAGTTGTACTTGATGATCTTGGAGGTCTTTTCCAACCTTAATGATTCTATAATCCTATAACACTTCAAGAAAATACATTCTCAAGAAATGCAGAAGACAAATCTTCAGACTTTCATTTTCTTTCCATTCCTAGGAGAAAGGAAAATCAATTTACCTGCAAATCTAAGAAACACTATTAATACCTGTTGGGGTTAGAGAGCTCAAAGTGGTCACAGGAGCCTGCAATATCCATTCTTCTTTTTTTCCTTATCTCTTTGTAAGCCCTTGGTAACTTCAGTGAGATGAATTAAAAGTGTCAGATTTAAATGGTTGGAAATGGGTATAAACAGGAACTGTCTTTGCTGAGAAGTATTATGAGATGGGATCAAGGCTAGGGGCAAGGGAGGC
Organism: Galbula dea; assembly: GCA_013399015.1. Lineage (NCBI taxonomy): Eukaryota > Metazoa > Chordata > Aves > Piciformes > Galbulidae > Galbula > Galbula dea. Next base: position 1,144,155 of record VWZX01007509.1, read on the forward strand.
TTTAGATGGACACGGCAATGCAAGGCACCGGCTGTGTGCTTCTGTGTGTGTGCTTCAGACTACCACCAGTGAAACAGAACCACAAGCAGAGATGTGAAATCAAACCAGGGGAGACTTTTTTTTCTTTTTGTTCTGTTCCTAGAAAATATTTTCCTATTTAGATTTATGGTATCAACAATGCAAAATGCATATATATTTATAATTAATTATGGACACAAAGCAGTGCTCTCCTGTAGTGCTCAATGAAGAAAATCCTCATCAGCTTTACTTTGAAATTACCTTACTGCTTGCCCAAATATACATACAGGAAGAGGCAGAGTAAGGATGAAGCTGAAAGATGTTTGTGTATCTGCCTTGGGAGCAGCTGAAAGGCTTGAAAGATGAGAAAATAAGAGGGAGAATGTCTACCTGGGGAAAAAAAATAAAAGGCAGAAACATCACAGAAACAGGGACTGCAGTTCTGCAGTTCTGTGTCTTCCTCCTCGAGGGGACACAATATGCTCCAAAAACAATGTATTCCAAAGAAAATGACTGATTTTACTCAAATCAGGCTAGTGAAACATTTGCCTGATAAAAAAACTCTAGCAGCACAAACAGCTCAAAAGCTAGACATTTCTGCATGATCTGCCTGAAGACAGCTAATGTTTGTCCCCAGCTCTGACATGTCAAGAGCTCACAGGTCTAGAGGTGACAGGCATCTAATAAAGGTCTGTTTTACCCAACTGTTCTTCAAGGAAGTCCCAGATTAATTCACTGAAGGGAATTTTTTTTTTCACAGCCTTTGCAAGTGTTGCTGTCAAAACCAGGCACGAAATGGTATCGTTGAGTAAACAGCCCATCTTCTCTCCTGTTGTACACCATCCCTTTGCAGAGCCTCCCATCTGAGCAGGCACAGAGAGGTACAGAGAGGAGCCATGGAAGGAAAAACCTAGCAGAGCCCATGCAGCCAGTCATCCCCAAACAGCTTGAGTTTCTTCAGGAGTGAAACTCCTCTCCCCTCCAGAGACTGAAGATGCCCTGCAGCAGTACTGCCTGCTGTGCTGAAATCCCTGCAGGGACGAAGGGCTCAAGGAGGAGGAGAGGCAGCCATGCTTTTAGCCAGGTCTTCTGGGAACAGCCCTTCCAGTGTCCTGCCCTCCCTACTCCTCTCTGCTCTGCTGAGGCTTGGACTAGCTGTAGCTGGGTTCAAAGACTGTGTTTAATGATTTTTAATGCTTCACTAAAGTGGGTGGGCAGGGGTGCTAGTGTCGAAATGTCTTGAGGAGGGGAAGAATTCTGTATTTCCTGTTATTTGTCTTGCTTCATGGAATCCCATTTTTTAGTGAACAGATGGGATATTTTTGGTTTGTTGAACATTTTGTCATCACAATTCAGCACCAGCTAACCTGCCAAATGTTCTTGAACACTACACAGTCACTGCAGTCCTCAGTTATACAAGAGCAACTTTCCTCCTTGGTTCCCATGAATCAAAAGAACCATTTATTTTTCTTTTATTTTTCTTTCTCCCTTAAGATCCAAAGACTATTTTCTACCTATGTTAACCCAGATATATTGGTCTAAGTGGAAAGCTCATTCAACACATAGATGTTATTGTGCCAGAGTAGGAAAACTCTTGGATGAAACCAGTAGAGTCTGGAATTTCTGTGGAAGGAAATCTACTCCATTTGCCAACAGTCACTGACAGCCAGGGACAACTGAGCTCTTTTCTTTTATTTGTTGGGGTTTTTTTCCAGTTGGAGGTGGTAGTTTCTATTAGCTTTTAAATACAGAAATACAAGGAGGTTTGAGTTAAGGACTCTACTGAGTCTATGATAGCTCTGCAGACTTCACTGGCTTGTTTTCTGTCCTGCTGAACCTGATTAGCTGGTGCTTGGCTGAGGCACAGTTTCTATGGGGCAGACGTGCCTCTTGTAGAAAGCAGGCTGCCTTCAATCAAGAACATAAAAGATGGACTTCACATGGCTGCCTTTTGTAGGACATGCCCCTGCTGAATCACCATGGTGGTTAAAACCTGTTTTCTTTGCAATTTGAGTTTGTCTGGCTTCATTTTCTCTTGCCAGACACGTTTTTGTTTGTTCTTCTTTTCATTCTCTTTTCAACCCTTCCCCTGTTTTCTGTCACCTCCTACTATTCAGAAATCTTTAAACTGTAAAAAACCCAAGATTTTTAAAATTAATTTGAGCATCCTACATACAGTTACAAAACAAACTCCAATGTTTATGCACTGCTCCTTGGTCAAGAGGAAAATAGCTACCTCATGCATTTGGGTAGGATCTGTATTAGAGTGTTACCATCTTTAGAATATCTGACTATGGTTTGTTACCAGCCCCTGGTTAATCTCTGAGACTGAAATGGCAGCACCAGAAAAGACTGTTTGATATTTTTTTCCTGCCTTGTGACCCTTACAGTGGTTGTCCATGTATTTGTTACTCTGTCTGGACTAAACTTACCTGAATTGGAGACTGTGAAGCCAGCAGAGAGCTGCAGAGTGTCTGTCAGTTGGTTTTGCAGCTGTCATCTCTGATATCCTTGAAAAGAGCATGAGCATGACTATAAAACAAAGCAAAGACAAAGAATATTTTCATGAATTATGTGCATGTTTCCACTGGAGAAAGCTTGGTCTAGTGAACAGCAGAGGAAGTTGGTGAAATTTTCATTTCTACCATTGTCACTGTGTGGGGTCAGGAATACTTTGCACTTCTACAGCAATTCATTAACAGGATTTCCTTACAATATGCCCCACTCCTTTTTCCTGATTTCCAGCTCTTAAGGTTCTTAGACTGTAAATGGAAGAAAAACCTCAAGAAGCACATAGGAGTGAGTGTGGCTGGGCTTCTACCCTGTTTTGTCAGGAGTATGAGGGGAAGCTATCTCAGGAAGGAATATTAAATGAACCCTTTCCTATCACCTTGGTAGTGAGTCATATCTCACTCACTTTGGATATTATGAGCCCTGGGGAAGCCTTCTTCATGCTTCAGGAAGGGGAAAGGGAAAAATTTGTCTTGAGGGACTCTGATATAACAATTATTTACAGAAAAATAAATCATAGGATACCAGGTGGAAGGAACCTCAAGGGTCATCTGCTACATCATGTTCATAAAGAGCTCTCTTCTTTTTTTCTGATAAATCCTTTATTTTCTTCCCTTACTTTTCTGAATGATTAGGATTCAGGACAAACACTTCTATCCACTACTTCCCTAGGAAGAAATGAATGTAGGCAATCTTTGTCTGATTTGTGGATTCTGCTTCAGTGAATTTCTCACTTTGCTTTGTTATGAGTATGCATTGCAATCTTCTGTAACTGAGATCCAGCATGCAGACCCATCCCATATGAGCAGAAGATTATTAAACTTTGATACACTTACACAGGGAGAAGCATTTAGGGACCATGGTCTTCCTCACAGGAAAAGGCAAATTTGCCAGTAGAGATTAGGATTTCAAGGTTAGAGATCCCTGTACAGCAACAGCAAGAAAAAAAATCCCTAAATGCCAAGAGGAAGGACACAGAGGGAAAGAAGTTTCAGACAAGAAAATTAAGAAAGAGGATCTGATTTCTTGGAAGAGACTATTGGTGAGCATAATAATGTTGGGTGGACAGTTGGACTTGATGATCTCAGAGGTCTTTTAAACTATAATGATTTTATATTTTATTTGTGACTGATGGAACAGGCAAGGTGAATGAAAAAACACTTAGGTCAGTTGAAACTCCAAGATTTGGAAAAAAAATATTGAGAAGGACAATGTTACATCTCCTAAAGCACTGACTTGATATTGAAAAATCTACAGATGGTGAGAAAACTGGGGAAGAGAAATGCTCTTTCCTCTTTTGTTGCTGAACATTACACATTTGGTCTCTCTTCTGCTTGGATTCAGGGACTACAGTATTTAAAACTAACCTCTCAGTCTGCCACAACTGGCAGAATATAGGCAAGAACATCAGCCTTGAGATGCTCAACAAATCAGAAGCTTTGCAAAAGAGTAACAGGGAGAAAACTTGTGTCTAGGGAAAAACAATATAGTAACTCTGCAGGAATAGGGTAAAAACTGATGCAGGATGTTTAAGATGTGCTGACTTCTGTGTGTGTAAGCCTGATGCTCCAGTGCACCAAAGGTGTGCCTGGAAGCCAAACTATCCTCAGGTGTATTATCCTTACAGGTAAGCCATAGGATCATAGGATTGTCAGAATTGGAAGGGACCTCAAAGATCATCTAGTTCCAACCCCCCTGCCTGGCAGAGACACCATCCACTAGATCAGGTTGCCCAGGGCCCCATCAAGCCTTGTCTTAAAAGCTTCCAGGGATGAGGCTTCCACAACCTCTCTTGGCAACCTGTTCCACTGTCTAACCACCCTCATAGTAAAGAACTTCTTCCTAATATCCAGCCTAAATCTACCCTCCTCTTCATCAACTTCCTGAAGTTTCTTAGGAATCCTCATTGCCCAGTGCTCCCCCTGAGAATAAATAAAACCTTCTGAGCACTTTCAGGTATTCATTCAAGTATGTGATTTGGAGCTGGAGTCTCCTATCTTTTGCAGTTCAGCATAGAAAGTACCAAATAATTTTATAAGGAGTGATGTGGTCAATCAGTGTTAAAGGCAGCACAAAGAATTAATCTAGTAATTCAGAATTTAAGTAATCTGAACACATCTTAGTAAATTTTCTCTCCCCAAAACCAAGAGCTTTAATTATTAACACATTTAAGCATGATTATTGCCTAGTCAAAAAATGACCAAGTTACTTAATGAAATATATACTCTATCAAAAACATGCCTTAAAAAAAAAATCAAAGTTGTATGTAGCAGGATTTCCACTGTTCTTATAAATAAAATAGAAAAAGTTTGGATTTTTCATGTGATATAATTTTTTATTTTCATATTTCAGCTATTATCAGCCTATCATTTTTGAATAATAAAGGTAAATAGTGATATTGCTCTAAATTACTGAAACAAGATGTTTTGTTCAACCTAGGCTGTTCTGGGAAAATTTGTGTCAGAATAGACCTTATGTATTCTGATTTAGGACAAACCCATTTTTCAGTTCCTTTAAAATCCTCATGAGAAGGAATCCTACCAAATGTTTTTGATCTAGCTCCAGTCAGAAGAGATTTGTGCTTTTAAACTCATATTTATGCTTCTGAAATTCTCTTTTAAATAAGCATCTGAGCAGTATTTATAGTATAAAAGCACTGAGTGTTTTCTATGTTTCTCATTATCACCATTGCTACAACATTGATTGCAGCTATATTAGAAGAATATTTTTTGAGCCTAAACTTAATCTTACTTCTACCACCTCTAACTACATTGACAAGAGATAAGAATTAATGAATCAGTGTGGCTATAGACCACACTGGTGATAAGACACATGTTTTGGCTTCAAACAAAAAGAATTAATGTGTGTTTTTTTATGAAGATCATATTCCACAGAGAGATAAATACCTTGCTGGAAGTTCACTCTGGCAATGTGAAGCAATAGTCCTGAGGACCTAGTGGATTTTACTGCTTGTTTTGTGTAGCAGTGGACCAGAGGCTTCCCAAAAACAAAGCAGCAAATCAGCAGAGGCTGTCTGTGTGCTGTAGTATTGGTACCAACCACTGCTGTGGATATCCCACCTGCAAGGCAGAAGAGGGGAAAGCTGCAAGACCACTGGAATTCCTACTTTGACTCACAGTCACAGAAATTCAGAAAACTAAAGTGAATTATGGTTGTTTCTAAATGATTTTAATATAGTGATCTATTTTTTGTAATCACTAATGTAAATGACTAGGCAGACTGCAAGAGAAGAAATAAACTCCCTTTTCTTTTTTACTGAATTAAATATAAATGTCTTTGACCTGCATTGTTTGATATGTGTTCATTTCTATACCTGGGTAGCAGTTAGGCAATAACTATAAATTATATCAATGTACAACAAGATATTTACAAACATGTTACAAAAACTGCATTTCACTGGCACTTCCAAGCCACCATTTCCTAGGAAAAAAAGGAAAGCTAAAACTGTATACATTTCACCCTGACAACAAGTAACACATTAAAGAAGGCAGTGTGAGATGGGGCTTTTTCAGGAAATATAAATCAAAAGGAAGCACAATAAATCTGTTAAAGTTTAAGTGACATTTGTGTTAATCTTTTCCTCTTTGGTCTGGCTGCTGTTGTCCTATTAAATCAATGTTAACTTTTATTTATGGGCAGGAAGAAGAAAACTCTGTTTGAGACCTCAGGTTGCTACTGAAACCAGATTTCTGTTTCTCATAAGACAAGTAAATGCAAATACAAAGAAGGAGGGAGGGAAAGAAAATGTCAGCTTCTGCCTCTCACTGCATTTTTTACTCATCAGCCACCACTGAAGAAATGAGTCTGCCCCATGATCTGACCAGTGACCCCAAAATTGCCACATATGTGCTGGTTTTAGCTCATGTGGCTGCTCTGCACTGGCAGCACAGCTGATAGACACAAACCAGTGACAGTTGACTGAAAAAGCAAATTGGAAGGTAGCAAAATCAAAACCCTGAACCCATATAACACCAAGGAACATAACAAAAAAAAATTAGGAAAAGAAGGAAAGCAAACACCACAGTTGTCAAGATGCAGCCAAAGCCAGAGAGGAAGGGACACTTTTCTTTCATCTTCCCTTTTTCTGGCATCATTGCCCTCAGAGGCAGGGGGGGATCAGAGTCAGCTGGCAGCCAGAAAGCAGAGGGGGATCAGCAGGAAGGATGTGAGGCTCTGCTTCTAGTCCTGTCCCCTCCTTTCACTTGACCATATGTTTAAAGTTAAGTGATTAGTGAATCAGGCCCACAGTTGTATCTGTAAGCAAATGGTGTTTGGCTTGAGGGAAACTTATTCATAGAATTTATAGAATTCATAGAATGGCTTTGGTTAGAAGGGATCTTCAAGATCATCTGTCTCCAACCCACCTGCCATGGGCACAGATGCCACCCACCAGACCAGGTTGACCAGGGCCACATCCCACCTGGCCTTGAACAGGGATGGGGCATTCACAGCCTCTCTGGGCAACCTGTTCCAGTGCCTCACCATCCTCTGAGTAAGGATTTTTTTCCTAAGATCTAGTCTAAATCTTCTTTCCCTCAGTTTGAAGCCATTCCCCTTTGTCCTGTTGCTTTCTACTTGGGTAAAGAGTCTCTCTTCCCCTCTTTGATAGGCCCCCTTTAGGTATTGAAAGGCTGTTATAAGGTCTCCCCAGAGCCTTCTCTTCTCCACACTGAACAATCCCAGCTCTCCCAGCCTGTCGTCATAGGGGAGGTGCTCCAGCCCTCTGATCATCTTTGTTCCCCTCCTCTGGACCTGCTCTGAATGGTCCACATTTTTCTTATGCTGAGGACCCCAGAACTGGACACAGAGTACTCCAGGTGGGGCCTCACAAGGGCAGAGCAGAGAGGCAGAATCACCTCCTTTGACCAGCTGGTCATGCCTCTCCTGATTCTGCCCAGGATACGGTTGCTTACTGGTCTGCAAGTGCATACTGCTGGCTCATATCCAGCTCTTCATCCACCATGACCCCCAAGTCCTTCTCCACAGGGCTGCTCTCAATGAGCTCATCTCCTAGACTGTACTCATGCCTAGGATTGCTCTGTTCCCTCTGCAGGACCTTACATTTGGACTTGTTGAACCTCCTATGGTTCTCATGGGACCACTGTTCAAAACAATTATTCATGCACTTTTCTCTGTTCTACTTCTTCATAAAGCTTTTGAAACTGTAAATCCACCCAACTGATGGAAGAGCACCATTCTCTTTCAGTTTCAGAAGTTACTCAGGGGCTTTTGCTGGTCCCTCTGACAGTCATGAAAGTAGCTGTTCAGCAGTTGACATGAGATTTTTGTTGCCCTATGGTCTTTTCCCCAGAGAAAGGTGCTTTAAGTTCACTCTTCTGCTCTTCTCCTGGTAAGTCTGTGCCTGTAACACCACATGGTTTTTCAAACCACAGTCTTAAATGAAGCTCATAGCTGGTAAGGGGATAATAGCCTTTTAAAGGAAGCAAACAGCCGACCAAAGCTACCTACATAAACACAGTGTGATTACTAGTGATAGTTATTGATTCCTGTGAGCCAGTACCTGGTGAAGGGTTGGCAGGCAGGGAAGATCTACAGAGCAGCTATTTCTTGTTCTACTTCTCACCTTCCTGTTTCAGGGAAGAAACATTTTTCTTTGGCCATAGGTTGTCTAAGGTGTGTGTTTGTGTGTGTGTGGGACAGGTTGTGCACCCAAGACTTCCCTCACTCTCCAGGGCCAACAGGAGACAGCAGCCTGTGAACAGTCAACAGCACAAGAGGTTTTGTTTCATTCTTCATGGGACCCCAGCATTAGCTCTAAGAGCCAAGGTCCTGTACATTGGCACTGTAATGGTAACAAATCTTCCTGGTGCCAACACTAAGAGCTTTTTGGTCTGCTGAGGAGGCACCTTTCTTGGGGTGAAATGGAGGGAGTTCTGCTCCCATGCCCATTACTGAATTCTCCACAGAAACTGGAGGCAAGGATGCCAATTAACACTAATTGGGTTTTTGGTTGGTTTTGTTTTTTCATATGTGGACACGTGTCCATTAGGAACTTGACTGATAGACTGAGACAAGTGACTCATTTTGCTGTTGCCATAAAGTAACCATTGTACCATTTGGGGTTCTTTAAAAGGAAATTACAGCAGACCTCACCTGCTCCCATTAAAGCCAGGGAGTTTTGTTACCACTGGAGGAGAGTATTTTACCTCTGACTGCTGAACACTTGACCTAGGAGTAAGTATTGCATTGCCTTGCAGTGCTTCTGTCTTGGAGAGAACACCTTGCTGGATAAAAATATAGTCAGAGATATTGTTACTGATCTCAGTGACACCTCTTGATTTCTTTGTAACTGATCAAGCTTTTTTCCTGATACTTGATTTAAGAAGACCAGCATGAGCCCTATGTCAGTACTTTCAAGTTCTTTATAATTCTTCCTGAATTTAACTTTAAATTAACTAAGTTTAACTAAACTTTCCAAACACCAAACTGTCACTGATTCACAGTGAGCTGCAGACTAAAGGAGTATATAAGCTTCTTGGAAGGGAAACCACTTGATCTGGGCACAAGGAGGAAGCTTACAGCTTCATTCCAGACTTGTCAGAAATCAGCTGCATCTCAAAGAGGACACCAGCCTCTGGGTCTCCTGTCTAGCACAAAGTAGTGAAGAAACAAACACAGACACCATACAACAAAGGTGAGGAACCCCAAACACAATTTTCAGCTGCTCATCTAGAGAAGTAGCTAGTCAGCCTAAGGCATCATTCTTGAACAACTCTCTTGGCAGGGAAACTGGTTTTGCAGAATGCTGCTCATTTGTTTTTTTCTTTCCCTGACCCATGGCCCTCATGTGTGGATCATATGCAAAGGCAAGATCAGAGATGACAGATCAGTTTTGCTCTCAGATACAGTCAGGTAGGATGAATAAATTCAGCTCAGTGAGTTTTGGCATTTAGAAGCAACAGCTGGAAAAATCCTTTTAGCACTTCCTTGAATTAAATCAGTTGAAAACCAGGAAGGTTTTCTTTCAGGGCAATTGTCTGTACTAGTGCCCCTGATTAAGCCCCAGCTCTTGCTGGTGTGGAGCACAGAGCTCAGCCTGCCTGGGAGAGCTATGGAGACAAATCCTGTCCTTGACTTTTCCTACATATTCTTGTCAGAAGAAATGAGGTAAAGATTTGAGACAAAAGAGAAAACCCAACAACTCTTGCCTTTATAATTCTCTTTTTGTCAATCACTTGATTTTGGCTGAAACAGAATATTATGTACAGAAATCTGAGAAGTATTTCTGGAGTCTCACTTAATACCATGCCTGAACAGAGGCTGAAATCTAAGTAGCAGAGATTGATAGACTGGAGACAAATGAGAGTCTCCTGGGAAGGATCCCAGGATTCAATGTTAGTTTTTCCTTCCTGGCTTGGAATCTCTCATTAGCAGAAAGGCTGCTAGTAGAAAACAAACTATCTGCTAAATTCCCACAGGCCTCCAGGCACAAGAAAGTGTAGTGGCATTTTTCCACCTTTTGCCATACCTAACCCTGTCCTAGGCACTGAAGGTTGCTTCTCATAGACTTCTGCAGTAGTTCACCATGTAGAGAGTCCCCTCCATAGCCCAGTAGAATAAAATATCTCCCTGTACTGTTCTGATATTTTCAGGAATGTCATTCCTCTCTAAATCTGGACTGGACTCTTATCTACATGGGAAGGTATAAATTTTATCTCAGTATTCCTGTTACAAGCCTGCTGGTCATTAAATAAGTCTATGGTTCAAAGACTGTGAACCCAATGATTTGAAAGGAAAAACATCTGCAAGAACAACCCCTCCACCCCCCATCCTCCCCCAATTTATTCAGTTTGCATCCTCATCCTGGATCCTGGTACAGCAGTGGCCCTATATGAGGTGGAGCACTGCTTTGCTATGGATAATGAAGCAGATGAAGAAAAAGCTGAGTGCTCAGTTTCTGAGGAAGGGGGGAGTGCCCACAGATGAGATTACTAAAGCAGGCATTTTTCCTGCACTCACATAGTAAAAAATCCCTCCCATTTTTTCCTTACATGCATTATCAGGTCAGTGACTTTGTAACATACATTGTACTGTGTTAGTTGATCAACCTAAAAAATAATGCTGACTATAGGATTCTTGGTCAAAAGTGCTAGAATCAACACTTTCTTGCCTTTTACAATGGCACTACCTGTTGCTAAGACTGTACTTTTGTTCTTAATTCTACAGAACATAATCTTGCCAAACTGTGGGTTGGTGTTTTTGGTTTGTGGAGGTTTTGGGGGGTTTTTGTTTGTTTGTTTGGCTTTTTTTTGGTTTTTTTTTGTTGATTGGTTAGTTGGTTGTGCTTTTTTTCCCTGCAGATGAATCTTGTACCTGTTTATTGTACATGTAAGGACATGGCACTTTAAAGGTTGGTTGCTTCCCAAAATGCATGGTTTCTCATCCTGGCTGGGTCATGATACCTCCTAAAATAACATCTTATTTAGGTCTAGGTACAAGTTGCAGTTGCTGTGGACAGGTTGATGGGGCAATAACACCAATCCCAAATGCTCTGTCCCATGAGGAAAGCAGGTAGTGACGAAGAAAATTCTCCCTCGTGGTCCCTTTCTTTGGCATCTGTGATGAGATAGATCAAGCCAGAACCTCATGGAAGCTAAGAGAGATTCTCTGGTGTTCAAGTTGCCAACAGCTCATGGTGTTTGGGAAATGCCTTGTGTGGCTTTTGCTATGCATAAGGTAGGTCTGGCCAGACCTAGAATGGTGCCAGGCAGCATCCCTTGGCAGAGCCAGGACAGCTCTAACCATCAGTATCTTTATCTCATCCATGACATTTCTCATGTGAGTGTGCTTCTCCCAGGTGGTGAGCAGCTGCAGGCATGTGCTGTGTCTGTTCCAAAAGCAACCACCCTCTTGGAGGTACAGCCACATCTGTGCTTGGGTGCCAGCCTGGGACATAAGAGCCTGTTACTCCTACAAGCCAAAATGAGCCAGGGAGTGGCAGATACCCTCTGGAAGCCACAAAGCCTGATTTTGACTTTGATATAAGAATCATTGTGTTCTTTTTTTCCTGAGGACTGTTCACACCACCTATAAAGTATTTCTGTCAACATGCCAAAGAAAACCTTTAGATCTCTCCCAGCAAACCACAGATCAACCAGGTCAGCCATTAGGCTACTCAGTGTCTCCAAGTGATGGACAAGCCTGAGGCAAAAGTTCAGGTGAGACACAGCAGCTGTCACAGACTGCTGGGCTGCAATGCTGTGGATTGTGAACTTCACTATGGAGTTTCTGCTCTAAAAGCAATATTACAGCTTTACTGTAATGACCTTATTGATAAGTTGATCTGGGTCTCATTGCATCATGCAGTGGGAGCAGGGTTACATTACTGCTGAAATACCAACCATCCAGACAGTCAATGGAAGGGCTACAGAGATTTCAGACTCTGCTGAGAACTCTGGAATTATTTCAATTGCAAATTGTTGAGGGGATAAGCTGCCTTTTTACTCTCTGTTTGGGTAGGTGTTAACATATTTCAAAAATAGTGAATAAAAATTTCAGAGTGTCTTTTGGTGTAAGCCACTGCATGAGGTCCATCAGCTTCATCCCACTAAACAAACCTCTTAGCTAGGAATGTATAAAATATCCCCATTAAAAGGAAGAGCCATTTGCCATATATTTGAGTCTTTCCAACATAACACATCAGTAGGAATTTTGTCCCTTCACAAAAGAAACAAACAAAAGAATTCAGAATACCAGTTTATAAATACAGTTATTGACAAGCAGTAGCTGAATTTCAAAGAAAAAACAGCTTTTTAATGATCATGATTTAAACTACAGTCTGAGCGGGGTTTTTATCTTCAGATAAAAATAATTGCTACCAAAATTTCATCCTCATGTGAAGTGTCTCAAAATGAAAGTGAAAACTTGAACAATTTTCCAGTTTAAACAAAGTTTATCATTGATCTTCTGCTGTCATTTCAATCATCTGATAAAGCACTGGTAATACCACTGAGGTTGAGACTCAGAGGTCCAACGAGATTCTATTTCTGAATGGTGAAAGGTAAACTAAGATGTTAGATAATATAAACTAACACTAAAATGCTAGAAAGAAAATAATTCCCAGACTTTTAAAATGGCATGGAGGTCATTTACCCACTGGCTACAAATTAACAGCCAGCTTCTTCATAAAATATTTTGTGCATGATCCCAGTGGGACTCTTCACATGCATAAAGCTACTGTGGTGTGTGATTTTATGAGGCTAAGAGTTTGTCCTGAGTTTACCAGGGAAAGGAAAGCTTAGAAAGAGAGGGATGCTCTTTAGAAACACAGCAAGGAAAAATATATTAAGTACAGGAACCAAAGCATGAGCTGGCCATGCATACATGGAAGGCAGAGTAGGAAAAGTACCTTCCAGTACCTGAAGGGGTCATATAGAAAGGCTGGGGAGGGCCTGTTTACAAAGGCCTGTAGTGATAGGACAAGGAGTAATGGATTTAATTCTATGATTCTATGAAAAGATGTCTAGGAACCACTCTTACCTGCACCTTTGACTCACTGTGCTAGAAAAGAAAACTAGTAGGTCAGGTCTTGCCAAACTGACCTGCCTTGGACCCTTCCTATATGAACCTTGTCACTGATATTCCATCTCAACCAAATGCACCTGGAGGGGTCCTGTGCCAGGAGCAGAAGGATGCCTTTTCTTCCTCACCTGGAGTCTTACTTCCCAGGATCCCAAAGAGGTGGAAGGTGTTACTGAAGTCAAGCCATTGCTTTCTTTCTATCAGATATTATTACTCTCACCTGTCATCCAATTTTCCATGCAGAAACCATTCAGACCTGTCACAATAACTTTTTTCCTTACAATATAAAGAAATAACAACATTTGTGATGTTCAGGCCAGCTTATCAGGCTTTTCTTTTTCCCTCCAAAATGATGTCAGGTCTTGCTCTGAGACTGGCTGGACATCTGTCTGCTGATAGAGAGGGACTACATTGACATCAGTTGGGGTTTGGTTTTTATTTGTTTTCCCTTCACTTATCAAACTGCCTTATGTCAACCCATAAGTTTTCTCACTTTTTGCCCATCCAATTCTCTCCCCCTTCCTGCTGAAGAGGAGTGAGCAAGAGGCTGGGTTGAGGCTCACCTGCCAGCCATGGTCAACCCACCACAGACCTTGATGTTTCAATTATGTTCAGTCTTAATCCAAGTATTCAAAATTAGGTCTCTATCTGGAACACCCTCTATAAAATGACAGCTCTGACATGTCCTGCAGTTTCAGAACACTGTTCTATAGGAGTTACAGCTTTCATTTGAACTGGGTCTATTTTTCACCAAGGAAAATATGGTAATTTCTATTTAGTAGTTCATTTTGTACTTAGGCAAGCAAGTGGAAATTTAGAATATCAGTTTGAGCAGGGTCCATGGTTTTGCTCTATGATTTTATTTAACAATTTATTCTTATCAAGTGTTTGTTGTGGGGTTTGACTACTGCAACACCTGCTGGAAGGGCAAACACAACAGCATACAAGGGATCCTGACTTTTTCCAAGGTGCATTCATGATAACTTCCTGACACCTTGTTGGTGAAGGAGCTGATGTGAGGAGGCACTCTTCTGGATCTCATCCTTGAGAATGAGCAGACTTAAGCCCATTCAGAGACCTACCTGGCAGAATTCCACGGGATACTCTTCTGGAAAGAAAAGAGGTCCAGGAGAGCTGGCTGGTTTTCAGCCTCCTCCAGTCTCAGGCACTGTTCATCCCCATGTGCAGGAAATCAAGCAAAAGGTACAGGAAGCTTGCATGGATGAACAAGGAGCTCCTGAGCAATTCAAACATTAAAAAAAAGTAATAAAAAAAATGCAAGGGTAGCCAATCCAGGAGAAATATAGAGAAACTGTCTGAGCACAAAGAAGTGGGAACAACTCCCATCTGAAGTTGAATTTGCCAGCAGGTGAAGTGAGGTGATCCTTCTCCTCTGCTTAGCAATGGTAGAACATATCTGGAGTGCTGGATCCAGTTGTGGGCTCTCTAGGATGAGAGACATGGCAGGAGTCCGGGGAAGGACCACAAAGATGAGAAGGGATTGAAGTATCTGTCATATGAGGGGAGGCTGAGAGAGCTGTGGCTGTTCAGACTAGAGAAGGCTCAGGGGGATCTTATTAATATGTGTAAGTGACACTCCTGTGAGGAAAGGGAACAAAGAAAAGGGAGCTGCACTCAGTGGTGTCCGGTGAAAGGACAGGAGACAATGGGCACAAACTGAAATATAGAAAAATCCATTTAACATTTCAGCAACTTCTTCTAACATTACAACACACAAACCCCAGTGAGGATGTAGGCATCAGAAACTTCCCAAGTAGATAAAAGGCATTATTCTACTTACCAGCTCTGTCCTTCCATGAGTTTAATAGAAAACCTTTAAACACAGCCATCGGGATAATCCCATTATTTATATCATCATTATTATTGTTCTTATTCAGAAATGGGCTTAAAATCTTCATAGTGCTGTTTCATAAGTTAAATATAGCCACATATTGCCCTGGTTCTAGACCCAGTGCCATTAAAAGATATAGGGATTTTAGGGAATTGTTCAGCCTGGTTTTGATTTGTGGTCTTGCCTGGTAGTACAGAAATGAAACATGCAATCATCACTGCATTTTGTTCTACCTCTGCCCAACATGTGTTTTGCAACTTCCTGTTTCAAGACAAAGTTGACCTCTAAGGTCTAACTCTTCCCTTTTATCAGTACAGTTGCTAATATCTGAAAGATGCTCTAACATCAGCTGGGTAATCACAATTGCAAGCACACAGTCCTGCACTTGAGATATATTCCAGAAGAATACCTCTTCAGATTTTTGTTTTAATAACTGGTTTAAAATTGAGATTATTTCTGTTAATTTACCTTTTCACATTTCTTGATAGTTTTAAATCTGACAATTAACCCAGAGCTTAGAAGGGTGCATCTCCCTGCCTGATTGCATCAGGCTGTTGTTTGAGAAGGCTCCAGCACAGAAACCCACATCCTCTGCAGAACGGACAGCCCTGAGGTTTAAGAGATTATACTGCATGAGTCATTACACAAGATTTACTTCTGGCCAACTGTTTCAATAAATAATAATGCTTTTTCCAGACAAAACTGCCCAGAAACTGGCACCTAACCTCCTTCCACCAACAGCCCCCAGCAAGCAATGGCCATCAGACAACCCCGACAAGGGCTGGTAAACACCAGTATTTATAAACAGCAGTGAGAAAAAACTATAATGAGATCAATGTTGAGGATTACAGCAAATGGCCTATAAAGCAATTTTAAAATGGGATTTCCTGCAACAAAACCCAGTTCCCAAAAACCTTTTCCAATAATACGAGGTGAAAAGCATTGGATTTGAATGGTAACACCCGATACTATGGTGTGGACAGACAGCTTTGTCCTCTCCTTACAGGCGACTGCTCTGGCAATTTGTTAATCTCTCATCAGGAAAGAAAAGGAAATCTTAAAATAAATCCATATAGGTCTATCCAGGCCCAAACTACTGTGCCAGGAGAACCCAGCATTGTATAGTTGAAAGGAGATGAACAGTTCCATCATTGTTTGCTGTTATTACATGGAATATTAGGTAGAATCGTGGCATGAAGTGACAAATGAGAGCAAGCATAGAGCACAACCATGTTTGTTTTCCTTTCCCTATTCCATTCCAGATGTAGCTCTTAAGGAAAAAAAAAATTACTAATAAACTTTATGAAGTATATCTGAAATAGATATTTTTCATTCAAAAATTTCAAGGCACTAAAACATCCTTACTTAGGGTTAGAGGCAAAGGACTCCTTACCTGGAAAAAGTCCCTTCATTTCTCTTCACCTTAGCCTGCAAACCCACTCTTAGAGGCAAACCTTTGGTGTGTTTCCGAGCGAGCAGCAGGCCGGGGGCACGGGGATACCGGTACCCTCCGCGCACAACCCCCGAGCCGCTCCCTTGAGCTCTATTTTCAGAGCTGCTGCCTCTCAGCTGCGCGGAGCACAGCTACCGCTGCAGCCCCAACGTTTTGCGATGACACCCCCGATCAAAACAAAAAGCACCAAACTATTCCAAAGATTTTTTTCCCCCTTTTACTTTAAAAGGGGACAGTTTAGCAGAGAAAGAGCCTCTTTAGGTACATCTGGTTGCCGTTTACCGGCACTGCGTTTCCATCAGCCTGTAGTTAAAAACAAATTAAAGGCAGGGAATTTAGAGAAGAGAGTCTCTGTTTCGCTGTGCTTAGGCTGCTTTTTGGTTGTTAAATTGAATTTGCAACACTTAAGGGGATTTCTTCCCACGTGGGCACTATTAGCGTGAGATTTAAGGGCTATCAGCGCAGGGCTTGTTCATGTTAATGATGATGGCTATTTTAAAATACATGTGGTTTCCTAAACTTTTTTTAACTATTAACCTGCTTCTCCCAAGAAAGGAAAGGTGCCCTTTGGAAAAGTAACTACTAGCACTCATTGCCACTGATCTTCTCGATACTAAGGTGCTGCCGGATGGTGGTGATACGAAAGCTTAAACCCTGCTAGAAACTTAATTCCGCACACTTCGGGATCTTTTTTTCTTTTGAGAAGAATAAATGCTTGAATTGCAGGAAAATTTCAGAAAGGTTATGAAATAAGACTTGCCACCGCTGTACAACCGAATGTCATTTGGAAGATGAACTAAAAGCAAAGGCAAGGAGAAGCAACAATTGTCCACCCGAGCTGGGTCCTTCTTTTCGTTTAGCTCTTTTCCACCGCCTTCCCTGGGACAGGGAGTCTTGTTTTCTTGGATGTACATTTTACCCTTATTTGAACATCCATCCGAACGGCATTTCCCGAAGGACTATGGGCACCCTGTTCCCTCCGGAATGCCTCTCCCGGGTCATAGAATCAGAAAATCCCGAGCTGGAAGGGATCTACAAGGATCATTTTGTCCAACTCCTGTCTCTGCACAGGACAACCCCAAAATTACACCTTGTGCCTGAGGGTCTTGTCCAAATGCTACTGGAATTTTGTCAGACTTGGGTAAGTATATCTCGCAGCATCCCCGGAGCTGGGCTTCCCTGAAAATGTCCCCATTTTACCCATCTCCACTCAACAGCCACTGGTCCTCTCCCTGCTGTCCCCCAGGAGGCGTAGGGTTTTCTAGGGGTAACTCTGGTTCATACCTCCGGGACCCTGGTTCCTCCCCGGGACTATCCGGACTGTCACTGGCCATGACTCTCAGCGGGTGTCCTTCGTCCTGTTCCCTTGGGAAGGGGGACACTGGTCTCCCCGTACCTCTGCTAGTCAGAGCACTGGCCGGGGGGTGACCGCCTTTTGGTGACCTAGAGATGGGGAGAAGAGTGTGGGGGTGACTATAGGTTAATCCTTGGAAAATAACCGGGAACGCTGGAATTGCCAGGTTTGCAAAGTGGGAGCATTGATGGGCAGCAGCTCCCCTTCCCCCCAAGCAGGGAGAGAAACCTCCACTTTTCCCCATCCCTTCCCCCGAGCCGACCTGCTTGAGGATGAGCAGAGTAGATGGGGCAGAAAGGGGGGTTGGAAGGGAGCACATTTGCTCATTAAAGAGGTTTCAAGGTTGACATAAGTCTGCCAAGCCGCTGATCCAAGCCTGTTATGCTGGGGCAGTGGTGTGTCCCTCAACCTCCGGGTTCACCCAAGGGATCCTTCCCGCAGGTGGCCCTGGCTGGGCTGCAAGAGCCTGCCCCGAGCAAGGGCAGCTTGGACTCTGCAGTGGGAAGCCTCCTGGCTTCCCGCTGCTGTCTGCTGGTGGAAGGCTCTTGCTCTGTTGGCTTTCCCCCCTCCGGTGGGATCTGTGGTGGAAAGGGAGCTCAGGACGCTGCGGGACACCGCGGCACTTGCACCGTGATGAGTGGGGAGAGGGCTGGGCCTGAGCGACAGACGCAGGGCAATAAGCAAACAGACAGACAGAAAGGCAGGCAGACAGACAAATGCAAGTCTTGGGTGGGATTGATGACTTGCAC
Source organism: Galbula dea (assembly GCA_013399015.1). NCBI lineage: Eukaryota > Metazoa > Chordata > Aves > Piciformes > Galbulidae > Galbula > Galbula dea. Next base: position 1,162,655 of record VWZX01007509.1, read on the forward strand.
CCAGCTCTCCGCAGGTTACCACGGCCTCTGGGGCAGCGTCTCCGTCTCTCGCCTTGCAGCGCTGGGGATGTGTGCGGAAGTGATAATTCCGGGAGGAGCAAACGGCAAAGCCGCTAGCAAATCTGCCGGGAAATCCACCGGGAAACCCGCCGGGAAACCTGCCGGCTCTTCCCTCGACCGGGGGTAAGGCGCAGACACAGTCACGGCCCTGCCTGACAACTAATCAATAAGTGCCCATTAACCAAAGCTTCCAGGAAATGGTGTGAATCCTCCTGTTTATCCTTTTGCAACCAAACAGCAGAGCAAAACACAAGTAAAAGGTTGCGAGGCAGCGTGACTGTGTTCGTACGAAACCAACAAAGTAAACCTTTGCTTGTTTCAATGGAAAGTGCCGAGAGCTGTAAGGCTGCTCCCACTTCACGAAAAAAATCCCCACTAACAAAAATCCCAAACCAAATGAAAACAAAACCCCAATCAGCGCTAGATTTCGAAGGCGCCCAAGGACGAGTGGACTTTCACAGGGGCATGTTTGTTTGGCATGTCTGTGTTACGAATGGTTTCACACACACACAGACAGACAGATATAAGGAGAAGCCGGCGGAGTCCCACTTGGACCCTCGAAGTAACCTCCATCACCGCCCGGGGAGCAGCAACCGTCACGCGGGTCGTGCTGTTGGGGCTGCGGCACCTCTGCTGGTGTCCCCAGTGGCATCAGAAACCGTCTGACCACCTGCTTATTCCTCTTTCCTAAGAGAAGGGAATTATTTCATTTGGTATTCCTATTTATATTATTCCTTCCTTCCTTCCTTGGTCATTCTCTTCCTTCCTCCTATCTCTCTTCCGCTCCTCCATCCTTTCTTTCTCCTTTCTTTCCAGCCGTTGGCTCTGGCTTGAAGGAGATCCGATGTGATTAAACTCACAGGGCGTTGGAGGGCAAAGGTACATTAAGCCAAAGCGACAGAGAAGATGAAAGAGGCTCTCTCGACTCGAGTGCCCGAGGACAGCTGCCCTCCTCCTTCCTCCCCGGGGTCACGAAAGCTCCCCGCCGCCTCCCCCGGGAGCCTTTTCCCTCTCCTCCGCCGGAGCTGCTTCTTCCGACGACAACGAAAAGGATCTTCCCTCCACCCCCTTTTTGACTATGGCCCCTCGGGGCGTGAGGAGAAACTCTGCCGGCCCGAAGCACTGCCAGCCCTTCCCGCACCAGCCCTGCCCGATCCTTCCCGCACCAGCCCTGCCTGTCCTGCCCGTCCCGATGCTGCCCGATACTGCCTGCATCGGTCCTACCTGCCCTGCCCGCCTTGGGGCTGCGTGGTCCTGCCCGTACGGGCCCTGCCCGCCTCTGTGCTGCCCGATCCTGCCTGCCCTGCCCACACTGGTCCACCCAGCTCTGCCCGTCCCAGTGCTGCCTGCTCTGCCTTCACCAGCTCTGTTCACCCCAGTTCTGTCCAATTCCACACCTGCCCTGCTCGATTCTGCTTGGTTCGGCGTTGCCCGTCCCACTGCAGCCTGCACTGCCCACACCAGCTATGCCCGACCTTACCCGCACCGCCCCTGCCCGCCTCGGCACTGCCCGCACCGGCCTTCACCGGCCCTGCCCGATTCTGCCCGGCCTGGGTCTGCCTGCTCTGTCCGCCCGAGTTCTGCCTGCCCTTGCCGCCCCGGCTTTGTCCGCCTCGGCTTTGCTCTATCCCGCACCTGCCCTCCCCGCCCTGTCCGTCCCGGTGATTCTTGGTCTGCCCGCACTGGCTCTGCCCGCCCCGGTCCTGCCCGATACCGCGCCGTCCCTGGCGGATCCTGCTTGCACCGGCCCTGCTCAACCCCGGTGCTACACGATCCTGCCCGCACCGGCGCTTCCCGCCTCCGACTCACCGACGCAAAGCGGGGAAACCGCGCGGTTACAGCGAGAAAGGGGGGGATGATCAGGGAGCTTCCCGGAGGTCAAAGCCCTGAAGAGGGGATGTCTGCCCCTCACAGAGGGTGAGACGAGGGCTGCCCGGGGCCGGGCGTCTCGGCCCCTTCGCGGTGCTGACGCTACCGGCCCCTCCGGGCACAGGGAGCTGCAGTCCTCCGCGCCAGGGCACGAAAAGGCATTCTGCGGCTCTGCCCGAGCTCCTTGCTGCCGAAAAAGGGGAAGAAAAGAAGGGAAAATAATGGCCTGATCCATACGCTACACCTGCAATTCAGTCATCGCATAAATGCAATTTAAATCTTGGGGTTTTTTTAGAGGGGAAAATAATTATAGCAATAATAAAACCCCACAACCAACCAACATAAAAAGAAAATTAAAAATTAAAACTAAACCAAAGCAAAACAAAACTCAATTTAAAATTCCTTCTTGCAGCGCTAGGAGTGATTGTCGGTGCGTTTCCGTCCAACAAAATCTTTCAAATGTTAAAGATTTTCGGGATAGTGTTAATGATGCCTCGAAGTGCAGCGACCGAAGAAACAATCAAATCCAATGGTAGATTTTGGTGGATCTCAGTTTGTCCCTCCAGGAATCAAAGGAAAACACAAAATTCCAGGACCAGCAAGAACAGCTGCAAGCCCGAGCCGCGAAAACTCGAGGCATAAATAATTTTCAGGGTATTGGCACGGCGATAAAAAGTCATCTAAAGGGACATGAAGCTGAATTTTAAAACTGGTCTGTACACAACCACCTGCTTAAGAGGTTAGCAGCTTAAAAAAATAATCCGTGCTCTGTTCTTTTTTTCCAAAGTAATGTACATAGCGCGTCGTGAATTTTCTTTCTAACCATAACGAAATGAAGGTATCGAAATGGGAGAAAGGTGTTAGCAAAGAATGCTGGGATGCAGAACATCTAATATCAACCCGAGTCGAAACACATCAAACCACTGTGCGGTAAAATACTGTGGAGATTCGGAGGAATGAAAATACAAAAGAAAACAAAACAAAACTCTCAATTACTTGCCGTCTTAACGAGTACGTGTTTCAAACGAAGAGAGGAGAAATTGCATCTGAAGTGATCAGTTCCGTCTTAAAAAAACTATCAGAGAATTGTAAAGGGCTGAGAAATCTGAGTCGTGTCATGAATGTAGTTTAAACAGATATTTTTTTTAATTTTATTTTTGAAGGTAAATATTTAATGTTTATTTTCTTGCAGCCGAAGAGAACAAGCAAATACAAAGTAGATTTCATTCTTTAAACGGGAAAATAAATTAGTCGGGTGTGGGGCTGTTCGCTTATTGATTTACTTCTCTGATGGGTCATTTCTCCAGAGAGTTATCACCATGGAAAAATAAATAAATAAATAAAATCAGGTGGATTTTTCCCGGTGAAAGGAGGTCTTGAGTAAAAGACACAGAGTTCTACCCCCGGGCCCTCACCCCTCCCTAATAAAGGGCTTCCATGCGTGATTTGTAGCATACCCGCAACTGGCTCCCGGTGCCTACTCCCTCCTTGCCCAAGTCCGTTTAATTTGTAAATAAGTTGCAGGGCCCCTTTTCACAGAACCCAGTTGAGCAGGTAATTTGTTGTTAGTGCTTGTATAAATGTTGTGAACCATGCACTCAAAAATAAGAAAACTATACACAAAAGAGGCAAACATGGGAACACAATTGGAAATTACTGAGTTCTAAAAATGTCAAAGAAGAGCAATTTGCAGAGAGGCATCAGTAATTGTCTCCTACATTAACGGAAATGATTTGCCAAGCCCAACCCTTTTGTTCTCCCCAGGATGCACGGGCGCTTCGCCATCGACCTCAATGCGACTGGATCAGGACCTTTGCATCAGGCTGTCAGCCCAGGGAGGTGCTCAGGGTCCAGGGATGGATCCTGCTTTGCAGACCTGCAGTCCTGGGGCGTGTTTTCATGGGGAATCCGGTGGATTTACGGTAAATTGCCTGGATGGGATGGAGATGCATGCATCTGAGCTTCGGGTTTGAGAGCATCTCCCAAGGATTCAAGGAAAGTAGTCACAGCTGTGTTAATAGGAGCCCTCAATGGGAAGCACAGATAGACGAGATGGTCTCCAGCAGGCCTGGGAGTCACATGCTGTGGCTCTGTTCACGCCAGCTTGTAGTGATGTGCTGTGGTCAGGCTGAGACTCTAGGATGTTCTCCATGGCTAAAAGAGCCATACTTCACCCGAAGCCAGGGAAGCTTAAGCAAGTTCATCCCCTGATGTTTAGTTCTACGTGTCCTCCAAATCACATTTCACAAATGAACACCCATTGTAAGGCCAGTCCAGCTTTTCAGTCTGCAAATAACTCCTTTCCCTGCTAGAACATGGAGAAGAAATTTTTCACCTCAGGCTCAGCCAGGGCAGAAATGAAGCTTGCACAGACAGTCCACTGCTCTGTGGGATTATGTTTTGTTACTCACCTTATTCTGCCTTATTTAGGACACCCCAAACTTTGGAATTGGTGTGTGAAGAGACCAGTCCCAAATTCAAAGCTCTAGACTCCACCTGCTTGAACCTACTCCCCTGTCTTCAGCTGGTCCCCCTCCCCCCTCCCCGAAACTATTTTGCATCCACACTGTCTAAAAAGTACACAAAAATCCCTCAAAACTAGAGGCTGATGTGGTCATATAACTGCAGATACCAAGGCTGTAACCTGTTGTATTTATGTGTTAAGCCAGCCCATGTTAAGAGCTGGTTTCTGTTTACATCTGCTCAGGAGCTTGCTTGTATTTTGAGAGGGTTTTATCTCAAATTTGCTTACTATCCACGAAAACATAGAAACAACACCCATTATAGAACTTCTCATGGCAAAAAATTACATCTTATTGAGTTTTAAAGCATCAGGATTGTTTAAAAGCAGAGCTACTTGTGTAACATAGTGCTGGAGAGAGTTGCAGTGAAACCTCCACTGACAGCAGTGAAGCCAGTATTTCAGTGAAATCTCTGCTTGTGATTTCTTTTATTACTGAAGATGCACCAGCCACTTATCACTAATCAACAGCAGGAAATAAGATATCTCCAAGTATATTATTTTCCTAAGAGAATAGATATTTACCTTCTTAATGCAAAAGAAAAAAAAATGAGGTAAAAGAAACATTCATATTTCAGGTATGTAGCTTTCTGCAATTACTGGATTAGTATCTGGTATGCTAGCCAGCTGTTTTTAAAAAACATTATATGACTAAATTGTATTGATTTCAGGTAGAAATCAAGTCCTTTCTTCCTTCTACTTTCTACCTCTCAGTGGATAATTTTTCAACTTAAAAGCAGAAGGAATATTTTGCACTTATCCTACTGAGGATTTTTTTGTTAAGCTGATTTCTTGTATCCCTTGAACACTATTAGGCAACAAGATAACATGGATTTCTCACATTGAGACCTATAAGACAGGATTAAAGGACTTCTCAGGGCCTGATCCTGTCCTCCTACAGTTTTCAGACCACTTCGCCTGGTACTGAGGAGCAGAGGGGCCAGCGAGCTGCCACAGAGCAAATTCCAGCTCAGATTCTCTGAGCAACCAGGCACTTCACAGCCCTCCTCCCAGCAAGCATCACTGAGCTGTCTCTGCTGAGCAGGGTGCCTGAACCAAAACTCCACCTGGAAACACCAATTTATTCAGAGCCATGCTTAGAAGAAACGTGATGTTAATTTGCTTCGATATGCACTGTTCCTCTACTTAAGGAATTCCTGGAAATCTGGATTTTGACATCCTTCTCCCCATAGGCTGCCCTTTGCCTTTCAAGCCTTTCATCAGTGCCAGCAGGATGGTTTGAAGAAAAAACCCAGCATGAGAACAGGCTTGTTATTCAGATCATCCAGAAAACCCCCAGAACTGGGCTGGCAATTTTCAAGCTTGGCTTTTGATATAGGGCACATGGGTACAGTCAGCCTTCCTCAGGATCACAAGGGTCTTAGGCTAGGATTAGGTGTTATTTGGACTAGCTGAGGCAAAAGGAAAGCTGACCTCGGCTGCTGTGCAGATGCTCTAAGAAGAAGAAAACTCAGGCAGAATGGATATGATGACTAAGTTTGCCTGACATTTTTCATTTTCAGACAACACTGTGACCTGATGCTTAGAACTTTGGCCTGAGTTTTACTTGACACAAGTGGAAAGGAATATTTTTGGCAAGAAACACAGAATATGTTGGATATAATTATAAACAGGATTACTGCAGATGACCAAATGGTTGTTGCAGTAAAGTAACTACATCTTTTGGGAGGACCTTGCTGCTATGTTGTAGCTCCCAGACATATTTCAGAAATAACAACAACAACAATAATAATTGTAATTGTAAGAATAATTTGCAGTGACAAAAAATATCACCACCATCACTATTAGGAACCCGGGGTTGGCACTTAGTTGGTAGCAGCCAGGCAGCTATCACACAATGCAAAGCATTCAACAGGTAAGAAAAAAAAGTGAAAACAAAACCTCAAAAAATCCTGAAAACACTTCTGAAGAATAAAATAATTCATTCTGCACCATGATGTAAACATAGGTCAAAGCCTTGTAAGGAGTCAAGGGAAGTTAAGGGACTCAGACCCCATTTATATTCAATTGCTTTCTTAACTTCTTCAGGTAACTGTGAAAGTTATGCTGCAAACCTTACAGCAATATCTTGGTCAGCCAAACTTATCAGTGAGCAACAGGCCCTAATTTGAGGAAAGATTTCCAGTTCTGTATCAATTTGCTATTGATTTATGAACCCAGGATTTAATTCTTTCCAGTGGGCCTCTATTTTTAGTTTCACATGTGTTACTGAGTGTGTGATGTTTAATGCACAGATAGTGAGTGTTAGGCATTTGTCAAACACACTTCTGTTCCTATGAAAATGCAACCAAATACAAAATAAATAAATAAATCTAGGTGAATTTAAGCCTTTTAAAATAAATTTTTATTACCTTTTAGGTAGTTTTATAAGTGGAGAGAAAAATGTATGGAGTATACTTTGTGTGTGTCTGTGTGTGTGTGTGTGAGAGAGTAGAAAGAAACCAGTTATCCTCTGCAGAGAATTTGCTCAATAGGATTTTATTTCCACAGAATTGTTTATACTTGGAATTGTAAGTTGCATCCCTGACTGGCATAACCCAAAAATCCTGATAAATCCACTTATTTTCCCCTTTTTCTAGCCTTTGTTCGTTTGTTTGTTTTCCCTCTATATCCTTTCAGAAGGCTAGTAGTTTCTTTTTCTCACCAGATTTGTTAAGGTTCATTTTTTGATCTCCCAGTTTGCCCTGTAGTCACAGCAACTGGATCCAGCTGGCAGAAGGAATTTTGATAGCACTGAGAGATTTTTAGGAGTTTTGGTGCTACTACCATAATCTTCTCAAAACCAGAAACATCTAATGATGAGCCAGCACTGTGTACATATTGATGTAGGTATGTCTTTATGCATATGTATAAACATATATAGAGCTTTATTAATGGCTATGTGCATTTTTTTTATTCTTCAGTATTCAATTTGCCATTTTTTTTGTCCATTCTATATCAAAAGATACTTCTGAAACATTTCATTGATGGTTTTAATTCTGAGCACTCCAGCAATTTTGAACCATTAAAAAACTCTGCTACCTCACTACTCTCCTTCTTTCCAGACCATTCACAAATATATTTAACATCTGGATGCCTGTGGGACTTCATTAGCAATTATCTTCTGTCATTTATTACTGCTTTCTGTTGCAAATCTTTTGAGCAGTTATTAATCCACAGGAGGATCTTCCCTCTTATCCCATTAAATCCTCTCTACTTTAAATGGTTCTGATAACTGACCTCATCAAAAGCTTTTTAGAAAACTAAGAACATTATATCAAGTATATAACCTTTCTCCATAGCCATATTTTCTGCTTTGAAGATCTTTACTACACTTATGAAACATAACTTTTCCCTATGAAAGGCATTTCCACTCTATTTTTACCAATGCTTGAGACAGAAGTCAGACATCTTCAGCTCTGATTCTCCAGGCATGAAACAGATCCTTTAAAAACTGAGTGTCACATGAACCTCTCTTCCTTCCTCAGGTCATGAGGCTGACTTTAATAACTGATTTAGGAATTCCAAATCTACATCTCTTTGAGACTTTTGGGGGAACACTGTCAGTCCTGGAGATTTGTCACCATTGATTGTATTAACCTGTTCTGTCTTTCTGTTGGTGTTAGGAAGAGCCTACAGACCATGGTTAGGAAGCCACGTGCAAGGGAAGAAATGTGGTTTGAGTTTCCTCAAGCAGTTGAAGGAATGGGATGTGAATCTCCTTATTCCAGGATGGGAGCCTTGATGCTTACATTTAGTCTTCTGCTGTGTCTTACTGGATGAAATCCTTTTTGAGGTGAATGGGCTGAGGATCAGCTTTTTTATAGTTTTGGGTGAATTTAGGCATAAACTGTATAGGTCAGTCTTGCAAGGGCTGGATGAGTCTGAGCACAGATAACAGAAATTCAGTAATTTAGGGACTTGGATGTAAAAAATGGAGTTTAGAAGCTGCACACTTGAGTTTTATTTGTGTTATCCATATATCTGCCATTTTATTTCTACACCTACAGTCAGCAAAGAGGTGGTGGAGACTTATCAGATGCCAAGACATTTTTTTTTCATTGAAAAATCATTATTGTAAGAATGTGCTCTGGTAAAGCCCATGGAAGTGAAGTGAGGAAATTTGCATCATTAATACACTACTCAAATGCACCTCATACCTGAAGCTTTACAGTTACAAAGAATCATATCAGTCACTCATTCCACAAGAGTTCTTGCCAGACTCCTATTGAAATCTGCCCCTTGAACTTCCTGTGCTTCACTACCATATACAAATAAAAGCTGCAGAACTTCCTGGCTTCCAAATACTTTAGTTGATTATAGGTTATGTTAGGGAAACATACTGTCATCAGCAGGCTGGGCAAACAGCAACATCCAAGATGATTTCAATAAACCAATAAGAGGGGAATAAATATAACTGATACCTTTTTTTGGTTGATTGGTTGGGTTTCTGTGTGTGTGTGGTGGTGCTTGTTTTTTGCTTTTTCCTTTTTGTTTGTTTTGTTTTTGTTTTTGTTTTTTTTTTCTTCCAGTACAGGAATTGCAAAGCAAAATCAGTCTACCCTACAGTATTACAGCTACCAAAATCAAATCCCATCCATCTATTGTTAAATGGACTTTTACAATAATCCCTGCCTGTGTGTAACCAGGTATTGCAAGCAAAGCCATTACTTATTTTTTTTTCACTTGTTGGTTAAATGCTACATTTGATTTCTTAAGAAGCCTTATACAAGGTTAGACCCAGCAAATTCCTCACTCAGGCTAGAAGTTGTTTAAGCAAACAGAAGTCACAACATCATCTGGAATGTTCTTGGTAAGAGGCACTACAGAGCAGTGTGTACCCACCAGCCAGACGGTGCATCCCACTGGGAGCTCTGTGGAGTGACATGCCTGCCTGCTGCACAATTCCCATTTGGCTCTCTACTTCTGTCAGCCCAATGCAGATGGACAACTTCTACATTTTGCAAGTGTGCAAATGGTTGCAGACCACTGAAGGTGACATTGTCAAATGTATTATTTCACTCTTGATCTTAATGTACATGTAAGAGTGTCTCTACGTGTGTGCCTTGAAGAGCTTAGTCTAAGAGGCAGCTTGGAACAACTGCTTTCATAGTCTCTTGCTGCTACTCCTTTGTAGTTTTACTAACTGTGATCTGCATAATGAGCTAGGAAGACAATATTATTTTACTATTGTAATGTAGAAACAAGACATATTTGCAGTAATGAATAGTTATACCAAAAGATTGTGACCAAGGTTTCCCAAAGCAGCCAGTATCATTTAGCATCACCTTAATTCTATCTTGGCCTCTTCAGGAATTAAGCTATCTTTTCTTTCAGAACAACCTTTGCAGATTTTTGCCTCTGCCCTCCAAGCCTGAATGATTGATGTTTTCTCATGAAGCACTGAAGCAGGGAAAATGACTTCTTGTCATCCAACCCACAAGGTCCACAACAGGCCCACGTGGGCAAAGTTTTTCAGAGCACTAATCCATAACATCAGGCAAGGTGACAGCAGGGTATGAGGTGAGGATGAAGGCAGAGGGAAGAGAAGTGCTGAGCCTAGTAGCAGGACTTCTATTGTCATCATAATGGATCTACCTCCAAGGAAATAAAAATCCTAAAACTGCAGATGTCCATGTTCCTGTTTTGTCTTAGCCCTAAAACCTAAAGGGAGGGAACCTAGCTGGTGCTTTACAGGTGTGGTGAAGTTTTAACCCAATGGTTCCTGAAAAACTTGGAGAATCTCAAAGTCTCAACACTTCGCAGCTTCCTTTCTGAACCAAATGGATCCCACATTGGGTGGAATTACCTTGCACTGAATTGATTGATTATGGGCAGAAACAGGCTAGATCCAAAGCAAAACCAAAAACAATTGAGGGCCTGAAGAATGGAGGAGAAGAATAGAAAAGGCAAGGCGATAGTTTTGCCAAGGAAAATACAGTAATACATATAATTGTGTTTCAAAATATTTGTGTTAGATTAAGAGTGCAGAGTAGAAAGTGCAGTGTGGAGGCTCTGTGGTGTGGAGAGAGGAAGGAAAATGCCCCTGTGGCTGCAGAACTCCCTGAACTGGTGCTGCATTCCCCACTGTGCTGGACAATGTGTGCAGAAACCACACTGGGTATTTGGGAAAATGCTGTGTCAATGGCCCTCCTTAGACCAGTAGGGCTTTAATTCCATGCAGCATAAAATCATAGAAAACTGGGTGTAAAGAGAGATATTTGTCCACTTCCTGTCCTAGACAAACCACAGGCAGGGTTTGTCTAATGTTTCATCATGAATAATATTCTGGGGAACAAAATTACTCAGATGTTACTCATAAAAGCCACTTCTGCTTTGCATATGTGGCTGCATTTTAATTGGACACACTATAAAGTAAAAATTATGACAGAATATTTATGTGCTGTGGGAAAGCCACCTCCAATTTTAGAGTAATCAGTGGAAAGGAAAGAGAAAAGAAAATAAAATAAAGGAGGAAAGAAAAAGAAGAAAGTGGAAAGAAAGAAAAGAAGAGAAAAGAAAAGGGAAAAGAAAAGGGAAAAGAAAAGAAAAGAAAAGAAAAGAAGTACATGGAGACATAACCAAACACTAAGTTTAGTAACCAAATGTGTCCATTTGATGTTGTGGGCCACCAGTAAAGACCCACTAAAGTTAGGGATGTCACTGTGTGCTCTGCAGTTCTTCAGATTAGGGCAAAAAATACTGATTTATCCTAAAAACTGTTAAGGGTAGCAAGGTATTCTGGTACTCTGGCCCTAAAGCTGCACAGCCTGGGTGTGTGTTTGCCCCTCTGAAAGTCTTGCCCTAAGCTTTAGGGGTAAAGCTCTTAAGTTTGGGTAGTTTAGGTATAATTTTTTTCTTCTCTACAGCCCCCCCCCCCCCCCCCTTTTTTTTTTTCTGGCTAAATCTTGACCTTACTGCATTCCAGAGACTCTTAGCAATGGATTAAGGCCATATTTAGCTCTGACCAACCTGTTATAGCTGAACTCCTGAGTTGTCTGCAGTCTCCTGACTAGTGTGAATTGATGTTTGCCAGCATCAAATCTCTCTCTCTGTAATTTGTATTCACTCCATAATGCTTATTGCCACACTAGATTTCTTTCTGACTTAAACTTGAAGAAAGAGGATATTTTTTGGTAAACATTTTCCCTTTTTCCTAAAAAGGCTCTGAAATTTTGTTCTTGTCTGAGATGACTGGAAGAAAAGTGGTAGGTTTGTTTTTCCTCTTTCTAATTTTTTTAATTTGTGTGGGGTTTTTGTTTGCTTGTTTTTAGTTTTTGGATTGTTTTAGCATTTTTTTTCAACTCATTTCAGCTGATTTGCATGCTAAAACATAAATTCTGGTCCACTTTGTTTCCACCATTCTCCTAAGCAAAAGGACGCTACAATTTCAATGAACTGTGCAACTCCTATAAATTTTGCATTTATGGATTGATGCTGATAAAATTAATCATTTGAAGAGAGAAATTGCATACTGGACTAGTTTCCCAACTTCAAGAAGTTCTCCTCTGCAGGTGAGTGCACATTACAACCATGACACAGATCCATGTCCTTTGTGAGCTTGGAGGGAAACCGATGGGGTCTGCTTCATATGTTGCTGCTCTACTGTAGGTGTATTACTTCCCAGGAAATAGAAACTAGACTCCTGGGCAGCCAGTGTGTGTTTCTGAGGAAATGAATGTCCTTGATTTCCTTTTATAAGCATTTAAGACCATTCAGAAGTTGTTATTTTCCTTATAAACCATCTCCAAACCTTAACACAGTGCCTTAGAAAACCTTGGGAAAGAGGGATCAGGCTCTCTATCTCTTGTGGAATGTCACTAAACCACATTGCACTCGGTGCCTTAGTGCAGACAAAATTAGAAAGATTTAATTTAATCAGAAATTTGAATTTACTATAATTCAGATACAATTGGTTGTCCAGGTCTTACAGGGATGAAAATGTCTATTTTCCAACTGTCCTGTAAGTGTTGTCAATGCAACTCCAAATAACTGTCAAAAAGAGGAATCTAACCTCCCTTTTCACCAATGGAAGGTTTACTTTCACTTTAAAGGATTTAGGAAGTAACAGATAATGGGCTGCTTATTTATTTACTTATTTGTGTGTGTCAGGTAATGATTATCAGAGAAATGAAAACCTCAGTGGAATCAATATGAAAATATTCAGTGTGTTTACCAGCAGCTAAGAGCAGAAGAAATAACAAATCCATAAAAAGCAAGTCTTGCTCTTTACCTTCCCTCCTGTATTTGCATTTCTCCTAGTGAGAAATTGCCATTTGTGAATGAAAATACTAAAAATAATTTTGACAAGACTTTCAGGTGTTTTCATGACTTCATGGTGGCTTGCCCTTCATCTCTCAGATTCTGGTCTTAGAAATGCTTGTAGCCCCTGATTTCAGACGACCTCCAACAGCTCCAGGGGAGGGTCAATATAGTAAGGAATCTGTGCGGGGGTAGCCTCAGCCCTACCTCATCACTGACCCCTTCCCCTGCCCTGGAACACCAATGACATCTAGTGGCTAATACCATTCTTCACAGAGTTATACAACAATAAGAATTAAAAAAAAAAAGAAAACCAAACCTACCCAACCCCAAACCAAACTTCTTCCCCCCCAATATCTTATCTGTTTCCACCAAATATTTGTGGGCACATTCTCTCAGACCCTTTTGCAGCCAGAGAGTTGCAGTCAATGGTTCTATATCCAGGTGGAGACCAGTGACAAGTGGTGACTCTCAGGGCTCTGTCTTAGGGCTGGTGTTCTTCATTAACTTTATCAATGCCCTAGACAAAGGAATTAAGTGCACCCTCAGCAGGTTTGCAGGTGACACGAAGCTGAGTGGTGCAGGTGACACAAAGAAGGGAAGTATGTCATCCAGGGGGATGTGGACAAGCTTAAGTAGTGGGCCCATATGAACTAAATAAGGTTCAAGAAGGCCAAGTTTGAGGTCCTGCACATGGGTTGAGGCAATCCCAGACATGAGAACAGACTGTGAGAAGAAATCACTGATAGTAGCCCTGTGGAGGATGACTTGAGCGTTCTGGTGGGTAAAATCTGGACATGAACCAGCAAAGTGTTTTTGCAGCCCAGAAAGCCAACTCTATCAAAAGAATCATGGCCAGCAGGTCAAGGGAGGTGATTCTGCTACAGAGTGGTGACTCCACTCTGCTGAGACCTCATCTGGAATACTGTGTCCAGCTCTGGATCCTTCAGCACAAGGATGTGGAACTGCTTGAGCAAGTCCAGAGGAGGGGCCATGGAGATGATTAGGGGGTTGGATCACCTCTCGTATGAAGACAGGCTTAGAGAGTTGAGGTTGCTCAGCCTGGAGAAGAGAAGGCTCTAGGGAGACCTTATTGTGGCCTTACAATACTTACAAGGAACTGTAAAAAGAAAAAGGGAGAGAGACTTTTTACACAGGTAGACAGTGATAGGACAAGGAGGAATGATTTTAGACTGAAAGAGGAAAGATTTAGATTAGGTGTTGGGAAGAAGTGTTTTACTCAGAGGGTGGTGAGGCACTGGAACAGATTGCCCAGATGTCCTGGTTTGGGTTAGAACAAAACTAACTCTGTTCAGTGATTTTACTTTTCAGTTAAATCTCCTCTGAGAAACTGCACTTTCTGAAACTAGCAGCATGTTTTCACAGACACTGCCAGCTTCTAGCAGTGGTAAGGCCTAATATTAAATTTACTACCGGGGATTGGTATGCAAAACAAGGTCACTGCTAAATCTTGTGTCTCCTGTTGGGGGGTGCAGAGTAAAGGCTGCACCTTCAGGGGGGAGCAGACAGGACAGGTGACCCTAAACTGACCAACTAAAGTATTCCATTCCACATACATCATATGTGATACATAAAACTGGGGGTCAGTTCCCCTTTACTAGACTGTTCTCCATTGCAAGATTATTCTTCTTTTTGGTTCCTTTTCCCCTGTGCTTCAGTGATCCCTAAGTTCTTGCATCCAGTAGCAGGATCCAGCCCCTGAGCTTGACTCATCTGCTGCTGAGACCTACTGCCACAGTATCGGTGGTGACACAGTTACCATCAAGGAGGTTTGGGTTTGGTATTGTGTTTTGTACATATTTGTATGTATTTGTATATGTTTCATTTATCATTATTATTATTAAAGTAGTTTTAATTTTATTTTCCAATCCACAAGTCTCTCTCTCTCTCTTATTCCCTTTCCCTTCCCATGTGGGGGAAGGAGATGGGGGTAACAGGGAGCATCTGTCATTGGGTTGGTGGTCAGCCCAGCCTTGACACTAGAGAAGGTGTAAATGCCCCATCCTTGGCAGTGTTCAAAATTAGGCTGGATGTGGCCCTGGGCAATCTGGTCTGGTGGGTGACATCCCTGCCCATGTCAGGGGGTTGAAACTAGAAGATCTTTGAGGTTCCTTCCAACCCAACCCACTCTATTATTCTATGAAACTACAAAAAGCTGTCACAGCACTTCCTCACCCTGCCCTGCCCACACTGGTTTTCCCCCAGTTGCAGTTACCATCTGAAATTTCACACCATATACTGTATTTTTCAGGCCCATAATGTCAAAGAAACTCATAAGTTGTGAAGATTAAACAATACACAGAGAGTTTAAGACTGCAGTTCCCTCAGAAACAATCAAGTGGTACAACCTCCTGATGATCAAAATTTTTCATGCTGAACAATAACCAGACCCCTACAATAACAAGAGAAGAATGAATTGAGGAGTTGGAGCTCCAAGTAAAACCAAACATTTCTCACTGAGAAGCTTTCCAAATCTTCTACAAAAGCTATAGGAGCTCCAAGGGAAGTGAGGCAAGGAATGGAGAAAGGGGAGGAGGGATGGACTATCTAATGGTAGGAGAGATGTCTGCTTCACTTAGAATTACCCTGCTGATATTACCAAGCACCTCTTCTGCCTCTGACAGTTCTGGGCAGTGACTCAGGCATGATGCTGTGATAAGCAGAGATAAAGGGGCTATATCAGGTCTAGTGGCTTACACTAAAGCTCTTCTTTTCTCTTTTAATGTTAATAAAACTTAGAAATAAAAGCTTCTGCAATTTATTTTTGGTATTGTAATCAAATATCTTTTTACCTCCTTGCTAAGTTTCACTGTGGAAATAATTTCCTTATCCCTGCTTGTGGATGTTCTTGCTGTTAAAACAGAAGCAGTGGCTCAGCCACAGACTAGGGCATGGGAGATGCTTTGCCAGCAATGAAAGACTGACCTACACCACTGAGTCCAAGTGAGAGGGTGGTCTCTGGAGACCATCTTCCCAAGGGCTCCTTTTGCTTATTGCAATGCATTTGCCACCGTCCAAGTTCCATCAGTGATATTGAGCTTGAACACAATGCCCTTTATTCAGCATCCCCCTCAAGGGAGCATGTCTCTAGCCTTGTCTTTGCTACAGTCACAACAGATAAGAGTCATAGATAGATAAAAGTATCAGCAGGAAGAGAAGAAGTGGGGCAATCCCTCCAAAAAAAAAGGGAACTACACTGGCTCAAATTTTTATGATAGATTAGGTTCTCTTGGGAACTATTGTTTTGACTGAAATTAGTGACTGAGAGTGAATAATTTCCCCCCAAGTTTGACCTCAAATGAATTAAAAAAACCCTCTGTAATTTAATTTCTAAATGTTACAGCACTAAAGGGGAACTGTGATGCTGATATTCCTTTTTTTTTGGAAACACCATTTGTTAGGTAATGCTGAGTATAAATTTTCAGGTGGGATGGAAGAAACATTTCAGAAAATCATCTTTCCATTTGAACTGGGGAACCTTAGTTTCAGCTGGAGTTCACTGAAACTAATAGTCAAGGTAACAGCTATTTTGGCTTGCTTTGTAACATTTTTTTATAGGTGGCAGCTTCAGCTGAGTAGTCAGAATATCCTCCTCAAGAGCAAACTGATAACTTCACCTGAGATTCAAACCCATATTCTTCTAGAACATTTGCAGAAGACATATGTCCAGAAAAAAGATGTGTGATCTTAATACATAGATCTAATAGAGCTCTTTGAAGATATTAAAAACCTGCTATTTGATTTTGAACCCTGAAGGACAAACAGGATCATTTTATGTGCCCAGTTCAGCAATGATCCCTAATCTAATTGATGACTGGAGGAGAACAACAATTCTCAAGCTTTCTTGGTTCATGTACTACCCTCAATAAATTGTTGTAAAGTAGAAGAGTGGAACATTAAACTCATCCATCATTATTAGCTCTTGTACAACAACTTGCAAACTGCTGAAATGGAATCACTTTGAGCCTTCCCAGCATGATTTAAATGCTCAGAGCAAGTTCCTCTTGTTATGTGACCTGAGATAAAAAGTAAACAGGGAATCTCAGACTGAAAAGTTCCTCTGCTTCCAAACAACCAGCATCAGCATCTCTCTACAGCAGTTAAATATGCAGCAGTAGAGTTGTCTCTGGGGCTCTTTGGCCACGAGCAGGTTGTTCTCCAGCTTTTCTGCAAGGCTGCATCTTAGTTAGATTTATATCCGTGAATTTCTCCTGCTCCCTCCCCCAACCCCCCTCTTTAAAATGCTTTTGTTAGCAGCAGCTTCACCCAGTTCTGTAATCACAGTTTGAGGACAATATTGTTTAATTTCTTGACAAGTGTTTGAGTAGTAACTGATGTTATTTTTAGATGAGAGATAAAAGAAGAGGAGAACGTGATCAGACAAGATGAACCCTGAGCAAAAGAGGAATTAGAGTTGAAGTAATGCAGTCTGGTTCTGCACAGACTGTACTTCTTTGTTGCATTTAAAGAGGGGTCTTGCAGAGCAAGAGAGACAGGAGCCAGCACTGTGGTAAGTGGAACTGCAACCTCTGTTGTTAGGAGTGAAACACATTGCACTTGGAAGCAAGTTCTGGGTGATTACTTCTTATTATTGAGAGAGAGAATTTGGGGTTAATAGGATGACCTCAGTTATGCATATGATCACCTTAAATAATAGAGATCACTCTTAAAATCTTTTTGTGATTTTGGTCCCTTTCTTCTCCTGCCAGCCACAGATGTGGACAACAGGTTATTCCCTTTATTTCCTTTAATAGGCATTTCTATATCTGACTCTGTATGTCAGTCCTCCACTGGGTTTTCTTTCCTTCAGGCTATCCATCCTCAGCTCCTCCAGCCTTTCTGAGTCTCTTGTCATGCTTCTGAGTGAACTCTTACTGTTTTCACCAAGACTGTTTCCAAAAACACACTTAGCACATAAACCCAAAAAGAGTATTGCAGCATGGAGCAGAGAAGAGTACTCCCAATATTTCAGGCTAGATTGTTTATACAGCCTGACATGTTGTTGATGCAGCAGGATGCTGTTAACTCAGCTCCACCTTGTGTTTCACCATCATCCCACATGTCCTTTCCAGCAGTGTTACCCACCCACCCTCGTTGTTCTTTGCTGCATTCACACTGAGTTTTAACCCCATACTCCAGCTTTCTGAAGAAGAACTGCACATATTCTGCTGTCTGCAATACATTGAACAGAACAGGAGACAGGACACACCTCTTACTTTTTAACAGTAAACTGTTGAGACCTACATGAATATCTTTGCTGACAGGTTTCATATCCATTTGTGGAAGTTCTATCAAGGCAAAAGTTTCTTTTGCTTGTTTAGAAAAAGGTCACACAATCTTTCCATTGAAGTTCATTATAGTCAAGAGATATCACATCTGTTGCTTTCTTACCCATAAATCTTTCTTTTCTACTATTTTCTACTATTAAAGCAAAACTAATTGAATTATTAAGTAATTTTCTTGGAAGCAATTTACTTATACACAATATATTAAGGCTCAGTGGTGGAAGGTAAGGAACAGTTAGTAAGTTGAATCCAAAGCTTTCAGTGCAGTAGCCAACTCTTGTAACTGTGTAAAAATAACAGCAGATACATTGCCTGTTGCACAGTGAGAATTCCCACAGCACATTTCCTTCCACTTGCCACCATGAGTGACAAGGAGATGGGCATTTATTTCTATCTGTATTGCTAGCCTGAGCCCATCTCCAGAGTGGAGTTAGTACACTTTCTACTTGCTTGCACTATACTTACAATTTACAGAGTATTTATTCTTAATAAGAGCTCATTTTCAAGAAGGGTTCCAGAGCCCAAACTGACTCAGCTCTATTAATTTATTGATGGAGACTATAAGGACTATAATCAATCAGGCAGACAGTCACTTATTAAGAATGCAGAAGGAGCTAGGAGTCTTCTGCAGTAGCTCCAGTAATATGAAGGGACAAGTTCAGTCAGGTTTTAACATCCCACTTGCTTCTATAAATGAACCAGTTGAAAATGGTTTATGTTAACAGAACCTCACAAAAATGTTGTTGAAAGTATGCAAAACTGTGACCCACTTAAAAAAAAAGTATTAAAATTCTTATTGCTGTGTTTCTCCAGTAACTGTAATATGAATATATTTCCTTGGACACATTCTTTTGTCCTTCCTCTCTGACTTGCTTAGATAACATGTGAAAAGCCATTCCAAGCAAAATTAAAGACTGCCTAAATAAGGGAACACTGGATGTTGTGGTTACAGCTTTCCTTGAAGTCAATATGTTAGTACATGACCATGCTTCTGGGGACAAGGATGTAGAGGAGTAGAGCTGTGTTCTTCTTTGCTGCCTGGTTTAGATCGCCTGATGTCTTTGCACTTCTGTGCAGATCCAGCCCTTGGGTTCATTGACCCAGTTCTTTTCATTTGTCCCAATTTTGGCTCAGTCACTGGCCTGAAATTTGTATCCAGAACAGTACAGGAATATTGGGTCAATCTATAAGCTCTCCAACATTTTCACTGTATTGTGCACTGCTTTCTCCTCTGCTAAATCAGGTATATGCACACTGCTCATATATATATATATATATATACACACACACACTATTCAACTGGTTTCTAAGGTTAAATGCTTGCCTCATATAAGGAGAATATATTGTTATTTGCTACTTCTCAGTAATTTCTGGCATTGGGATCTCCTCTTCTGTTCATTCACAGTCGATTTTAAATCATACATAGCCCAAAAGGGTCTTGGCTGAGGTGGAAGGAACTGCTGAGGTGGAAGGAACTGCTGAAGAGCATGGTACCTACCCATTACCAGCTGAATTATGTGCCTGTTTCCTAATTTGGTAAGTAGGTTTCCAAGGCCAAAGCTCATAGGAAAATCATGCTACAAAAACTGTGCAAACAAACATCCACAGTGCAAAGAAAGCTATAGAGCAGGTTGAGTATTTATTAAGCAAGTTCTGGCTGCTTCTAGGTTCTTACAGTTTTCTGCTTTTGTTTTGCACACAAGAAGAAACAGGAAGCACAAGAAGCTGACAAAAAAATTCCTTTTTATATTTTTTACTTGTGCTGAAAATCTTCATGATTAACTGCAGTGTTGAGGGCTGGTTTTACAGGGAAATGGTGAACTGAGACTTTGGTCAGGGGCAACCATACAACACAAATGAAATTTTAACCATCACAACAAGCAGCTAACAACAGAAGAATTACAGTGAAGAAAAGCAGTAAGAGGCAAGTTTTCATATATTCAACTACTCATACAGATGACACTTTCAGAACAACAGATGGTTCAGAATACACTTACTTTAACATGAAAAAGAAGTTTCTGTCCTCAGGCAAAATAAAAATCCAGAATCTGAAATCTGGAGTCCCTAGTCCCTGTGCTGCCATAAGCATCTTCACAAGGGGCCATGGAAAGATCATCTGCTTTTAAACTGAGAGGTAACATAAAAAATATGGCTATTCAGAGAGAGAATAATTCATAAGCTCCATTAAAGGACAAATAGAAGGGTTTAATATAGAGTAATGACAAAGCAGCCTCTGATTAGATACTTGATAGTGACCTTTCAGTAGCTGCATCATATATTGCATCATCCAGACAGCAGAGAACCGTTGACACCCACACATAGAATCATAGAATCCTCAGAGTTGGAAGGGACCTCAAAGATCATCTAGTTCCAGCCCCCCTGCCTGGCAGGGACACCATCCACTAGATCAGGTTGCCCAGGGCCCTATCAAGCCTTGTCTTAAAAGCTTCCAGGGATGAGGCTTCCACAACCTCTCTTGGCAACCTGTTCCACTGTCTAACCACCCTCATAGTGAAGAACTTCCTCCCAATATCCAACCTAAACCTCCCCTCCTCTAGCTTACACCCATTTCCCCTGCTTCTATCACTGCCTGACCTCCTAAAAAGTCCCTCTCCAGCTTTCTTGTAGCCCCCTTCAGATACTGGAAGGCCACAATAAGGTCTCCTGGGAGCCTTCTCCTCTGCAGACTGAACAATCCCATGGACTATTTCTAAGCAGGAGTGACCTACAGCTAATGAAGGAGCCCTTGGTGTCCAACACAGCTTTATCCAGATGGCCACAGAAGTCCTTTCTCAGGATTGCACACAGATGCTTGTGGAATGCAGAGAATAAACAGCTGGAGGAGCTGTGCCCAGAGGTCTTTGCATGGTGCTTTTGGATTATTGTTGCTTGAAGCAGCACTGGCTGATGCTGGATCCAGGCACCTGAACTTGACATCAAATGAATCACATTTTTCAGAGTTTCTTAGCAGAGAGAACATTTGGTTTAAAACAGGTTTTAGATTTCTCATTTTCTTATACTTTGGTGTTCCTCTTGTGTTTGGAAATCAATTTGTGATGTGTTAAACCCCAGTAATTTCTAGTCTTTTTCTCTCTGCCAAATTACAGGCTTGTGAGTGGGAAAGATTTCAATGACACCTATTTAAAGCCTTCAGTGAAAAAAGCAATTAAGTAGGTGACAAGATTTTTTCTTTTTCAAAAAGGAATCAAATTAATTCCTTCTGAGCAATTAAAGAAGTAAGCTTGATCTGCTCAGACAGGAGCATTTCTATTTAATTACAGATCAGCTGTATTGATTTCATAAATTCAAGAGTCTAAGAGATTATTTAAGGATTGTTACCCACTGTCCAGTGAGTAAATTGAACACTAAGCCAGAAAAATCAATATTTTCAAGTTTACAGAAATTGCCTGATAGATGAATCTGTGTTTCTTCCTTTAGGAGAAAGGAGAATATATGACCCTCTTGGTGGCAACAGCACAAACTTTGCTGCTACCTATTTTCTACACAAGCATGGTCTGATAAATCATTGTAGGAGGTATCTGAGAAGTGGCTATTGAACCTTGAAAACAATAATATTTACATAGATTTCCAATCTTTGCATGGCAGACTTATCTCTAAGAATATAAGGTGCAGATAAACTACAAATAAAGATTGACTGCCTAATGCCCTAATCCCATACCTTAGCTATCAAACTGGCAATGCTATCACCACTGAAATCCAGTTTTAAGGGAGGCACAAAGATAAGCACAGAGTAATCTCCTAAAAGGCATTTTTCTACCTTGTCAGTGAAACTGGTGTCAGTTTTCATCACCCAAACTTGCTCAGATTCTGCTCAAGAACTGACCTGTGCCAGACAAAAATGTCAAGATTTTCATGTTAGTGCAGAACCTGCTGCTGGACCTCTGCACGTCACCTTAGCCAGAGATGCACCACCAAAGCAAAGTCACAATCTCAACAAGACTGAAGGCTTCAGTGTGTTAACTCTGAAACAGCTTCAAAAGCTTTGGTTAAAGACATGAACAGCTATGAGTGGATGTCTAAGGAAGCTCTTTCTGGATTTCAGGAGCTGTAGAAAACAAGAAGACAGTTATTTAACCACTACTCTTTTTCAGAAAGCTCACACTAGCTGCAGTCTTGATAACATCTCTTTGCTTTTCAGCAGCAGCTACATAAATATTGAATCCATCTGTTAAACACAGGCCTTGCTAATTTTTTGCCTCTTTATCATGCCAGGATATACTCTTGCTTTGACAGAGACTTTAACTAGAAGAATTTTTTTGCCAAACAATATTTTGCAATTCAATATTGTAAATAACTGGTCCTATTTATCTTTCAAGACAGATTGGTGACACTCATAAAAAAGGTGAGGAAAAGAAGTCTCTTTCTGCCTTGACAACTATGAAGTTGCTGTAGGCTTCTAGTTTATGCTTTCTGAGACATCAGCAGGAGGTTTTCTGTCTCCTCAAGTCAGTATGTGTATTATGAACTTAATTCATTGCTAAAAAGCTTTTAGTTGCTTGATTTTGCTTACGAGTTTGTGAAAAGTAAAGTCTCATGGTGAGGGTATTCACTCACGCTCTTCAGGCAGAAGTCATTGCCAGGCCACTATCCATAACCTTTGGTAGGTCCTGGGGGACAGGAGAGGTGCCTGGGGATTGGAGGAAGGCAAATGTCACTCCAGTCTTCAAAAAGGACAAGAAGGAGGAGCTGGGTAACTCTAGACCCGTCAGCCTCACATCCATCCCTGGAAAGGTGATGGAACACTTTATCCTTGACTCTGTCTCTAGGCATATCAAGGATTAGGGGGTCATTGAGAGCAGTCAGCATGGGTTTACCAAGGGGAAGTCATGTTTCACCAACCTGATAGCCTTTGATGAAGACATAACCAGGTGGATAGATAATGGTAGGGCAGTGGATGTGGTTTATCTTGATTTCAGTAGAGCGTTTGACACTGTCTCCCACAGCATCCTTGCAGCCAAACTGAGGAAGTGTGGTCTGGCTGATTGGGTAGTGAGGTGGATTGTGAACTGGTTGAAGCAGAGAAGTCAGAGAGTTGTAGTCAATGGCATGGAGCCAAGTTGGAGGCCTGTGTCTAGTGGAGTCCCTCACGGGTCAGTACTGGCACCAGTGCTTTTCAATCTATTCATTAATGACCTGGATGAGGGAACAGAGGATCCTGTCAGCAAGTTTGTTCATCACACTAAACTGGGTGGAGTGGCTGACACAGCAGAGGGTTGTGCTGCCATTCTGCATGACTTAGACAGGCTGGAGAGTTGGGCAGGGAGAAATTGAATGAAATTCAATAAGGCCAAACATTGAGTCTTGCAGGTGGGAGAGAACAACCCCATGTATGAGTATAGGTTGGGGACAGACCTGTTGGAGAGCAGTGAAGGGAAAAGAGACCTGGGGGTCCTGGTAGATGGAAGGATGACCATGAGCCAGCAGTGTGCTCTTGTGGCCAGGAGAGCCAATGGGATTCTGGGCTGGATTAGAAAGGGTGTGTCTAGTGGGTCAAGAGAAGTTCTTCTCCCCCTTTACTCTACTCTGGTGAGGCTGCATCTGGAATATTGTGTCCAGTTCTGGGCTCCTCAGTTTAAGAAGGATAGGGAACTGCTGGAAAGAGTCCAGCACAGAGCCACCAAGATGATGAAGGGGCTGGAACATCTTCCTTATGAGGAAAGGCTGAGGGAGCTGAGTCTCTTTAGCTCAGAGAAGAGACTAAGGGGTGACCTCATTTCTGCTTTTAAATATATGAAGGGTGGGTGTCAGGAGGATTGGGTCAGGCTCTTCTTAGTGGAGCCCAGTGACAGGACAAGGGGCAGTGGCTGTAAGCTGAAGCATAGGAGGTTCTGTACAAATGCAAGGAAAATTTTTTTCCCAGTTGAGGTAGCAGAGCACTGGCACAGACTGCTCAGAGAGGTTCTGGAGTCTCCTTCCATGGAGATATTCAAATCCTACCTGGACATGTTTCTATGTGAGCTGGTCTAGGGAATCCTGCTGTGGCAGGGGAATTGGACTAGATGATCTTTCAAGGTCTGTGATTCTGTGATTCTGTGATTCTGTGATTCTGATTCTGTGATATGACAAAATTATGGAGCAGTAGTTCAAAAAAATATTATTATTCACCCATATTGCATAAGCCCCTGTATGAACCAAGCACTGTTACAGATATAATTGATAATATGTAACTGACATTACATACCATTCCAAAATGTACACATACACATTTTGTTGCTTCCTATAAAGAGAATATAACAGTAGGCTGTGCCCAGCTCCAGGCTTTTCACTGCAACAATAGCTGCATCCTCTTTAGCCAGTATTATTGACACACAAGACATACATAGTCTCGTGAGGTGCACTATAAAAGCTCAGAGCTGAAGAAAGAAATATCCAAACACCTAGAGGAGCCCTTAGCAATGTTCTTGAAGATGGGCAGTTGTTTAATGTGCCATGTTTAATACAACCATCAATAGAGGGCAGCAAATTCCTTGTAAAATGCAGGAGTGGGCTAGATTTAAAAGATTAGATTCAAACCTAAGGTCTGTGTTGTATATGTAGATATTTGTGTAGCTGATGTATGGCAGCA
The DNA here is from genome assembly GCA_013399015.1 of Galbula dea. Lineage (NCBI taxonomy): Eukaryota > Metazoa > Chordata > Aves > Piciformes > Galbulidae > Galbula > Galbula dea. Next base: position 1,187,259 of record VWZX01007509.1, read on the forward strand.
ATTATTTATATTCAGGAAGCAATTAGGGAAATACACAATTTACAAAGTATTTGCTGTTAACTCAGCAGGTTCTTAATTGTTCTGGTACATATCAGTCCTTAGCTGGTGCAGGATGAAGTCTCCTATCCAACACAGCACTTCCTAAAATGCTGAATTTCCACTTAATGAAATTTCAGTTTGATAATGTGTCTGTTTTGCTTCAAACACAGATTCCTGAAACTGGGATTGTGTGAAAGTATGAGAGGAGTTTTGGGAGTTGATATTCACTTTTGAGAAATAATAAGCTTTTTACATGGTTTTTGGTCTCAAATGTGAAGTCTACCCTGTCCAGTCCCCACACCTCCCAGTCCCAACACAAGTTGCCATCTCCAGCTGAGCCACAGCCAGTTGCTGAAATAGCAATTCCTTTCTGCTCCTAACTAGCTCCAAGGTTGCTTCTCCCTGAGCTCTAATGTTGGGTAGAGGAGAATATTTTACAAAAGGGTTCCAAAAATAACAGAATAAACAAACTTTGGTTTCATATAGAGTTCTTGAGGTTGGATTCTCACTACCTAATTAAATGCAAATTCAGTAATGCAAATTGAAGTTTCACCCATGGCTGGAAAGAAACAAAGACAGCTGATCTTAGGTATACTAGGGAAGAAGTTCCTGATGCATTCTTTCATTCAGTGTAACAAGGGGGTTTTTGTATGTTTGGTTTTTTGGGTTGGTTGTGGTTCCTCCCCCCCCCCCCCCCACCCCTCCTTCTATCCATCTGCCTACCTGCTTAAATGAAGTCTGGAGAAAATGAAAGCCTTTGACTCTTTTTAGCACTCAGTTCAAATCTACCAAAATCAGGCAGCATGTTTAAACTCCCCAAACATCCCAAACCCATTTTCTAGGGGGTGGAAGATGCATCTGCCAGATTGTGGAAAGTGTAAACATAATTTTCTTCAAAAGAAAGGTTAAAACTTTGGCAGAACCAGAATCTTTTCCTGACTGAGAAGTAAGTTTAGGTTTAGGAGGTATTAAATATCTGCAGATGAATGTTTCAGGAACACAATCAACATCCTTGGGAAAACTATTCTGGTTTTGTCCTACATGAGATACTAGAAATGGTCTGAGAAAAATAAACTAACAAACCCCTCCAAATGAGGTAAGTTTACCTCTTTACTGAACTGTATTTATTTGGAACATCACTATCCCTTTTCTCTCTGTGTCTTGGTCAAAGTGAAGATTGATCTCACAATAGCTCAGGAAAAGTGTTATCTGCTTGAATAACAGGCTTGAATTTGCCCACCAGAAGAGAAGAAAATGCAGTTTTAAAAGAGTTAAGAGACTCATTTAAATATTCAAATGAATGGAAGTAAAAATGTATATAGCTACAAAAATAATGGTGGAGGTAATAATGTATATTTAAAAAAAAGAATATATAAGGACAATCATCTAATCAACTCTTTATAAACCACCCTTCCTCAAAGCAAACCATTAGTTATCTGTAATAAAGGCTGTGAGAGACCAGTTTTTACATTTATTCATACACCATAACACCATAAAAGTCCTGTCTTTGAAGGTGTGTGCTTACTCATTCCTACAGCTTAAGTATTATCTTTCTAGTAGATTTTTTTTATGACAATGAGGCAGAATTGAAGACCAGAACATGGAAAATAATAGATCCTGATGTACTTAAACTGCAGCTTAGGAGGAATTAAAAAAGCAACAAAGCTAAGTACTTCTATCTACTTCAGGTTTCCTTTTTTGTTTTGTTTGTTTGCTTGTTTTTCCTCCTTCATGAAAGCAAATTAATGACTTGTATCTTCTATTTATCTATTTAGTTATACCCTCCTGGCAGGCATCTTAGGAAGTCCCACATTACTTACATAGACCCATTGCTTTTTTTATTCTCATAGTCCTGCACAAACCCCAAATCAGCCATGTGGCTTTATTTTAGTCCCTACTGATAATATAATATATAACTTAGCCCATTGCTCCAATGCACCAGATGTCTAACAGCAGCTTTAAGAACCCATTGCAAAAGCTAGCAATGTTGAAAATGCTGAAGATCCTCTGACAGGATATCCCTAAGGAAATATATTGCAGAGCTAGGTTTATGATTCTCTATTCAATTCACTACAGGCATAAAAGATGGTCTCATTCTTACTTCATTTTAAAAGTAAGATTCTATGACAGGTTCCAAACTCATCCCCTCTAAGAATTTTGCTATGTTGTTTGCATTGAGAGACAAGAAAATGCAGTGAAGACTTCTTAGCAGGCTCTATCCCCCTTCACCTGCCTACTGGTTCCTGTCTCTGTGCTGTTAAAGGAGAGATTTACCTCCCCCAGCATGTCCTGAGAATCTTCTTGACCTTTCTTCAGCCTAATTAACCTACAAGAAAACCATGTATGTTTTAAACAAATTGGGCAGCAAGTCATAAAGACAAAATCAAGTAGGAACAACAAGAAACACATCTGGAAATCAAATCTTTAAACAGTTACAAGGAATGGAAAGCAAATTAAATGAAAATTTAACAGGCAAAACCCTCCAACAGCTAAATATGACGTGGGGAAAGAAGGAAACCAACATTTGGGAAGTACCTTAAGTTGATATGTTTGGGTGATGCTGAACAGTGACAAACTCTCAGCTTTGCTACTGAGCTCTCTAAAGAGCAGAATCATAGCAACTGCCTAACTCCCAAATTCAGCAAAGGTAAGAGCTGCTGGTGCAGCTCATTTACCCAAAGAGGAACCAAGATCAAAGATCTGTTAAAAGGCAGCACATTTAATTAGTGCTGCGTGCTATAAATGCACAAAGAAATTCCTCTAGCTGGAGCATTGCTAAAGGAGGAGTGTTCATAAAACAATCATGAGAGACTTCTTGGTAAAAAGTCCTTCTTAGCTGAAGAGTAGGAGGGTCAGGTCCCAGCAGGTGATGGAAAGTCCTAGTTAAACCAGCTGGAACAATCAAGTGCAGCAGAACCTAACAAAAGTCAGTCTCTTAAAATAAAGGGAGATGAGCACAAAGTGTTCTCTCTTGAGTAGAAAAGCAGAAGTGGGTAGTTGTCTGAGTAAGCTCAGGTTTTACTTCAGCTTTAAGAAGGTAAGCAATTATTTTATGATGGAATTTGATCTGAGGTTTCTGATTTATGTGTATTGAAGTCATATAAAGAAGCCAGAAGTCTTTCTAATGAGGTTTTGGTACCTTAGCTTGAACCAGACAGAGCTCTTATCAGGTTATCTTTTAAAAATATACTTTCTTTTTTCTTTTTTTATTATTTCAAGAATGAATTTAGATCCTTGTGTTGTGGGTTTCTGAGGCTGAGGAAAGTCTCTTATTCTTTGGAAGTGTTTTGCATTTAAAGTGGATAATCTGGTATGGAAATTGTTCAATGTGCTGGTATATGATGTGAAAGACAAATTGTTAAACCATTGAGTTGCCTGTGTTTGGTACTTGACTTTGTGCATTTAACCCTTTTTATCATTCTAGCTTTCAGTTATTGGAGAGCAGGGGGGAAGACAGCAGGAACAAAATTAACAAAATAATGATCCTAAGATATTATAAGAAGAGCTTTGAACATGCTTTAAGAAATACCTTTTATTTTTTCTTGACTATTAATGTTTGAGTTTTATCATATGTCAACTGTTTCATGTTTTTAATCATATTTTTCAACTACCTAAATTATCATTCTCTAGGGAACTGAAGTTTTAGAAGAGAAACTTAAAAATTACATCAAATGTATTCAGCATAAAATCTGCTAACCTGATTAGCTCCTTTGACTGTGATGACTCACATCTCACTTGATAGAGAGCACAGTGTTTTAGGTCATGGCTGCTGAGACAGTTCCCATCTGATTCCTTATGTCTCTGCCCCTTCTAAGGGACTGTATGTTAAATGTACAGCAGCCTGTGTTGGTGATCAAGGGAGAGTGAATCCCTGCTATTCTTTTCTCTCTGTTATGTGTGAGTAAAGGCCTACTTGGTAGTGCTAGGGAGAAAGGGCAGATGCACAGCCTATTTATTTGGAAAATGTGATGACTTACAGTGCTCACAAAGCACCCACTACTTGACGTGGTTGAAAATCAGTTACCAGGCTGCTTCATCTTGACTCAATGGGTGACTGTCTGCTACAGATACATTCAGGCAGCAGAATGGGAAATTTGGAGGACTTTTGGCTCTCCTGATCAGATAAGCTTGTGTGAGAGGGGCAGCAGGGGAGGGCTGTATTAGAAGCAGAGGATCCCACGTCCTCTTGTTGCCTGAAAAAGGATGATGCAAGAGATGGGGGGAATGGAGGCAGGTCCCTCCCCAGAGAGGCAAGAGAGCCCATTATATCTGCAGTTTATTGCTCTTTATTACTTAGGTTTTCAAGGATAAAGAACAAGAAGTTAAGATCAGAGCAGTAGAATGTGCTTCAACCCTCTGTTCTCTCTGGTGGCAAACGCAGGACAAATGATTAGTTACACTCTACTGTCATTGGGTTGAGACCTTATGTTCAGTGCCAAAGTACTTTGTCTTAATTTAGACCCTGAGCATAAAAGCACTTGAGTATGTATCTAGAAACAGTCACATGAGTAAAGCTATTGACTTCAAAGCTACTGACTACCATATGAGTAAACTTAGCTTTTACTTTAGGTTAAAGGTCTGAAGCCATTATTTCTTGACTATGCAAGGAAAGGAGGCTAAGAAAATTCTGGCTTTTGTACTGTTATCAGATTTTCCTTACAGATAAAGTTCTACATTGAAAATAGTTTCCAGTATTGTTATTCTGGAGATGTCAGGAATAGAAGAGTGAAGATACATAAAAGAATTAGTGCTCCCTCAGCAAGTTTGCTGACAACACCAAGCTGTGTGGACCGGTTGATACGCTGGAGGGGAGGGATGCCATCCAGAGGGACCTGGACAGGCTGGAGAGGTGGGCCCATGCCAACCTCATGAAGTTCAACGAGACCAAGTGCAAGGTCCTACATCTGGGTTGGGGCAATCCCAAGCACCAATACAGGCTGGGTGAAGATTGGCTTGAGACCAGCCCTGAGGAAAGGCACTTGGGGGTATTGGTTGATGAGAAGCTCAACATGAGCCATCAGTGTGCGCTTGCAGCCCAGAAAGCCAACTGTATCCTGGGCTGCTTCAAGAGGAGTGTGGCCAGCAGGTTGAGGGAAGTGATTCTCCCCCTCTACTCTGCTCTTGTGAGACCCCACCTGGAATACTGCATCCAGTTCTGGAGCCCCCATTACAAGAGGGATATGGGGGTGCTGGAGCAAGTCCAGAGAAGGGTCATGAGAATGATCAGAGGACTGGAGCACCTCTCCTACAAGGGCAGACTGAGAGAGTTGGGGTTGTTCAGTCTGCAGAAGAGAAAGCTCCAAGGAGACCTTATTGTGGCCTTCCAGTATCTGAAGGGGGCCTACAAGAAAGCTGGTGAGGGACTTTTTAGGAGGTCAGATAGTGACAGAACCAGGGGAAATGGATGTAAGCTAGAGGAGGGTAGATTTAGATTAGACATTAGGAGGAAGTTCTTCACTGTTAGGGTGGGGAGACACTGGAACAGGTTGCCCAGAGAGGTTGTGGAGGCCTCATCTCTGGAAGCTTTTAAGACAAAGCTTGATGGGGCTCTGGGCAACCTGATCTAGTGGATGGTGTCCCTGCCAGGCAGGGGGGTTGGAACTAGATGATCTTTAAGGTCCTTTCCAACTCTGGCAATTCTATGATTCTATATTCCAGAAATATGGTTCAGGGTGTTCAAGTTACTGTACAGTATGACAGAATGTTTTGTAGCCTATCTTTTTCTCTCTGCAGGCTTGGTCTAGTGGAGATTGATCCAAACTCAGTCAAAGCAAGTACAAAGGACCTTCCCTTCTCCAGAGCTCCTCACCCTCCATTACTGTGTCTTCTGGGAATACTCTGTGGTACTTCTTGGAACCTCTGCAGAAGGAAGGAATATATGGATTTCTCCTGTGTAGCCTAAGGAATATGGAATCATGTCTCACACAACTAACTGTGCTGCAAAAAGCAACTCCAGCATGAGACTTCAGTGCTGTCTAGAACAATGTGTCACAAGCTCTGGGTAAAAAACCTTAATACCTTCTATAAAAAGCCTGCCTTTAAAAGAATAAATCCCAGCATTATGTGCTGAAAGCTATTTGAAGTATTCAGCTCTGTGTGACTAATAGATTCCATTGCTACCAAGAACCACAACCAAGATGGCAAAGATTTCTGTCCTGAGATCATCTTTGTGTGACAACAGCAAACTTAAAAAGCAAGCCCAATCCCTCAAAACAAATTCATAAGCACCCTCACCTTCCACAAACAGCCAAAACAAAACCACCTCAAACAAAGAACACTCATGTCTCCCACCACTTTTTACTTTTTGGGGAAACACTCTTCACTTAATGAGCAAGATGTTTTGTTTTACGTTCTGTTTCCTCATCATGAAAAAAGTCAAATGGTTTGAGTTGAGAATCTAGAGCAAAGGAGAACCTGAAAAGCTCTGAGGGAAGAATCTGACATAGAGGCATTGGAATGTGTCCAGAGAAAGGCAACAAGGTGTTGGGGGGGTTTGGAGGATAAGTCTTATGAGGAGCAGCTGAGGGAACTGGGGTTGGTTAGCCTGGAGAAGAGGAGGCTCAGGGGAGACCTTCTCACTCTCTACAACTACCTGAAGGGAGGTTGTAATGAGGTGGAAGTTGGTCTCTTTTCCTGGGTTACCAGTGAAAGAACAAGAGGAAGTGACCTCAAGCTGTGCCAGGGGAAGTTTATATTGGATATTGGGAAAAATGTCTTCATAGAAATGGTTGTTAGACATTGGCCCAGGCTGCCCAAGGCAGTGGTGGAGTAGCCATTCCTGGAGGTGTTCAAAAAAAGTACAGATGTGGTACTTAGTGATATGGTTTAGTGGCATGATGGTGATAGGTTGACTGTTGGAGTTGATGATCTTAGAGGTCTCTTTTGATGTTAATAGTTCTGTGATTCTGTCATCTGTAGTAGTGCCTCATGGGAGGAGCACTGCTCCAGTTTTACATCTTTTTGTGAAGAGATTTTGCCTGTGACATGCTGGCAACCAGCCTCCAGTCCTTGCTTCATTGGAACTGGGGAGAGCTGAGGGTGTTAACTCTTTCATTCTGGACATTAGCATCTGAACTGGGTCAGAGAAATAGAAAGCTTTCTGAAATCATTTATGTAGAGCAAGCTAGATAGTCACTTGAGTAATTATTAGGCAGCTGAGGGACCTGACAAAGGCTCTTTTGCTATGGTTGAAGGACTGAGTCAACTGGAACTAGAGCTGGGATCTCTGTCCAGCATTGCATTTTGTAGAAGCAAGTCTCTTGTACTGAGCAGAGCATGTTTCTTCTCAGTTCCAAGTGTCACACTGAGGCTAAGTTAATTATTCTTTAATACAAAGCCCCATGGCTGAAATTACAGTTGTATTAAGATGTGGCCTCATAGGAGGCAATGTGATCCTATATCCAGAGAGTTTTCTGAAGGGGAAGAGTGGAAAAGGCAGGATGACTAACTGGATAAGCTACAAATAATAGTGCAAATGTGTCCTGATAAAATGAGCTTGGTCTTTGGCATAGGCTTGTACTTGGAACACAAGCTATTTTCTAAGAACCCAGCTAATAAATGTAATAAAGAAATGCAGCATATGATACCTGTGAGTGTTAAACCCAACACTGATAAAGTATAATTGGACTCCTGTTGTAGTTAGGTGAGGATGGAGATGTTCCAGTCAGGCAGCTTCTCTTGGTTGTTACCTGGATGTGGGCATGCCAAGGAAAAGCAAGTCATTACCTGATCAGCACATCCAGCTCTGACAAGTTGTCTGCAGTCTGTGGTGGGAAAAAGGGAGCAAAGAGCATGAAATTACTCTCTGGAAGATTCTTAATGCTTCCCACAAACATATGGGGAGTTCATGATTTTTAATTCTTTATCCTTCTTGTGGTTTAGTGATGCAGTATAATTGCTGTCCTGCAGCTGAAGAGTCAAAGCATATATTGATTTGCCAAAGCACAAACAGGCATTCTAGTGGGAAGAAAGGAACTCAGCTCATATGTCCATGAGACAGCCTCCTTTTCAAATCCCATCTAGCTGTCAATCCCTGTCTGACTAGCCTTGCTTGCCTAAACAAGCAGGGACTTTCACAAAAAACAAGGAAAGGGATAGTAATCAATAGGAGTGGTTTTAATAATCTACTATTTTTCTTCCCTAATTTGCTTGATGAATCTCAACTCCAGGAGTATCTCCCCCAAAGGTAATAACTTCTTCTAAGGGGTTGAACTGAGCTCTGTGACCCATTAACTTCAGGGATGAGGAGGGGACTGCAGGGAAATGTGTGGACTGGTCTGTTCAGATGTGTTCTCCTGCAGCTGTTTTGAAACCATGTTCCTGTGTTCTGATTTCCATGCTCCTTTAACCTCCCATCTGTGTGAATGATTCCAATCTCCACCTCAGAAGAGCTTCAGACTGCTTTACTTTAAATCTCATGAACTTTTATCTGAAGGAGAGTGGGGAAGAGAGGAAGAAACATGCAGGTAGATTCCAGGTCAAATAGCTTTATGAATAATAGGCAACCAAACATGAAATCCATTTAATGCATGACCATACTTGATAATGGTGTTATTTCTTCTGTGAAAATATTTGTAGTTGAGATCCATGGTGTCATGGCTTTAGTTTATTTGTGTGGGGTTATGCAATATTGCCTGGCTTCCTTTTCTGCCCTTCCTTGTAAGCATCCTGCTTTACTTGCTCTATGTACCTGAAGGCCTTAGCTGATGCCAGAAGTATCTGAGGTTTGGAGATTTTGTTATACTTGAACCATGCCCCTTCCCACAAAGATTAATGGGAGGGAAGAAATTAGAGGGGAAAAGAAATTGTGATAGGAGTTGCCTGAGGTGATAGAATTACAGGTTGCCTTCTGAGACCTGTATTCTCAGCTCTTGATCTCTTGTAGATTGAATTTTCTGGAAGCACAGAAATATTCATGTAGGCATTCTCCATCAACACTTTAATGTCAAGAGATTTAGATGAGTCTTTCTGGTGGTTGTTGCCCTGTGACTGTAAAATCACACTATAATTTCAAGGCAATACACTAGTTTTTAACTTCTTTCTGATAAGAGAACAGGTGCTTTATGGGTACTAACTAAAATAGAACTGGAGGGCAAGTCGAATAGCACATACAGGAGAGGAGAGGGAAGAGGTTTTGAACAAAAACCTATACTAGAAAACAAATGAACTCTTTGCTGTGATACCTGCAGCTTTCCAGGGATACAAAAACCTGTTTCTCTGCCATGGCATGTCAGGTGTGTGGTAGCCCTATAAATTAATTAAAATACACAGTCAGAAACTGGGGAGCCAAGTCCTGTCAGCAAGGGAAAAAATACCACCCAAGACTACTTCAGTTAATGGGAGAGGAGAGCAGGAGGGAGAGAAAAGCCATGAAATAAAATGTTGATTTGTAAAAACAATCAAACCACATTAAAAAGCAAAGCCTGAGCAGAACATGCAACAAAAGATGCAGGTCTGCCCCACTCCTTGTGCAGCCTTCTCTTGGTAGACCCAACTCAGCATGTGGAAGACTGGAGAATGATCATGATGAGGACTGACCACCACCACCAAAAGAGGCTGGTGGAAGCCATGCTGCAGATATCAACCCTGGAGGGAGGGAAGGCCTCCCCCAAAGCAATACATTGCTGTAAGAAGTGGCCTTTCTTCAGGTGAGAACCTTGTGTAGATATGGTGCTTGGGGTCATTATTTAGTGTTGGGAATGGCAGTGTTGGGTGGACAGTTGGACTCAATTTTGGAGGCCTTTTCCAACCATAATGTTTCTATGGTTCTATGAAGGCCTGAGTTGGAGAAAAGAGCTCAGGAAACTGTCCAAAACATGCACATGGGGAGAAGCATAAAGATGCTGAGGATGTGGAGGGGCTTATGCACTGTGGAACCTGGAGCTGGTCAGAGCAAAGAATGGCACTTCTGAGGGAGAAGACCAGCAGGAGAGCCATTAGATCTCACACAGCAGAAGACACTTCTTTAGGCTCAGGAATATGGCTGGACTAAGTGTAACCCATAGCAAAAGCAAGAGAAATTGATCTTAAGGAAGGAGAAAGATAGGTGTTTATGTTGGTGTCTGTTTAACTGTCTGCCCTTAATTTTCTTAACATCTAAACCAGTTGCCAGGCACTTGTATTGACTGGCAGTGAATTAAGTGAATTTCCCCAACTCAGCATTATGTAAGCTGTGATAACAGGACATGAGGTGACTCTAGGAAAACCAACTGAGGCATCTACTCATCTTGAGATGGGCTTGTTGAGCTGGTTTTGGTATGGTGTGTCCATTTATATGTGAAAATAAGGAGTATATCATGAGAACTCTGATTTCTTGTATAGGATCTTTTCCAATGAACAATGAGCCTTTGCAAAGATGTTGCTCTTTCCAACAATCAGCACTTTGCAGTTCTTATGAACATAATTTACTTCAAAAGAAGGCCTGATATATACTCCAGTATGGCTTATTTTTTGTGGTTTTTTTTTTTTTTATAGCTGGGGAGATAAAGGAGCCACTCTTTAAAAAAAAAAAAATCTTCATGTAGGATAATCACTTAATTAAATTTATCAGTTACTCTTTAAAGTGTTATTGTTACAAAGAAGTGTCTTTTTTTTTCAGGTTTCTGTTTTGTTGATTTTTTTTTTGTTGTTTCAATTTTAATTTGTTTTTCATTTTTATTTGTATCCTCTTTTCTTCACATCCCTGCTTTCTGTGCCTGGATCATCATCAAAGGCTTCAGGAGTCTTCCTTTTTTTTCCATGTTGTTCTGTAACTTTAGGCTAAGTTCTCTGCCTTAGGCTAAGCCCTATAGGTCAGGACCTTGTTTAGTAGTCACAGGATGAAGGGTAAACAGGTGAGGAGGAGGTGGCTGCATGCTCCTTCTCTCCTTGCATTTGAATGCATGCCTGTAGAAATACTCATCACAACACTTGCCTTTCAGCTGGTAGTAAACTGGCTCAGTCTCATCTGACTGTAATACGATCATCCAAACAGTGCACTTGTTCTGAAGCCTCTAATCTCACAGTATTTTGGGCACCTTGGTCTTCCCCCCACAATCCCAATGACATTATTCATGCAGCAGGGGTATGTACTCTCTTCCAAAAATCCTTCTTTCTCTCTGTTATGTGTGGGGTTTTTTCCTGTGGCTTTCCACTCATAGAATCTTTACTTTAATGCCACTGCCAGGACTGAAGTGCTGTAAATATCTTGAGCATTCTTGGTGGTATATTTGTTCAGGTGTGCTCAGAGAAGCACACAGGTATGCCACCCCTTTCAGCTCATCTCTGGTGTCTCTGAGGAAGGTGAAAGCCAAAGAAAAGAAGTGTAGCTCTAACAGAGGTGGTAGGGATGCTTGAAACTAGTTTATGTAGTGCAAACTGTAGATATACATTTCTGTTTGTGTAGCTTGTTGCAGAATCTGATTCTCATAGGATGCAGCAGAAGCTAAGAGTTTACTCAGGGCATGGAAGGAAGCTGGACCAGTCAATGGAAAAGAAAACCACAAAGGGATGTTAAATGCCTGAAAATATATGAGTTGGGAAGTAGTAAGAGGCTAGGAGACTTGGGGAAATACACTGTCCTTGTTCTTCCCTAGGCATTCAACAGTGGCTTTGGGTGAATTTAGATTAGATGGGTCCTTATTATTTAAATAACAAGTAAAATAGTCCAAGTACAGTCTCAACTCTCAGAACAATGTTGCTGTCTCTTGATGTTTTTGGTTTGTGGGGTTTTTTTAAAAACATTGAATGACCAGCTAGGATGTCACATGTTTTGGGGCTTAGGGCCTTTGGTGGGAGTAGCTGCATCTGTTTCTCTTGAAGAGATGGAGAACAATGAATTCTGTCTCCTACTACTTCTCAAAACCATGTTGTTCCCTTAAAATATCTCTTCTTTTTCAGTGAAGGCCTGCCCTATGAAGGGAGAGGAGGAGGTAGCCAGTGGATTGCTTTTACAAAGAGAAACTGTCAGAAAGTTCTGTGTGACAGCTCTGGGAGAGGTAGAAGTAATAACAAATGCTGTCAGGCAATGCTAAAGTAACACCAAGACTTAACTGATATTTAGAATATTTGACCTAGGATTTAGTTGCTAAATTGCCATTTAGCTATAGCTAACAAATGCATAATATGGGGTTAAGAGCCAAAACTGCAGCTAAGAGGGTGGTTTCTCTTATTAAACTTCAGGTACACTGAGACAAGCTGCTTAAATACATCATTCTGGGAAACAGAACAGTGTTAACTTTCACCTTTTGAGTGTCTAATCATTGTATTGCTTAGAGAATTGAATATATTACGAGGCTAAAGAATACTTGGGTGACCCAGTAATTGGATTGGTTAATTTTTAGGGTTTTTTTTAAAATTAAATAGCAAAACTTCATAGCATAAGTGGCAAACTGCTGCAGAGAAGTGGTAAAATAACCCTAAATGTAAAATAGATTGGTATGCCTAAGGGGAAAATATTCTATAGCATTTTTTAAGGGCTCTTAAAAGCAGAAGAGAATGTGTTGAATTCAGTAGGCTGATCTAACTCTCATACTCAATGGCCAATTCTGAAATGTTATTGGGAACTCAAGGGGTTTGAATAGAATAGATGCTCTTGAACTTTTTACCCCCAAACTCTTTTAAGTAAAGTTAAGCTGATGTATAAGCCCACAAAGAGCCAATGGAATAGCTGAATAAAAATGGAAATGGGACTTATGGGCTTAGTGAAGTAGAACTAAACATAGGAAAGACTTCTGCATCTCTCCCTTGAGTTCCTATCTTTCCTTGATTAAAATAATGTGTTCTGGTGCAGGCTGCAGCACATAAAGCTTTGGTGCAATGGGAAGGAGAGAAGATATTGTAAAAGAAAACTAGACAGTATGAAGCATACAGCTGTAGAAAGGTTTCTATGAATTTTCTTGGTGCCTGAATAAAAACTGAGGAGAGGATACTTCTTGTGTAAGAGGAGATTACTCTACAGAAATGGTTACACTGGTTCCTGCTTCGTCACTTATTGCAGTAAAGCCCAAAAGGCTGTGAAAGAAAAGGCTGAGTTTGCAGGGAAATTCATAGCCTTTCACAAAATAGATGGAAGAAGTATTGTCCTCCTTTGATTTTCTGCACTTCAGTTTAAGAATGTCACTTAAACCATAAGTGATGAAGGTCCATCCCTTCCCTTTTCAAGTTCCTCTGGGAAGAAACCTAAACACCAAGCCCCCAGTGAAAAGGCTGATGGATATTCCAGAATGCTCTACTTGTCATCTTGTTAAAAACATTGGCTTGTTGTTTTAGTTTTGTAACTAGAATATAACTTTAGGTCAAAGGAATTGTGAATATTCCTTTGGATGGAAGCCTGACAAGGGTGAGGAGGAGAAGAGATGTAGTTCTCAGTGTGTTGTTTTCTATGATGTTTTACACAACTCCAAAGGCTGTCAGGAATATTTAGAAACTGAGTTTATTCTTCCTCAACCTAAAGTGTGTGTGGTTTTAGGTTTGTTTTGGTTTTGTTTGGTTGGTTTTGTGATTGTGCATTCAACTTAAATCACTAATAGTTTGGACTTAACTAGTTTTGAATAGAAGCAATTGCCAAATGGTCTCTTTGCAATTCTTACCTTCTGCTGCCTATAGCTTGCCTTGGAAAATCTATTCATCCCTTTCTGTTCAGGGCAGCTGGCTGTTGGGAGAGGTGAACAAGCAAAAGTTGGAAACCTCATATCTGTTCCTCTGAAGTTCTTATGAGCTATTTCATTTAAAAGAAAATAATAATCCAGCTCTAACCCTCTTGAGACTTGATCCCTCTCCATACTGAAGATTAACTATGCCTGTGTCACTTCTGAGTGGCTTTAGAATTTTAACTATGGAAGTTTACAGACAGATTTATATTATCTGCCTAAGTTTGGGAGATAATGTTTTTATGTTCACCAGAAGAATTTCCAACTATAAACAGCTTGAAAATAAAAAAACATTGCATAGAATTTTAGGGTTATTCATGATGAGCAAAAACATTTGGTTGGGGAAGGGGTTGGTTCTTTTGTTTCTACCTGTTGCTTCTTACTAGAACACTGCTGTCCTTTTTCTGTTGTCTCTTCTAATCTTATGTAACAGCAAATCTGTATGCATCTCTTATGCTTTGTGGGCTTCTGATCATTCAGCACTCTGTGGGACTCTGACTGATGTTTTAATATATCTCCAGTTTGGCACTGGGGAGAACTTAGCTGAATCAAATGATTGTGCAATGTGTCCCTGTTTACACATGACATCGTGGTGGTCCTCTTAGAAGACATCATGGTGCTGACCTGTAGATCATGAGATGACCTTCAGGCTTTCCCCTCAAGAATTGCTCCTAGCCAGCTGTTTTCCATGCTTAAACTCATGAGATTCTTGAACAGAAGTAAGTCTTCTGCATCCATGATTAGACTGAGTAAGAAGTTGAAATGTTCTTTCACTTCCTTCCAGTTCCCTGTGTTATGAAACCAACACCCTTATCAATGCATGAGCTTGTGCATTATCACCAGAATCCTTGACTTCTGTGAGTGGGATTTAGTTATTGCACTTTTGCTGGTTTAAGGTTGGAGCTTGACTTTCAAGTTCAGAATGAGTTTGCAGGGCTTTGGGGAAAGCCAATTAATTAAAAAGAATACTTATGAATGTTTTCATGTGTTTGAGTCTTGTTCAGGGGCATTATGATTCATCAGAGTATTAATTATTGATGATCCTATAGGCAAGTATTTGGTATGTATTAAAAAATTATTCATAGAGCTCTAACAAAAAAAGTTTTATGTTGAAGGGGGGTGCCAAGCACTTATTATCAGCTACTGATTTAAATGGGTTTGATAACACTACCCAAAGAGTTGGAACATCATGCAAGTTAAAATGAGTAAAAACAAATTGGTATTTACCAAGTAATCACATCTGCAGAGCTATTAATGCCAGGTGCAACTCACCAGAGACAAGAGAAACTATGTTTTATAGGTAAGGCTATTGGAGAACTAATAGTAAAAGCTGATGTAGATAGTGACTTCAAAACAATATCATGGGTCTCTCCATTACTGGAGGCATTCTTACATACAGGTGCCATATTCCAGGTGGTATTTTGCAGCTTTAATGCATATTTTCTTAGTTATATTGGTTACAGATGAAAGTTTTATGCTCAGGCTTAGAGGTAAGCCTCTTTGGTTTACCTTAGACACCAATGTGGATTTACACCTGACTGCAGTACTAGGCATCTCTCTGGTGGTCTGCCTTTGAGCAGTGATAAAGACAGAAGGTTAAGGAATACTACAAGAAACAGTGCCTATGTGCACAAGGTTTTGGCCACTCTAGGGAATTTCAAGTCCAAATCTGTTCTTCTTGTGGTTCTTACTGATAGACCTGCCCTGATAAACAAGGATAAAGGCACATACAAGGGTCTCCTTAGTATACATTATGTATACTACATACATACAGTATGTATTCACTGGTGCATTTCTTCATAATCTCTTTAACTGACCAGAATGTAATTTTATGAACAGAAAATTAGAAAATCTAGCAGTTATTCTTCCTTGATGCAAATGCATTCCCCTTTCTGCAATGTAATTTCTACTTTATTTCATGCATGCTGAAGAAAAGAATTCACTTGGTCTCTCTGGGTAATGTTTTAATATATTATGAGTCCCCAAAACATAGGCATTGAATGATCAAATACTGCTCCAACACTTTTTTTTCTGATTACTACTACTCTGGCTGCTTATTTACACCTACTTGCTAGTAGTCTGCTTTTAAGCCAAACCCAGATTTGTTTGTTTTGAGAAAGTTGAGCAGATTATTTTCCTTTCATAAAACCTAAACCAAAACACAGCCCTGTAACACTACAAAAACTGTTAGTAGCACTGCTTTTCATGTGTTTTGGTGCTGTGCTATTTTGTCTCAGAACTGAATTCCAGCTGATTGAAATGCAGATTTATCTGGTTTGCAGGATGTTTTTTCATTAGTTTTGGGATGTCTTTGTATTTATGAAGATGACAGTTCTAGTAGGAACATTAAATTATGAAGGTAACTTCAAACAGGTCATCAGGTCTGATGTGCAATCAATAATCACTTCAAACTTAAATGATGTGTAGGAAATTACTGTGTGTTTTTGTTTGAAATGCAGTCAGAACCCTGAACTGCTCTAATGACAAGGCTAATAAACATTTAAGCTACAGTATATGATTCTGTATTGGCTTTGATCATTAGCTCTTGTAATCCACATGATTTAATAATTCAGTAGGCAGAAGGAGTGTCCAGATGTGATATCTGTAAATAAGTTAAGAAATACTGTCTGGTTTTCATTGCTTATCTGAGTGAGCAGATATCCTGAATTAATCAGAAATGCATGAGGTCTACTCACTACATCTTCCTTAATGTAATGTCTAATGTTGCTATGATTCAGCATCATATTACAAAAGTCAAAATATATTGACCTGTATAATCCTCCAAAATGCTTGCTCTGCATATTTACTCCATGCCTGGTACTGCTCAGTGGAAAATAAACAGCTTTCTGCATTGATTTGCTAGGAGAAATGAAGGGAGGATAGGTGCCTGAAGTTTAACTAAAATAGGTGTAAGGAGCCAATAATTCAGGGGAATTAGAATTTCAAATCCAGCCCATTTCAATTATCTGTTGTGGCTTGCCAGTATCCAAGCATTTTCCTTATTTGCTGTAGCTTTGTATTCCAAGAATTCTGAAGTTAAATTGGAAATGATGAGAGAGAGCAGGAGGTGATCTTTCTGGTACAGCCACAACAACCTGCCTGATTATTTCATGGAATGGGCCTTTTTCATCTTAATGAAACCCAAATATCCATTTATAATTCTACCTTGCAGGAATTCAAGTCAATTGGAATCAACCTTATACTTCTTGCTCATCCTAATGTTACTAAGGAACATAAATCGGTATTTGGAACAGACAACTGTGCTTCTTAAATCTTCCAATATGTATTTAAAACTAGTGTTTGAATGTCCTTTTATGGACTCTTACTTCCACAAACTTTGTCTTAATCTTCTTTTAACTCCCATTTTGGAGTCCTTGCTATTCTCAGTGACTGAAGTGTAGGTATTATGTATCAGGGAACAGAAATTTACACATTAACTTATTTTAGACTTCCATAATAGTGATTAAAGTTTTTCAGTATTTTAAACCTACTTTAAGTATTGTCCTTTCCTACAAAAGCACTTTTAATTGCAAGTGATATGCCTCCCTCTGATTTGACTCTCAAGCAAGCAAGAAGCATGGCTGCCTGAGTGTATCTTTTTACCCTGGTTGTGCCACTAGTTTTTAGGAGTGTCAGTTAAGAGAAGAAAAATAATCTATTCTCTCAGAGAAGAGAGGCTCCAGCCTCACCTGCTGGTGTCTAGGGTGGAATTGTGTCACAGGCAACACAATGATACTTTTCTTGTTATTCTTGAAAGTAATAAAGCTTTCATAGTAATTCTTAGATGAGGCTAAAATGCTGCTGCTTTCCTCAATGGAAATGAGCTGTAGGATTTCCCATTTTGTTTTATATTGTATCAGAAACTGAGAGAGATTCAAAACTCACCTGGACACAATCCTGTGCAACCAGCTCTAGGTAAACCTGCTTTGGCAGAGAGGTTGGACTGGATGATCTCCAGAGGTCCTTTCCAACCTCTGCCATTCTGATATCCTATGTCCCTCTGTAACTGCGGAGGATTCAGTGCTGTTCAGGAGATGCTAGTTCTGTTCTTGCTGATGAGAAGCTTTTGCAACACTAGGTAGAACTTCATAAATTCTGGTCACATTGTGGATGCCTCAGCACTAATTGCCTAAGGAGAAGTGCTGCAAAGGTGTCTTTCTGAATATAAAATACCAGATCAAAAGGTAAAGAATGCTCTTTAAAACTCTTGCTGTGTTTTCCTATGCTGTCCTTGTCTTTAGGAATCAAAGTTAACAGCTGAGGAGGAGTACTTAAATAATCCCAGGATCCACTTGCAAAGGAGAATGTAGAAGTATTTCATTAACTCTTCAGGTCTTCCTGCTCTGTAAGCATGACAGAAACTTGAAGTAGATCAGAAGAGAACTATGAAAATATTCCAGTGACTGGAAAAAGTGGCTTTATGGGGAACTCTGGGGGTCTGTCTATGGTTTTAACCAGTCTTTAGACCCAGCCCAGGTAAACTGGCTCTAAGGAGGGAATGTGTCTGGAGCTAAAGGGTTCTTCCTCTAGTACAGTATAACTTAAACAAGAACTTGTGTTTGGGAAGCTGATCCAAGGCAAGACTGGTATGTCTAAACAAGAATAATCTTGTCTGCTGTTCCCTCCCTCCAAAAACCCTAAGATTATTCTGAAGGTTAAAATAATAAACATTAAAAACTGTCTTGGAGGAGATAAATGATAAACTTAGTTCTTGTGTTTGGCTTTTACTGCCTCTGGCATTCTGAAGGAGAAAGACTGTAAGACTTGCATGAATAAGCAAACTACATGAAAATGGAGAGGCTGAGTGGTCTTTGTTTCCTACCACACCAATTTCCCCTCCTTTGGGTAAAATGTTAGAGGTGTGAACGCTTGCTTGGTTCCATTCAGCATTATAGAAAAGCCAATGTTGTTTAAAGTAGCAGGATGTGGGAAAGGAAGTACTTTTGACTTCTTATTAAAGTGTATGTACCTCATTAAATCAGTGTATATCAAAACAACAACAAAAGGTTTTAAAAGAAGAATTATCACCCTTGAAACAGAAGCAAGTCCTGAACAACATATTTGAGGACTTTTTTTCATCTACTCAAATGTTTTAAGGAATTTTAGGAGAATGGAGGGTCTTCAGGCAGAAATTAGTTGGGACAGTTTTTGTCTTACTAGGCAGAAGGAATATTCACCCTTCCTGAGACATAATTATTTTGAACTGAAACTTGCATTCACACAGCTTCAATTGCACATCCTGATGGAAAAATTCACAGGATTCTAGATATCCTGAGTATACTAGAAAGGCTTTAGTGAAGCCCAGGTGTCTGACATCAGTCTGTCCATCTGTGCTAAAAAGAGAACTTGGAGACATACACCGTAAAAGTAATGAGTGTAGAACATATGATCTACTGGAAGTCTTGGGAGACTTCTCAGTTTTGAATGAAGTAGGTTAATCTTATACCATTTATCCCAGTGCCTTTGAGAACTAGGTGATAGCAGGCTCTGTAAGGACTATCCTTCAAGAAGAGCCCTGCTTCACCTACAAAGCAGAGCTTGTTTTGTCTGGAAGCTAGGAGCCAAATGTATCAGCCCAACAGCACACTGTGTGCAAGCCTTTTAACAAAACTGACTGTCTCTGTACTCATTCTCTCCCCACCAGACCATCTGCTGTTGGCCATTCTCAGGAGTGCCACATGAACTGAGAGTACAGACCCACAGAGGGTGGCAGCTTGTTGTTTGGGTAGATTTTTTGGGGCATGTTTTGGAGGGGGGAGGGAGAAACCTGGTATCATTCTACATCCCAACAAAGATAAAGCATCCAGATTCTCTACAGGGCAATCTGGTGTGGGTTTTCTCTAGGAATAATGAATTTTGTAGTTGAAAAGATTTTGATGGGAGATCAATAACAATATTTTTTGAAAGGAGTGAAACATTTTATTTTGGAAAACTATTAGACCATCATGCTATTTGGAATATTCTATGGAAAAAATGAAATTCTGGCAAAATTGA
This sequence comes from Galbula dea, assembly GCA_013399015.1. NCBI lineage: Eukaryota > Metazoa > Chordata > Aves > Piciformes > Galbulidae > Galbula > Galbula dea. The sequence goes on from VWZX01007509.1 coordinate 1,206,920, forward strand.
CCACATTTCAGCCTTTGTTTTTGGGAAGGCATATTCTAGGGCCATGCACATTTGATGAGATCTCTAATTGAAATGGTAGTAAATGCTTAATATTCACTCCTTGGTGAAGGTACTTCCATCATTAAGTTTTTCAGTTCTTTAGCAGTTGAAAAAGATATGATATCTCAGCATCCTGTGGGATCAGCAGTGCCAGCAATGTGCATCCTAAGCTAAAGATAGTATTAGATAAGTTGTTCTTGAGAAAGTTTTGCCAAAAGTTTGAGCCTGTCAGGACAGCTGTTAGCAGCTGTGGCATGTCAGACTTGCTCTGTGATGACTTATACTCTGGGGTGTAAGGATTGCTGTTATTTCATTGCAAGGGATACCCAGGTAGGAAGGCTCCTTGATTCTGGCACCAGTCCTAAATTTCTATGCCACTGACACTGAACACCTCCAGCAATAAATGGCCAAAACCTTTAACCCAAGTTTGGAGGGTTCAAAACTTTCTGACAGCTCATTTGGCTTAACTAGAGCCTCAGTGAGATGATGATGCAGTGGTGGATTTCAGTGGCAACTTTTCTGTTTGTCTGGGTTTGTCTACACAATGATTGTGCATCATAGGAGGAATAAAAATGCAAACAATTTTCTCTACCATTAGAGACTTGGAGTCAGTGGGTCAAATGGATATAGGGATCCCTTGTTGAAGGACTGCTTAGACTCCACCTCTCCAAACCAATATTTCATTTTTGTCATTACCATGGTGCAGGAGTTACACTTTTGGTCAGCATAGAAGCCAAGAAAAGAAATTGTTAGTGTCTTCCATGGCTTTGGTCTTCTACTTACACCATGGACTGTGCTTTCCAGTAGACTCTGTCTGTGCATTTGTGTTAGGATTTATTAATGTAATTTAAACTATTTAGTGTCCAAAATTGCACATAAATTTTCTAATGCTCAGTTGAAGTTGCCCTGCAAGAGATAAGTCATGGCTTCTGGACAAAAGCTGGTTTAGCAGAAAGACTAGGTCTGCTTCTGAACTGATAGCTTACTGCTTGTCATACAGTCTTGCTGAGCAATGAGTTAGTCACTGGCAGTGCCTGTACCATTAAATAACACAAGCCCATGACACAGGTGCAAGCACTGGATCACAACCATCAGTACTGTTCAGTTTGTTAGCATGATCTGTAGCAGCCCAGACTGCCTCCAGAACAACTTCTACATGTAAATGTCTTCCACTAACAGTATAAAATATGGGCTCACAGACATGCAACCAGCAGTTGTGGATGGGTGGCAGTACAGCTAAGGCACTGCAGCCTTTGTGACCCAGGAGCCACTGTACTTTTGTTTGGTAGTGCCTCCCTCCTTTTGCATGCAGCTGGTGGACCTTTCATGACCAGGATGAGCTCAGTGGTATACCTTGAGGTATGGGAAGATAGTTTCTGATTGTCCTTATATCTATAAATAATTCTGAACTTATGGCTACTTGGCCAGAAGAATATCCTTATGCATAACCCTGCTTGGTGAGGCTAAGAACTCTGAAGAAAAAAACATCTTGCATCCCAGAGTTGTCTACCAAAGTGTTTGGATGATGGACCAAGGAGAAAGACCATGTTCCGTTGGGTTGGTCCTACAATCAGCACTGACCTTGCCACCTAGGGTGGTGGCAGAATCCTGAGCAGAGCTGTAGGGAGGTATGACAGTTTCTGCACTTGCTCTTTCTGACCAAGAGTATCCCCAGGGATTGGCAGGAGGGGAGTAGTTCCCTGCCTTGTTCCTGGAGCAGCTCCTGGGGAACCATGGGGAAAGTTTTGCTCATACTGGCACAGACCACCTCTGTAACATGCCAAGATCCTGCTCCAAGAGAACTGACTGTTCTGGGAGAAAGAGCAGTTTGGTTGGTTACCTCGGTGTTGGCATGTCCTGAGCTTGCACATTGCTGATATACCTGTCCAGATGGGACTGAAGTTCCAGGCTGCTGAAATAGAAATTAGGAAGGATGGAATACCTCCCTTTTACCTGTCCACATGCACAGCTGGTTGGTATCTATTTAAATAGCAGCTAAATATGGTGGAGTGTTGGGTTTTGGTGTTGTGGGTTTTTATTTGTCTGTGTGTGTGTTTCTGGTGTGTTGGTTTTTTGGGGGGGAGGTTGTTTTTTGTTTTTGTTTTCCCCTCATGGTTATGAAGTAGATTTTTCCAAAGTTTATTTGCAGAAAGAAGTTACTAAAAGCTGTGTCATAGCCTTTAGGCTGGGGAGTTAGAGACATTTCTGCTGGTGGGTTGCTGGGAGGTGTTTGTTTAATGGTAGGATGAGTAGAGACAGAGTAACAAGTTACATGTGAAGAACAGAGAAGAAGGGATAAGAATGTAGACCTGTAGTTATAACAGTGGTCATCATGACTCATGAGAAAGAAGAGTCATCAGTAAGGGACTGGTAGCCCTTACTAATAATATATAATATAATATATATAATTAATATAATATATATAATATAATAGACTATAATCTATTCCATGCATATAGCACTGTGGGAAGGCAAGGCACAGACAGAGAAGGAGTTGGGTTTGGGGATGGAGGGGGTGAGTGCTGCCAAGTGAGACTTGTGATGGAAATGTGAATCATCCAAATTTCCACCTCCAGTTCTGGATTTAGAAGAGGCAGATGTGTGCATGACCTTCTGTGCCAGTGAGGCCAGGCAGCGTGTAGGTCACCTAGTCCAACCCCCCTGAAGTAAGCAGGGATATCCTCAACTAGATCAAGCTGCTCAGAGCCCAGACCAACCTGATCTTGAATGTTTCCAGGTATGGGACACCTACCACCTCTCTGGGGAATTTATGCCAGTGTTTCAACAACCCCATCATAACCATTTTTTTCTTTGTATCCATTCACTAATGTGATAGAGGAGTTTCAGCCAGCCCCCCCCCACCCCCCAAAAAAAAAAGGGCCAGCCAACCCTTACCTAAATCTGCAGTACTTGGCTGCTGTGATGGAATGCTCCCTCATCCTGATATGGTCCATAGTAAGTATTGCTGCCATTTCTTTAGGATGATTCAGTCCTTCCATGATTTGATGGAGTAACTTTAAGCTTTAGGAACATTGCAATGGGAATCTCTTTTGGTTTTTTTTTTTACCTGTAAGTCTGCTGAAGCATGGCCAAGTTACCAGGCTTGTTGCTGTCACTGCCCTGCCCTGCTTGGTGGAAGATGGCACAGTTTGTGCAGGTCACCAGAGAGCAGCAGCATTTTTATTCATTGCTTTCATCTTCATTTTGATGCAGCTGTTGTGAGCTGGCCTGACTGACTGGTCTAGGCTGAGATTGTGGGGTACAAGCAGGTGTATAATTATTAATCTCTATTAATTCCATCACTTGGCACCAGAAGAGGGGACTGGGTATAGAGGATTCAGTAACTTTTACCTAGAGTAGAGCTGGAGCTTATTAAAGCTTGTCTCAGTTATGATAGGCAGCTAATGACCTTCAGAGGTCAGAGTTCATTAGGAAGAGAGTAGTCATCCGAAGTGTTCAGGGTCAGACTGCTATGTTTCAAAAAGCCTCTCAGCTCTACAAGGACCACAGTATTCCCCCCCTTGGCTGCTCTTTACTGGGTAGAAGAAACAACCAACTATGTAGGTAAGAGGACATGGATTTTAAAAGCATACTCAAGTGAAAATCTGGAAATTTAACTAGAATTTCTGTGTCTCTGTTACCCAGTAAAGACATCAAAGTGCAGGGGCTTACAACCTGGGATGTCCTGGTAGGTGTCTCTCAGTTTGAAATGTCAGAAGCACAAACTTGCATGTTAGTTGGTGGTGTTGTGTCACTCCTGCTTATGGTTTGCCTTTAGAGAAGACACCCCATTACTGCCTATTTGTGAAGTCTGTGGTCTGGTCCTCCAGATGACAGCAGGACTAAATTTCTGTTGAAAGAAGAGGTCAGTGTGTTACATCATGTCCTACCTTTTGTATGACCTGCTCCCTAGTTTATACATTTTAACCAGTTTCTACTGCCTATGTGAGCAGATTAATGTACAGTTCTGCAGAGCTAAGTTTACACCAAAAACCTCTTGCAAAGCCCCAACACTGCAGCCTCAGTGCATACAAATTGTTGTTTAGAAAACAAACAAGCTCTGAAGCTGGCAGAAGACACATGCAGGTGTATGTTGTGGTGTAACCAGTGAGGCTGTTTCCTGAAGCATGACCATTCTGTGTTTATCACCTTGGTGGATTAAGTTAGGTGATGTTTATCCTCAAAAGTTACATTGACCTTCTACTGGGTGCAACTGCACAGGTGTGCATGTGTTCCCTTATCATAGAATTGTTTTGGTTGGAAGAGACCTTTAAGATCATCAAGTCCAAACATTAACCCAGTGCTGCCAGGTCCACCACTAAACCATGGCACTACACATCTTTCAAATACCTCCAGGGATGGTGACTCTACCACTTCCCTGGGCAGCCTGTAGCAGTGCCTAACCACTCTTTCAATGAAGAAAGTTTTCCTAATCCAACCTAAACTCCCCCTGGCACAACTTGAGGCTGTTTCCTCTTATTCTGATTCTTGTTACTTAATAGGGGAGACTGAGTCCCACCTTGTTGCAACCTCCTTTCAAGCAGCTGTAGAGAGCAAGAAGCTCTCTTCTCAGCCTCCTTTTCTCCAGGCTGAACAACTCCAGTTTCCTCAGCCAATCCCCATAAGACTTGTGCTCTAGACCCCTTATTCAGAAAGTAAGAAGATGCCTTTGGGCTATGATGTTTTCTGGAGCTCTGAAGTTGTTCTTAGTGTTACTAGTGTCCATTGAAGTGCAGAACATAGGAGGGAGAATGCTTATGTGCCATAGCTTTGTTTTTATGAGAAGTTTTGGTTCTGCAGAGTAAACTGCTCTGCCTTTGAAGAGCATGGCTTGTACTAGTGTGATTTGAGTCTGACACATACTGAATATGTCAGCAATTCTGTGATTAGAGTCATGATGCTTGACATGGGAGATGTTCTGATGGATGAAAGGATGGAAAAACTTCAAAGCTGCATTAAAGAACATTCCCTATACATTTTCTGTTTATTATTACACTTGATTCATCTAAACATCACTATCCAGCTCTGAGACATGATTGTGTGGTCTTTGGATTGTTTATTGGTTTTGGTTTTGCTTATACCTTTGAAATGGGAGCCTCTCTGTATGGTATCTGGCAGTGTTTTATAGATGCTCTTAGCTCATCTATAAAACTAAAAATCTTTTTACTGGACAAGAAAGCTCAATTTCTTTCTACTTTTGTCAAACTTCTTTATTTTTCTAGCTGTGACAGAGAAAAGAACATTTTAATTCTTGCTGTAACCAAACATACTGTCATCCCCAGGAGAGACTGAGCAGCTCTCCTCACTGAAACCTTGTTTACACCATGGCACTTCAGGTTTCTCTTACTTGGTATAAATCCATTGAAAACCCATGCACAGCCAGGATAAACATCTGCCTGCTCTCCTGCTGTCCTCAATAGAAGTGATCTGCTCTGTCTTGAAGCTTTCTTTTCAGCCAACAGCCAACAACACTATTTACCAGAACAGCAATATTTTCATGCTTTTGCCTTAGTTCTGTATTCCTCCAGCTCATGAAGGAAGAGAGGGAGATTAATCACAGTAAGCTTTTCATAAAGATAGTTCACTGAGTAGTTAAAAATCACCTGAAGTCCTACTGATTAGGCCTGCATTCAGATTGTTAATTTTATTTTTAAATTGTTACATGATGGGTTCAGCATCAGAATGGTTTGTAAAAGTGTAGATAATGGAGGAGAGCTGAGGACTGCATGTACCTAGCATGTATATAGACCTTGTTCCACCTATTCCAGACCAGCACACCTTTAGTGGCAATCTTTTTCTTTTTTTTAGTTTCTTTTAACCTAATCCAAATGGATTAGTAGCACTAACTATCATAAAACTAGAGTTAACTCTTTTCCATGAGGGAGCCTCAAAATTTGTCTTAGATTTCTCAGCTTACAACTCAAGGTTCAGCCTGAAAGGTGAAGGATGTTGTCACTGGAGACAACTGCTAATTTGAGTGTTAATGTCTTCAAAGACCTCTTTCTGCTGGCAAATCCATAAGGGTGTGTGGCTTTCCTTTGGGCTTTGAAAACACACCACTTGTGGGGCCTAGCATAGTCTGAGAAAATAGAATGTTTTCAGTTTTTTAAGAATTATTGTTATTTATATTTTTACAATATAATCAAAGGGAAGATTTTAGGCTGGTTAGTGATAAGACCAACTCAACTGTAGCTGTGCCTAATGCAGGTTTGTCTGAAACAGTTCAAGGAAACAGAGACAAGTGGCCATGTGAACTTGATGCTTTTCTTGACCTAACTTTGTTTCTCAATGTAGGCTTTCCAATGACCCTAGACATTGAGTGCCACAGTCATGACAGTGAAAAATTTCATGGTCTGTCTCTCTTTTTAAACACAGTCACAGTGCAAGTCCATCTACATACCAACAATGAGGAAAAAGAAAGATTGCTCTCCCAACTGGTCAAGCAGCAGTGCATTTCTGACCTCCTTAAGTCACTGTCTGAGACAAGAATCCAGTCTCTGCTCTCTTTCTTGTGAGCTGGAAGCCTCTCTAAATCTGCCAACACTTTTGCTTAGCTTTCCTTTGAGAGCAGAGCCAGCTGTTCTGGGTCTCTGCAGTATCCATATGTTCTCTTCAACTCTCCTAATAGTTTTGGCTAGAAAATAGGGACAGTAGCTAAACAGTTTCCCATACCAAAAGTTTAACATTGCTCAGACATGCCTGTGGTCATAGTTCAGTCCCTGCTTCCCCTTCCTTGAGGCTTCATCAGATCTGTGTCCAGCTCCAGTTCATGGGGCAATGTTGGGTTGTGCCAACCCCCTGACACAGCCCAGCTACACTTTGTCTGCGCTTTTGAGAGGTGATAGCAGTTGAATGACAGCTGGTTCTTCTGTCATGATCCCCTCAAATCACTCAGGAGAAAGAGGAATGGATTATGCTCTCAGAAATTAAACAGAAGTTAACAAGGCTTATTTGAAGCCAGCAATGAGAATCACAAAGCAGCTGGTGATCAGAAGGGCTGTGGAAATAGCTCTGCTTAGCCATTCATCACAGAAAGTGAAGAAAACCAGTAACACTCATCTGTGGATTTTTTGCCCTCCCTTTTCCAAGTATGAAATTCATATTTAGGGTTAAACAAAAAATTTTTAGAAGTGAGACAGAATAGTTTTATGAAAGGTAGATGATATTAAACAGAAGACAGAGGAAATAAGAGGGAAGCAAATCTTATTCATCTTGTACTGGTGAGACTGGTCACTGGCTGTGGATTTCATTCCATTCTCTGTTGAAGGATGCATGAACCTGTGCTATCTGACTCCCAGCATGATAAGTACTGAAACCAAACCATCATCTTCCAAGTGAATCTTCATGTTTACAGACTGATATTTTTCCCCTCCTACTCTCAGCACAATGAGCAATCAGATGTCTTACCCCTCAGCTGGGGTAAGACAGAGAGTGGTTTCTGCAGGCTCTCATAGCCTTCTCTCTGAGATGCCTACCAGAGACAATGCTGGAGTGTTTGAAGGCAGAAATTAATGCAAGTAACATTACAGGGCTATTCAGTAGGTTCTAACATCCTACTGGGATAGCAACATGTAGCCACAAGGTGTGTTTTAAGCAAACTCATGTATAATACAAAGGATGTTGGGTTTGGTGTGTGGGGTTTTGTTGGTTCTGTTGTTTGGGTTTTTTAAATTTTTATATTATTTTGGGGGTTTTTTTGTGTTGTTATTTTTGGCTGTGTTGGGTTTTTGGGGGGTTATGGATGTTGGTTCTGATTTGTTGTATTTTTTCCTCAGAGATGACAACAGACTGAATAAAATAACTGAGTTTTATAGGGTGATTTCCCCACCCTCTCCCTGCTTTCCCCCAAGTATGGAAAGTAACACATGAAAAAATGTGTATAGAGAATAATTTCAGAACTGAAATTCACCTCATATCCAATTAAGTAAATGTACACTTAAGAGTTGCTTATTTTTCTCTTCAGCCAATGCTTTTTTCAAATGATCAAAATTTGTGAAGTGTTTTTTGTTCATGATTTTGAATTGAAAATATTTGGGTTTTTTTTTTTCCTTTCAGGTGCTTAACTTCTTTGAAACAATTCCTTTTGTAAGCTTTCATATCATGTCCCTAATTATGCAATGCAAATGACTGCATAGAGAGTCAAAGAAAATTTCATTTTCTCTTTTATGAATAAACATAATGAAGTATTTGTCCAGTTCAGACAGAGATATTGTCTTTCCTAGTTTTACCTAGTGGCTTTGACATTGGTTCCATCATTTGTTGCATTCTTGCTGTGTTTAGAACACCCTAACATTTTAATAGGACAGAAGAAAAGGAGTGAAGAAAGATAATGAATGTTTTTACCTGAAAACACAATGGTTGTTATTCCAGGCTTTTGGTGAACTAGAGTATTCAAGCAGAAGCTCTGGACCTGCCAATCAACTGTGCCAAGACCTCCCTTTCCTAGACTTCATTTTGTTAATTTTCTTGGACTTGAAGTAATGAACTGAATTTAATATTTGAGTAGTATTCAGTGTCATGATTTTATGTAAATGCCATTGCATTTGAAATTCTCTTTTCCCTTCTTAATGAAGCCAGTTTTTGACTGCTCTGCACTAAACAAGCACCTGTGGTGACCTGCAGTGAGAACATGCAAGTCTTCTCAGTCAAATGCAAAATGTGGGTTGGAAAATATCTGTATGTGGCTTGGTTTTGTTCCTTATAGTTTGTTGTTCCCTTGTGTTAAATGTTCACTGCCCTGTTTATCTTGGCTTTCTTCAGAGCCCTCCTGTGACCTCTGTCATCGCTATGGTATATTTTTCCACTGCCTCGTGTGTCTCCTCTGTGTTTACTCCACACAACTGAGCAAGACCAATGTTGATCTGAATGTCTGTTCACAGCTATGTTTAGTGGCAGTATTTTCCCATGACAAAATTGTTGCTGTCTTTTCTCTGGCTTTTAACTAGTTCCTAATGTATACCAGGACTTAAATTCCTAACCAGTTTAGCTGCTTTCCAGACCCCCTTAATAGTTTCTTTAATAGTTCTGTCCAGATCTAGCTTTTTATGAGTACAAACTGCTTTTAGACATCTGAATAATGTCTTCCATGATCTTAGACTTCAAGGGAGGATCTCTGAATCTGCTGCACCCAGAAGAAAGAAAGAAAGATATCACTATGAGGGTGGTTAGACAGTGGAACAGGTTGCCCAGAGAGGTTGTGGAAGCCTCATCCCTGGAAGCTTTTAAGACAAGGCTTGATGGGGCTCTGGGCAACCTGATCTAGTGGATGGTGTCCCTGCCAGGCAGGGGGGTTGGAATTAGATAATCTTTAAGGTCCCTTCCAACTCTGGCAGTTCTATGATCTTAAACATCTTAGGATGTTTAAGGCAAGCACTGGTGGTCATATCATGCCCCTATTAGTCTTCCAGAGCTGAGGGTAAGGAGGACACTTCTCTGGAAGACCAGAGACATTTCCAAGGTGGTAAAACTCCTGCATTGAGTTGAATGGTATGAATACCTTCATCTGTCAAGGATACCTGCTTCCTAACATCTAATTCAGACAAGTTAATTCTACCTAAAGGATTGCCTGGTCTCTGAAACAAGGCTTTCTCCACGTGGTGGATCAGCCTCAACTTTTGTAGGATAAGGCAAGGAAGCAAGCCCTGAAAACTCTGATACAGCAGTTGTCCCTCTGATCTGACCTGATGTACTAGAGTTGCAGTATAGCAGGAGGCTACAGAAGTTTCTTCTGCTTGGGGGCTGTGTACCTTAGGGATCTCCTACATTCTAGATTATTCACTTTGAGAGTGAATATGAACAGAGCTGAAATACCTCATTCTCCTAGGGAGAAGAAGGAGAGAAAGATTTCAACCACAAGAAGTACAATCTGCCCTACACAACTGAATCACATCAAGCACTTTCCTCCCAGGGTTGATATTGATTTGTTTAGATTTTATCCAGCAGTTATTTCAGTACTATGTCTCCAAAGTCTTAAAAGTGGTGGCATTTCTGTTAAAATGTCCAAGGATGACCTTTGTGGATACTAAGAAAGTACAGGGAATGAGGTGTGGTGCTTTTTGCACTAGAAGGTAACCTTCTATGATCAGAGAATTAGACTGGCAGAAACTAGACACTCAAATAATGGAGTCTGTGGGGCATAATTGCATATATGGAAGGAGCTGGAGAAGAGGAAGAAGTTGTTGGAGTGCTGTGATGAATCAGTCATCAAGTGATAGTGCTTCATATATGTTATTAATGAAGCATAATGTACTTCCAACTTCTGTTATTCATTATGTCCCAATAAATATTCCAGTAAGGACACAGGATACTTTTTGTTTAAAAACCTCAATATTTCTTTCTACTTTATTTCTCTGCTTTCAGAAATGGAGCTACTTCTCAGTAATGAATAACTAATTTTGAAGTCTCAGACAGCCAGTTGGTAGTTTCATATCTTTGAATCTGAATTCTATTATAATGTGCTGTTTCAGACTTACGAGTCTGAAGAACTTTTTCACCCCCTCTCCCTCCTCCTGGAAATGGCCACAGCTACAACACCAACTGTTTTTCTTCTCTTGCCTCTACATACTGTTTTTACTGATAGCTTCTAAGGGAAACACTATTTTTGAGCCAAAACCCCCTCAAATTAGCACAAAATCTGGATTCATCTACTACTTCTATCTGTTGCTAAACCAAAGCAGTTGCAACCTTTATTTCAGCATTGTCTGTACATGTCTGTCCTAAATCCTGCCCAGTTTCTGTTTTAAATAAATTGCAGTTGATAAAAATTGTTTATGGGATTTTGAGGTTAAAGAGTTTTGGAGCCATGTCTTGTTGGTTTGAAAAGTCTTTTTGAACAGTGACTTACTTGTAGTAACATTTACTGTTGACAATCTTCTGTCATTTGACTAGATGAATGAAAATGTGTGTTGCATTTTTGAGCATGTCTCCATTTGGATGTTTGCACTTCCAGCCTTCTTTTAAAACTGCATTCTGATTTACCGCAGCAAGTGGTAGGATGGTAGGATAGTGGCACCTTCAAGACTGATGTGCCATGAGACCTTGAGAAATTGCTTTTACCTTAGCTGAATCTCAGTTAGTGTGTGACTAAGGCTATAGCCAAAAAACTATATTGCCCTTTGTGTTTAGACCTGTTGCAGGTTTAGCTCCACAGGTATTTAAGCTGGAGGCTGTTTCTGTTTTCTGTACAGAATCCAGTTTCAAAGTGTTGTGATGCTGCTAGCAATGCCATACAGTCACCTGGCTCTCAGTGCAGACAGCTCTCAGGTTGCTTCAAGGTGAAGGCTCCTGCCTGCTCTAGAAGGAGGAAAATACAGACCTTGTATCTCCAGGCTGTTTTCTGCACAGAGACCAGTTATCCATGGTGAAATCTGTAACTCCAACAGTGCTGTCTTTAAGGTTGTCTTTAATTGTACTGTCAATTCTAAGGCAAGAGAAGAAAAGCATATTCTGACATCTTGGAATGAGATTTAAGAATGAGCAAGATGCTTTTAAATCTGAAATGTCTCAGTTTAAAAACAGATTTTGGAAGACAACTGGGTGGAGTTTTTACTATTTGAAGTAAAGAGGCAACTCTATGCAGTGTTTCACTGAGTCCTTTGGCATGCCAAGCAACACCCATTACAGCACTGGATTTTAAACATTAACAGGTATCAAAACTGGCCTCTATAATAGACCATCTACAAGTCAGAAATAATTAACAAGTTGAAGAAATAGCCACTCTTCAAAATGGGTAGTGTTCTTGGTTAGCAAAATCAACAGGAGAAAAGACAAAACTAGATGTAACAGGTGAAATGTTTGCACTCCCAAATAGGAAGAGGAATTCCAGTGTCTGGGGGAGTAGGGAGCATACTGGGAGAAGGGAATATTCTTTGCTTTTTGTGATAATTGTCCCATCAGTCCATTGCCTGGATTATTAACTGTTGCTCTGGTGTGGAAGAGCACTGAAAGGATACAGAAAGTTGCTCCCTAAGAAAGGTCTGCATCATTTCTCAGTCAGCTCTCTGTAGGATTTGTTCTGTAGGAACACAATTTCAGCTTCATTACAATTCTGGTATGCAATGAAACTTTGAAATCCAGCAACAGATGCAAAATGTCACAGAAGTATTGTTTCAGCTAACCTCTGCCTTGTGGTGGAATTTGAGTCTTGTCCAGATGTCAACTGGGGAGAATATAATGATGGAAACTTACTCTCACTTAGATGGCACAGGTCTAAATGCCATTTAGACTCTTTACCAGATTATTAACAGCAGGAACATCTACCTCCTGCTTCTGTTTTGAAATGAAAACATTAGTGACTGCATTTTCTGGAGGATCTGATTATCTTTGTGTATTTATACTGAATCTGCCTGATAAACAACACCCTTGTTATGCTCTTGGTCCTGCTGTGCTTCTTTTTGGAGCAGAGTAGTTATGTGTCCAGAGAAGGGTCCAAGATAAACATGTAATCACCAAGAGAACTGAGGAAGTCAAAGAATCAAGAGTAGCCATAGAGCATGGGCTTGAGAGTCCTAGACTTGGCCCAAAGCTTTAAGATATAATAATATTACATATCAATACTTGTTGCTTAATTGATACGAACTAAAATAAATATTCTAAAACAAAATACCATAAAATAATGCTTGATGTTCTTTGCATTCATTGTTTGGTGATAACAGGAGTGTTTTAATGAATTTCAAAGAAAACCTGAATTTCTGGCAAGTTTGGGAAATGTCTTAAATTCTTATTAACAGCAACATCTGGAGATAAAGCCTAGGGAAAAAAAAAAGTTATAAGTTTGCTGACAACAATCTAGAAGCTCCTAAAACATGATAAGGGATCCTGAGCTAGTTTAGGGAATCTGTTTTATATTCTCCACCCTTGCAAATTGAAAAGTTGAGTAGAATGAACTGATGTTGATGTGGAGTACTTGCAGAAACTATTCTTTTCATAGCCTGTTCAATTTAAATGCAAAATAACAATTTGGTTTGGAATGTAATGATTTACTTAAGGTCAAATTAATTTTTTTTTTTCCTCTGTGAACAAAACACTTTAGCCTCAAATTCATTTTTGGCAGCTGTAAAAATGCTTATGTTTTCTATACTCTATGCCAAGGCTGACATGTGAAAAGAGAACTTTCCAATAATGTTCTTTCCACAAAGAGAAGCTTGTGCTTCCCATGTTGATTAGCACTTTATTTTGCAAATCCTCTGGGAGGTCTTGGCATTTTCTTGTCCTCTTTACTAAAAATATTTTAAACCACCTGTATAACCCTGTTTTTTAAACTAATAAAAATATTCCTCCTCAGATCCCAGACTCAAAATCCTGTAACTAATACTAGATGCTGCTTAGCAGCTTTAATAGGCTTTTACAAGCAAGCTGCCAAAAAGAAATATTACATTTGTGTGAGACTTCTGACACATGAGGCCAGCAAAACCCTAAAAAATTGCTGGGTTTTAGTAAAATAATGAGCTTTAAGAATCTGAAAGTGAATTTTTTACTTTTTCTTTTAAATTCCCCAAGTGTTTTGCCCACTTCTAATATTTAGCTTTCCAAGTGAGGTCTGGTTTTGGCTTCTTCTAAACCACAGTATTTTTGCCTCCTGTGAGATCACAGAAACTGATTCAGTTAAGTGAAATCATTGTCATATTCTTTTTTCTCTGTCTAAAACCCTAATTCCAAGTTCTTCCATGAGTGCTCATTTTATTTTAGGAAAAATTTGTCATCTAAGATGATGAAAGCTACAATTTTCTCAGCAAGCTGTCAAACAACAGTTCTCTTACCCTGTCATTTACACATGAATAAAATGTCTGTTAGAACTAATAATAAATTTGCCTTCATTTTAATGAGACTAATGATTTCTTTCTACCTCAAGGAAGACTGCAGAATATTATAGGAAATGTAAACTGAGACCACTCTGAATGTCATTTTAACCCATCTCTTATGTGGGAAACTCATCTCCTTCTGAACTTGTTTATTGATGCATGGTAAGAAAATGGAGATCTGCCCCAAATAGTGTTTATTTAACTGTTATGATTTAAGTGTCATAATATGTGAGTTTGAGTGTGTTAAGTCCCTTGGACTGGTGGGTGAACAAATGATTTAGATGATAGAGGATTCCCTGGAAGTTTATCATTGCTATTTGTTATTTGGTTTGGTTTTCTTCTTGCTCTGAGCATTCCCAAAAGACAGGATTTTGATTTTTTTTCTTTTTTTTTTTGGATATTCCCTTCAATGTTTGAGGGAGGTAACCATGTGAGTGTTTTCAGTGTAAATAGACAAATATTTCTATTTCAGATTCTCTTTTGGGTTTGGGAATGAGGTTAGTCAAAGGGAGGAGGGAAGAGGGAGAGCACGCAGTCGTCTGGAGAAAACATTAAATGCTCTTTGATCACAAGCAGCAGGACTGATCTTTCCTTACTGTGTCCTATAGCTCTAACTTGAAAGTCCTAGAGCTGAGAAATGCACAGCTTCTTTCTCTTTTTCTCTAGTAGCAGCTTATGCTATCTGAAACATAGAGGACTGGATGTACAGGAACGTTTGAAGCAGGATTGCCTTACCAGGAGTGCAGGGCCATTGCCTCCTCAGGCATGTGGTTGGATGTATCTGGCCTTCATATGGACCACAACCACAATCAGGGCTGTAAAACAGTGATCCTATGATATCCCAACTCAGCATGTGGCTTATGTGTTAGAGAGTTTTATATAAAGCTGTAAAAACATGGAATGGGCTGAATTGTCATGTGCAAAACTTGATTCTCCAACTGGTGGTTTTTTGCACAGTATGTCCCTGGGATCATGCAGACCCTTGGCATTTGAGGAGTGCCAACAGATGCCTTTATTCCCCATGTAGTAAAAGGGCAAAGGTGGGTAACACAGAACAGACTGGAGCCAGCCTGGCTGGGCTAAGGGAAATGCTAAAGGCAGGGAAATTTCCTGACCTGTGTCCCTAAGACAGATAAGTGAAGTGTGCCTCCACTAGTAATCTGTGACCTAAAGAAAGGAGCCAAAACTTTCCTTCCAGAAGTGACATAGGACACATTCTAACACTGATGATTGCATTAGTTTTCCTCCAGTGGCTGAAGCAGTGAGTAGAAACCATACCTCTTCCTTGCTGTATTGCCTTGGTCACTGGTTTGTAGCTGGGATACCATGGGATTAACTCTGTAGTAGTATAATTTCAGCTGCATGGGAAGTACCCAGAATCTCTACCCAAATATTTTTGGAAGTCTTCTAGAAGGCAGTAAAAATGAGTTTGAATCTCTTTGAGAAGATGCTGAGGTTGAAACTAGTCTTGACTAAATCCTGAATCAAAGCTCTAGCTATTGAGCTAATGTGTGGGGTTGAGCTGTGGGGCAGGGAAGAGTAAAGACTGAGGGAGAACAGGTTTTGAAGGGCTGACATAAGTACAGGGTCATGGTGTCACTGTGGGTCAAGCCATAAGA
Source organism: Galbula dea (assembly GCA_013399015.1). Lineage (NCBI taxonomy): Eukaryota > Metazoa > Chordata > Aves > Piciformes > Galbulidae > Galbula > Galbula dea. The sequence goes on from VWZX01007509.1 coordinate 1,222,377, forward strand.
CTGTCTAGACAAGTAATTTCTGCCTGAGAGCATCCCAGTCACCATGCCAAACCCAAGTTACAGTTTGGTTTCTGACTGTTCTGCTAATCATTCTTGCAAGTTCTGTTTAAATGATGCAATTTCCAAACATGAGGCTGTATAAGCCTTTCTGAAAATAAATGGGAGGCAAGTGCAGCATCTTCTGAAGTTTTATAGCTCTGTGTCACCACTGCATTTTGTATGAGGCAAAGAGTGTGAACTTACTCTGAGCTCCCTAAAACAAAAAGCAAAACTTACAGCAGACAATCAGAACAAGCTTAACTTTCTAACAGGAAGTTTGTGGCATTCTTTAAACTGTGTCCAGTACATGGGGCACAGTCAAAGTTGTGTTTAATAAAAAGGAGCTAAGACAACTCTGTCCTAGACTACCCTGTGAAATAGTTTCATTGCTGGTCCATTTATAACCTACTCTCTAATAAATATGTGGATTGGGGTGGTATCTGTGATAAAGGCAAGCATTTAAATTACTTCCTTGTCATATTTTTCTTAGATTTGCATCTCATGTTCAGTTTGTCTTGTTGTAAGCACAAAGAAGAATTAATACAGAGAATTTCTGAGATGTGTTGAGTTGACCTCCAGCCCCTTCTACCTCCTATTCCATTTTAGACAGCTTTTAATGTGCAGAAAGCAGGGATTCTTAATTAAAAATATGAGTCTTGGTTTGTGTGGTATGTTATTATAGGCCTTAAAGGCCAGGCTCCTACAGGAGAGAAACTAGACAAGGCAGAGGTCAGTGTCTCACAAGAAAGAAGTTAGCCTGAGAGAGAAAGTGGGAGTCAGCTAGCAGGAGCTCTGCAGCTGCAAACAAAGGCCTTGACACCCTACATAGTCTTAGCATGCCCACAGATCACAGTATCAGTCTTATCATATTTATGTGTCTTGGTAGTGCACTGTTTTTATCACATTTATGGTAGTTGTTTTTATCTATTAAGGTGTTACTTGTTAATTGATCAGTATCCTTTGTATATGAAAGTGTCACTTGCCAATTCATCAGTATACTTTGTGTATGAAGGTGTTACTGATTGGTCTGTGCCCTTTCTGTATAAGGTAATTGGTCATTCTCATTATTTATACTAGAACAATATAAATTCCAGCTTCTGGAACAATAAAGTGATTCTGATTCTGATTGCCATCAGCAATCAGGGTCTGTGCCTTCATATGCCACAGGTTTGTTTACAGAATAGAATAATTCAGGTTAGAAGGGAACTTAAAGAACATTTAGTTCCAACCAGTTACACTTGCAGTCATTAATCAAAGTTCATTTCTGGAGAACAAAAGCAGTTTGTAAAATCTTTGACCTTATATAGCCTGTTTAGGGCATAAAACCAGTACAAACCTTGATGAAGTAAGAAGACAATAGAAATGGTAAGAAAATGTCATTTATTTCCATGGCAAAAGGTATGGAACTTTTAATTGTGAAACTCAGATTTGTCTTTTGACTGTAATAAAGGAACAGTTGAATATCAAGGCTATGCCTATGTGCATGACCAGTACACTTCAATTGTAAGCTCCTTGGCTGCCTCAAGAGCTCCAGGTCCCTTCATGAGCACAGGTGAGGTAATTGGCTGGTTTGAGATGACAGACCTGTTGACTGCAAAAAAAAAGCCACCTTCTCAGCAAAATATTTGGTTAATTGGTGCAAGAGCTCCTCTGCAGATGGGAAAGTCAGAATGGCTTGAAGACTCATTCTAGGCAGCTCCTGTTGTGCCTGGGCCAATTCCTGTGTTTGAACATTTTTGATTAATGTCCTAGGTGGACAATCTGGCTCTTCTTCCCACAGATTTCACTAGAGGCTTCTGCTGCAAAATTGAACAAATGGACAAAGGTAAGATGCTTAGAAAAGGTCTGTAGAAACTCTTCTTGCAGATGCAAAAATGATCATGTAGAACAAATTGGTTGTGTAGGTACTTACAATGATCTGCAGCAATGGATCCAGTATATGCTGAGGTTGGCATGTGGGATCATGGCCCAGCTGGATTATGAGAGTTAAGGAAAACAGCTCTTCAAGGATTTTCACACAATTTGGTCAAAAATCCTTGCAAGAGAGACTCCTGCTGCTCTCTGGAAAGCAACCAGCCATTCTGTTCAAGAATTTGATCTCACTCATTAGTTTTATCCTGTGCCAAGATCCCATGAGGTTGATTAGTTTTCAGACACACACTGTGGTCATGACTGCCTGTGTAACATTTTCCCCAGGAACTCCCAGTCCTTTTAATTGTGCTGTCTAGGCACTGGATTTGTCTCAGTGCCTTGATGAATGTGTCACAGTTGAGCTGGGATTTAGAGTCTGAGCTCAGTAGAGACTCCTGTGTAGGCTGCCTGGGAGAAATGGACTTTGATCCTGTGGACCATGTTCCTGACTTTGTAGAATCATAGTATCATAGGATTGTCAGAGTTGGAAGGGACCTTAAAGATCATCTAGTTTCAATCCCCCTGCCTGGCAGGGACACCTTCCACTAGATCAGGTTGCCCACAACCCCATCCAGCCTGACCTTAAAAACTTCCAGGAATGGAGCTTTCACAATCTCTCTGGACAACCTGTTCCAGTGTCTCACCACCCTAAGAGTGAAGAACTATAAATAAACTACATAATAAACTACAATAAACTACATAAGCTAAATCTGGAAGTCATTGGAGCCATCCCTGAAATGCAGAAAGCTTTGCTTGAATTTAGCAGCTACATTATATCAAACATTTCAAAACAATTAAGGAAAGTTAATGAAAAGCAACAAATGAAAAGAAGTATGGAAAGTTATTACTACCTGTTATTTCATTGTCATCATGACAAGCACATTGTATTTCTCTTCTTCCACAGATCTAAGTCATAGTAATTTTATCCCACTCTGTTGGTCTACATTTTATCATATTACTTTAAACTTAACCTGCTGAATAAAACCTGAACCTTCACTTGTTACATCTTCAACTAATCTAAAATCTAAGTTTAATTTGACAAAACAGATATTTACCTGATAGCTAGACAAACCTCCTTCCGAATTTCAGAGCAAATCTGATCCCTTGGTGACATCAGCAACTGCCAAAGTAATAAGCCAGACCTTCTAACAATCTCTCTGTTTCTTTCAGTTTGTGGGCTGAAGAAAAACTTAAAAAGCACCTGAGAAAAATTAAACCATAACCATATTAAAAACTTACACCTTTAACAAGTGGTAGCAAAACATTTTCATCAGAAAAATTCCAAAGAGCTCTAATCTCAATAAAAGTGGAAATAGAATCACTTCCAATTTCTCCATCACGTGGTGTCAGATGTGACATGTTCTCACAAAACTGTCACTTAGTTTAATGGTTGCCAGACAACCCAAGCAGCAAGCATTTGGAGCTGGGGATTTGATGGAAAACTTGGAGTGAGGAGTTCATGAGCAACTTACAGACAACAAAAGAAAAAGTTTCAAAGTTATTTGAACCTATTGGTTACTTGCATTACAGATATGGGTGGTGGGTTTTTTGGTTTTGTTTGGTTTTTCCTTGTTTATGTTTCATACTTGCATGACATCATGTTTGGACTAGGAGTTGTAAACCAGAATATCTCCCACTTATTAGAATTATCTACATGACAGGAATAAGAAGCTGAGCAACCTTTTATGACAGCTTGCTGGATCAATGGATCTCAATTCCATGCTCATCACCCTTGGTTTTGGCTGGAAAAGATGTAGAGATGGTGTCTCACATCTTAGATGTCTTCTTTTCTTTATCCTTTATTTCAACAAGAGAGATAAAAGGACCTTCATCCAGTGTGTTTCAGTGCTGACCTTAAAAAGTACTTATGTCCAACACTGATGTGCACTGGAAAACAAACTGCATAACAACTCATTGCAGTATGCTTGTCTTACTGGCATTACCTAGAAATTAAGGAGTTCCCACATTTTGTTTTCCTCTGCTGGAAAATAGAAGTCTCCAGTGACTAAGACAGCAAGTTGGTTTCTTGACCAGGACTTGCTTGGCTGCTTCTTCCAGGTCTTTGCTCTCTCCATCATCTTACTGACCCTTTGTCTAAGCTGTAACAAGCAGCTCTTGCTTTGAAGATGTATTTGTAGAACAGTGGTTTAGGTTAAGTCCAGGCTTATTAAAACCTTGTAAATTTTGTTCTGATTATCCAGCAAGCCTCTGCAAATCAGCATGATAATTAATATGCACTTCTGAACTGCAGTGGAAGATGTTTCAGATGTAAAACTCCTGCTGTTCAGGGGTGTGTCTGCTTAATTTTATTTTTAAAAACAGCCTTTTTTTTTTAAATTTTCCTGGTTCTGTTTCCCATAGACAAACAGATTCAAGCAGCCTGATTTCAGTTATATTAATAACTGGTTGAACAGCTTCTCATTAGTAGTATAACAAAATGGAATTAGTTACACATCCTATAATATACACACAAATTATTTTTCAGGAAATGTTTATGTTGTCCAATATCTATTTTTTCCTTTTGTTTAATTCATTGTGTAAACAAGCTAGCAGCTAACAGGCAAGATGTAATTCCCCTAATCATTATGGGGCTTTTTGTTTGTTTTGTTTTGATTTATTTTTCCCCAGTAGGATCTCAGACTTTAAAATCCCTTCAGATCTTGGCAGAAACTTCAAGCTCTAGAAACTCCAATTAACACTTAACATCATGCCAGAATGGAAGAACAAGGCCACAGGAGGCTTTGCATTCTTGTACTTTCTCTGTCCTTGAGCCACTTCTGGTACCACAGTAGTATCTGTCTGTGGCAGTAAGAATAAGTCTTCTCCACCAAATATCTGGTGCAACAGAGGTCCTCCTGCAAGGAAAATCCTGGATGATTCTTTTATCCCCCTTTTATACAGACATTCTTGGTCTTTCCTGGCTTTGACAATGTGAAACTTGTCACAGCTCTGCTTTAACAAGAAGAAATCAAACTATTGTATGGGATTGTGAAGATAAAAAGATTTTTCTATCTAAAACTTCTTGTTTCCATGTAGTCAGCAGTTCTGGCATTATGACTGCCAGGGAACAAGTCCTTTCAGGTCCAAAGGAAAGATGCTGTACAGCTAAGGGTATCTGTCTAAGGGGGGACCTGTCAGAAACCATTTGCTCAGCTGCAGACCTTGTGTCTGAGTGAGACTTTGAGTATATGAGCTTGGCTTCAGAAAAAAATTGTTTCCCAAACCTCTCTACCTCATTAATTAGTTTTTTTCTAATGTAGGCAGTGCAGAGGTTACTAAGAGAGACTCCTAATATGATGTTTCTGTAAGTACTGTGTAAAGCTTAAATAGGGTAGGAAATAGCAGTGTGAGTGTCCATCAGAGCTACCTCCTTGGGGTTTAACCTCCCTGCACTTGTGTTTTCCTGACTTTGATGAAGAAATGAAACAGGGTCTCTGTTGGAAGCTGCTTTCCAGTTCTGTCTGCATGTTGACTCAAGCAGTGTTGCTCCCTTGGCTGTGCCTCTCTAGAGGGTTAGGGTTTTCTGGGAGCCTGGATTTATTGTGCTTGTGTCCAGTAGTGATAGAGCATGATGAATGGAAAACTCTAAGGGGGGGATCATGATGATTTTTAGCTATTTCCTTTCATATGAATGTGTTAAATTATTACTAGGCTATAAGATCTTTGGGAAAGGTTTTCTTTGGTCTGTTAACATTATCTGTCAGTAATCATAATTCCTAATCTGACAGGTTTTGCCATAGTTCAATATGAAAAAAGGTGAACAAAGTATGCTTTTTAAATTTAAATTTGCTTCCTTTCCAACTCTTAATATTCTGTGATTCCTTTTTGCACAGCAGCAATTATGGTTTTGTTTCTTTTTGCACAGCAGCAATTGTGGTTTTGTTTCTTTAAAAGAAATCTGAAAATAGTATTTTTTGACTGCAAGGTGGGAATTTCTTTCCTAAATTTTGGGTTACATATGTTTTGTTTGCTTCTGAGTAGCAACTCAACAATTCTGCTTTGATACACAAAGCAAGATTTGTCCCTTAGTGTTTATTTTTGAGGGCTGCTGATGGCTGACCATGAAATAAATAGTGGAGACACTAGGCATATATATATATATATATCTGGGAAGAAGCTCCCCAAGTCAAGCTGCACAGTGCATTGTGAGAAAGGACAAGGTGACAATTATTTCACTGATCTGATCTGACTGTTGACCACTGCTCACTTCAGCTTCCATGCAGTGTGGTGCTACCACCTTTTTCTAGTGGCCTCAGAACATGTCCCATCTTCCCACGTGCTAGTTAAGCCCACTAACATAGCAGAAACATCATCTGGGTTTTTCTGCTGGGCTGTTGAGCTGAATCTGTTTGTAGAGTCATCCAGCAGCTGCCAGATCTGGTCAGGTAAAGGTCTGGCTGGGTGTGGCTGGGAATGTAGAAAAGGGAAATTTTGGAGATACCTTCCAACACCTATTTGTGAAGGTGATTGACTGTCTTGTGCTAGGGGCCCCCCCCAGGAAGAAGAGTCAACAAACCCAAGCATTAGACTATGGGCTTTCATCTTCCATGGTTCATGAGAGTCACTGGAGAGGAGCATGCTTTAGGAGATGATTTAGAGAACAAGATTAATTTGACAGCTCTGGAGCACTTCTGATGGACAAGCATCCCCTTGCTGAGTATTTTATGCATCTGGAGCAATCAAGTTTTCACTAGGAGTTAGCCTTCACAATGCTTTCCCTTATGTTGTTTAGTCTCTCCTTTTCTTGCCACTGTTGCCTCTGGTGGGGAATGCCTTGTTTCCTTGGACTTTCAGGACAGCTGGACTCCTCTGACAGGTCTGAGCCAGAGGATCTGCCACTTCACTTTCCCTATATCATGGACAAGGTATGGAGTTTGTTGTTCACATCCTAAAAATGATAGTCCAGTTGTCCTTGGTAGACTGGGACATCACATTCTGGATGGTTGTACAACTAGATGTGCTGGTGACTAGTTGGATGGTTGGGCTCAGAAGGTTGTGGTTTAGGAGTTGTACTCAGCCTGGAGCCTGTGACATGTAGAGTACTGACTGATCTGTCTTGGGACCTCTCACATATTACATCTTTGATCTGTGAAGCTGAGAGGGCTGGAGTTGTTCAGCCTGGAGAAAATAAGGCTTTGGGAGACTAAATAGCAGGCTTCCAATGTGGAAGACATTGAGAAGATGTAGCCAGTCTCTTCACAGTGGTGCATGACAGAAGGATGAGATAGAGTGAACATAAATATAAGGAGAATTTTTTTCACTATAAGGACAGTCAAGTATGGAGCAGGTTGCCCACTGAAGTACAATTTTTGCTCTTGAAGGTTTTCATGACCTAACTGTACACAGCACTGAACAGTCTGGGCTGATTTCATTGACAGTTGCACTATGAGCAGGAGACTGAACTACAAGACATCCTGAGGTCCATTCTATGCTAAATTATCCTAGGACTCTGATTCTAATGTCTGGGCACACAGTTGATTGTCCAATTAGCCAGACCACAGAGTTGGCTTCATGCTGACTGTAGGAGAACATAAGATACTGAAGCTGGCATGATAATTCTGTATGGCAACCTTCCTGACAAATTGTTGTTAGCAAGTTTATTGTAAAAACCAAAAAGGACAAAAAAAGGATGGTAATAATGAAAACTGTAACACATTACACCCACTGTTGCCAAAATAAGGTTTCCAAGTTGAGTCTTCTCAGTATTTCATGATGCTTAGATCTTAGACTACATTGCATCTTAAATCCCACCTTTTCTGGGAGGGTGTTTTATACTTTGGCATTTAGACTGCTGCAGCTTTCAGAACATGCTCAAGTGCTGAACAAGACCAGTTTGGTCTTTAATGTTGATGCTGAATATTGTTCTACAGATAGGTTGGAATTCCTATGCTTTTCTAATTGTTTTCCACAGGCTGTCTATGTTCTGGTGATTTAACTCCATCTTTCACCTCAAATAAATCTACTACAGAGAAGGAGAGTGAACCTTTTCCTACAGTCTTCATAATACCTTCAGTAAGAGATGTCTGGAAAAGATTGAATTTACTCACCAAACAACATTTAGATTCATGCTTCTTGGGGAGAAGACAGACATCTGCTATAGATCATTTAAACTTGTTGCAACAGTCTCTGCCAAATCCTGCCCTTGGGATGAAAGAAATGGAGGAGCTTCTGGCAGGGTATCCTGAACAAGGATTTTGAACAGCAACCTCTTGAGCTCCTGGTGATGCATATGGACAAGACTTTCTTCTTGCTATTGTGGTGAAGGAGTAAAAAGTTTGTAACCCAAGTCTCCACAGTGCCATAGAAAGGCTTAAGCTGAAGCCTATATCTGTTTTCCATTCTCTCATCCTTGTATTCTTAGGCATTGAGGACAGATAGGGCACAGGTTTTGTAGCATGATAGTTCTGTAGCTTCTGCTCAGACTCCCCCTTCTAAAAGCCCTGAAATATTACATTTGTTCTGCTCTTAGCCCAGTTTCAAAGCAAGGTGAGTTACCTTGTTTGGTGTCATTCTTAGTTCATGTTAAGATCATCTGTGATTCTGTGATCTGCCTTGAGTACCAAGGAAAAAATCATCTTTCTCTGTGTACTGTTATACCCTTGCAAATCCCATCCATACATAAACCATAGCTCTTAACAGAAACATATTTTACAGCTACAAAATACAGTCTTTGCTGGCTGAGAATAACACTCAATGTGAATACATGATTTTTCTTTTCTTTCTTCTTAAATAAACATTCTGATGTTGGACATCTTGTCAAATCTTCTGGCTCTATTCCCTCACCAGTGTTTCACATGACTTTGGATGAATAAGTATATAAATCTTCAGCATATTCATTCCAACTACAAAATGAGGTATAAACCCATCTTTTTTTTTTTCCTTTCTCTTCTCCCCTTATAAAAGTAAGGGTGATGTGAGGCTATGTCAAGATACCTTTATACTTACATCTTGAAACAGGCCCAAAAATATGTCTGTGTTTTCTACACTTAAGCTCCCAATCCTGAGGCTTGCTGTAATGGTGCTATCAATCTATTTTATGACAACATGGAGGAGGAAAAAAATGCTTTTGTCTTCATGAACTTTTACAAATTAGTTTTCAAGGATTAGTCTTGAATTTATTTATGTGGTATCTAAAAAAAATCAGCTTTTTCTGCTGGAATTCTCTCTCATATTTCATCTTCAAAGGCCAAAAGGTTTATTATCCAGTTTTATCTGTTCATTGCTCCAGATTGCTCAGTTTCCTTAACATGCCAGAACCTCACTTTAACCAAGTCCCTTCCTTCCTTAAGAAATTCCATTATATGTTATAATCAGAAACCTCAGGCAGCAGTTCTCAGCTCATCTTCTAATCTAGGGCTGAAGAAAAGTTTGTGTTCTTGAAAGTTTGTCTTGTTGTTTTATTTTGTTTTCTTTCATTTATGTTTTTCACCTCTGACAACATTGGTTGGTCTAACAAAACACTTTTTCCCTCCTATGTTGTCTTTCTTATAGCCTTAGATTATTATAGTTAAAACAAAGGTTTATTGCCTCCTGGTGCTATTTAGTAGCAGCATTAACTCCAGAGTTAGCAGCAGCTTTGGGAAATGAATGGATGGATGGTGGATGATGCAGCAGGCAGGTACTTCAGAGAAAGGCTGGAAACCAAATTCCCTCCTATCTGGTGCAAGAAAAATATTTGGAGGACTTCTGAGACATTGTAATGAAACTAAGGAAATCAGTTCTCATGGCAAGGAAGTAAAGTTTATTCATTGCTATCTACAGTCTCTTATTATCTGTTCTTTTGTTTTTTCTGTTCAGACTGGAAGACTCAAACTTCACATGAAATATAAAAATGTTCCATTACTCACTTTTCTCTTTCTTTAGAGCACACTGGAAAACAAGCATGCCATCTGAGGCCCTTTCTGAAAGGTTACTAAGAAATAAAAACTGACCCAGTCCCTAGTGTACTGTGCTGTCTACAAACAGAACAAAAATACCCTTATGTTCCCCCACAAAACTGTGTGTGTAAACATAGGAAGTAATAGTTGCATTCAGATAAGTGGAAAAATACATTAGCACTAGTGTGGCCAGCAGGACTAGGGCAGTGATGGTCCCCCTGTATTCAGCACTGGTGAGACCAAATCTTGAAATATTAGCTGCTGAATGACTCTATCAGAAGATTGATTCTCCTCTGCCACAGGGGTTTCTGACCCTGCTTTGGTAAAAAGAAACCTTCAAGCGGAAGGAGTTGATATCACAAGTATTTTTCAAAATATTTTGCTTTTGTAGATGGTTAGAAAATAGAAGAATCTTAGCATGAGAGAGCAGTAGAGGTATCAGGGGACTAGTGTCCCCAAATCACCTTTCAAATGACTGCTATAATCACAAAGATGAAGATCAAGAATTCAGAATAATATGAATAATACATCTTAAGGTGTAGATGTGGGTGGGTTTTTTCTCTTTGTGGTGAGTTTGTTTGTTTTCAGCTCTGCTAATCTCCCTTTTCCTTCTCCTTTCCTGCCCTTTAAGTGCCTATTCTGGGATGTTTCCTTGTGCCTGCACTGTCAACTTCTGTTCCTGCAATTTCTGCAAAGGCTGAAAGGTTGACCTTCACCATAATGCACTATGAGTTAAAACAGATGTCAGAATGGGTTAGAGAAAGTAAGAATTCTTTTTGTTTAATTCAAATGATTGTTTACTAGATAATAAATTCTGTGTATCAGCAAAAAATATGCAAACCTGGAGCACTGGCTCCATCAGTGTGGTATGTCACTGCAGGCCACAGTGGTTTTGGCTGAGGAAAATAATGCAAGTTAGAGATGTTTGCACTGCTTTTTCCAAGACATTGCTAGCATATTTTCTAGGTCAGATTAGTGAAGCCTAAGCCAGCAGTGAAACAATGTGGTATGTTTAAAAAAAAAAAAAAAAACAAAACCAAAAAAAAAAACCAACCAAAAAACCTCCCCACCATAAATCAAATAACACATGATTGCAGTGTACTTATTATGTGTTATTTTTCCCAGGTCATGCTCATGATTTTTTTCACTCTCACTGTCTCTATCATCATTAAACAACTGATCTGACTTCCTGCTAGATTCTGTTTTGTGGTATACTACCAGGGTCTCAGACCTGTTAGTGACACTCCCCCTAGCAAGCTTTCCTTCTCCTTTTTCAGTTGTGTTCCTCTTCTCCCCCTGCATAAAGTTATTCCTCTGTTGTTGGTGGATGGAATGTGTTACAGACATCCTTAGAGACAAAAGTCCCAGCAGTGTTTCACTACAGGAGCATGTGTTTATTTTCCAGGAGGGTAAAACTGAAGCTTTTTTGGAGCTTTCTTGTTTCTGCTTCTCATCCTGCTCTTTCTACAGCATAATTTACAACTTCCAGAGAAGCACAGCATGGGTGTGAGTCAACTCCAGGCAAGGGTATGGCTTGCTTAGCACTGGCTTGTCACACAAATATTTAGGGCATGCATTTCTGTATATTTTGTGAAGCTGGGATAATTCAGTGTTTATAACTCCCAAATATATACTTCTCCTCAGTGAAGTCTTGTGAATTGCAGGTTGAGAGGATGGAGCATGCTTTAAAGGAGTCCTTCAAATGTCATTTAAGTCAACAGCAAACATGGATTTTCTTTCTTTAGTTTTTTGGTTGGTTGGTTGGTTGTTGCTTTGGGTTTTTTTTTTTTCTCTCTTTCACTCTTGGATACTACAAGTAAAGGCAGTGCTGAAAACAAGGTGCTTACCTGGGTGGACCTTGCTCCATGACACAGTATGGCTGTGTTTTGGGCTTGTTACATCTCTGCTTAGGAATTGAAGAATAATAAACCCTTTTTCCTCACACATGAGGGATTGCTTTCCAGGTTTTCTTTTTGACTTAAGTTGTAACTGCAACATTTTAGTGCAGTTGCATTTAGTAGGAGTGGTGCAGCTTGTAGTCTGAAAGAAAGGAATAAGATTTTTCTGTAATAATAGAGTTGTCACAATTGTTGACTGTCTACAAGCTTTTGGAAAGAAGTAAGAACCTAGATTAGACTAAATCTTGGTTTTGTGGGTGCAAAGACTCAGTTGCTGCATTCACTGAAATTATTATTTGTGACCCTTCAGAACCATCTCAGGGTATTAAGGACAAATTAAGTTTTCCCAGCTTTTTTAGTGGTGTTTACAGCTTTTCCTAGAAGCACTTGGTAGGTCAGAGAGTTGAAAGGTGAATTTGATTTAGGAAAGAAAAGATTTGTAGGAGAGATGGAATTTGAACTGGGAAGCATGCTGTTGTAAGGATGCACATTGAAATGTGAGCATGAGAGGTACAAGATCCAACCATGAAGAAGCTCCTGGTCTTAGGAACAACCTTTGCTAACAGATGATTCTTGCTAGATTGTTGCAAATAAAAATGTCATTGTAAATTAAAACATTAAGCTAAAGAAAACAACCTCTCTCCACCCCCAAAAACCAGAGTCCAGTAATTAATTGTTTGTTCCTAGTCATTTCTTTTCTTCAAGGGAAAGAGGGGATACATGGGCTGGCTGAGAAGAAATCCTGTGAATTCGAGTTAGTCATAGAGATGGAGATGAGTGAAATTTAAATAAGAAAGAGGTTTGCTTAGCAGCAAGTAAGGTCTCCTTAGAAGTGATGCCATTGAAACAGGAACATAATTATAGGTTAAGCATCCTGAAATAACATTCATCATTTTTTTTTTTCCTTAGTTCACCAAATGTGATGTGAGGATTGTGAAGAGGAGTTAAATTAAATACCTTCTGAAAACTCTAAGTGAGCTGTTTCCTTCCTAGATATTATACTTTAATAACAGCATGCCTGCCATCTAGGAGAATGATACTCAATGATGCTACTAATACAGACATAAATGCTGCATATTTGTGTTACAATCATGTTCACTGAGGCAGAGAGCTGATGTGTTTTGCAATATACTATCTGAATCTGTCAGTTTTGAAACAATATTTCAGGCTAAGGTGAAAGCAACCAAAAAAATCTATTCATCTGTCTTTTCTGTGTGCAGAGATCCTCTCCTAAGCTTTCCTTCTCTGAAGGGTGGGACCATGTGGCCTCACTCCCTTGGTCATGGTAGTATCAGAGTGGCTCATTGCCTTGTATTTGGGGATGGAAATAAAGTGACACTGTGAATTAATCCAACGAGAGAAGGATCCTCTTAAGTCTTTGCAGGCAGTTGAACTCCTGTCACCAAAGAATACTTAAAATTAACTTGTATTTAATTCTCAAATCTCTCTATCTGCCCCTTCAAAGGAAAGCTAGAACTAGACTCCCCTCTTCAATTTCTTGCTGTGGCACATCAGGATGCAAGTGATGTGAATCAACATGCAAGCTGGCAAAGAGCCTCAACAGCTTAGATCCAAAGTGTGCTGGAGCAGGGTTTGGATGCTTCTCTGAAGCTTTTTTTCAGATGTTTGCAGAATTTAGGTTTTCTCTCTGAAAAGTCAGTCACAGCTCTTCAGGGCTAGCTGCAGTTTGATGTGATGCTGGAGATACCTTTTATTCTCCTCCTTCAAGTAACAGTGTCACAGTCAGACCTCTGTGTGTCTGCATGCAAAGGTGTGAGAGAAGAATGGTGCCAATCAGAGCCAAATATTTCACAGTCTCCACAACTAAATTTAAGCTGACCTTGCTTTTACAGCTGAACACTGGCTTCAGAAGGGGTGCCAAGCACGAGAAGTTTTGGGGGTTACTGCTTTGCCTATTAGTAACTACTTTCTCACCACCACCTCAAATGCTCTGGGAGGGTGGTGGGAGTAAGCTGGCCCTGTGCCTGGGTTGGCATACATGTGGTTTGGGAGAAAAATAAGTCATTTCAGTTACTGTTATTCTGGCACTATCTCCAAGCATTTGATTCATTGAAAAAGAGCTGTCCTTAAACAAATAATTTTGTTATTGCAGTGACTTTTTGTACCTGGATCCAGGTTGAGGCATGTGGCAGATCTAATTGCTTGGCATTACAACTAGTTAGGAGCTCTCATTTTCATTCTCTGTTCTCAAAAAAACACCCCCTCCCCAACAAAAAAACCCACAAAACACTCAAGCAAAGCCCATAAAAAACAAACCCCACAATCCACCAAACCTTCTAAAACCCCAAATCCTGTCTTTTCTTAAATGGTCTTCTCTGATACCTCAAAGCACAGATTCATACTCATGTACTAGATAGAAAACTCAGCTTCCCTATATTCCCAGAAGCAAAAATATGGTTAGTCACAGTTAGTCACTTGCTCAGTGTGTTTTTCCCTATCCAAACTGACTTACTACATGTGTTTTTCTAGTCAGTATGAAGCTTTGCAGCATGTCTTTGTACAAAGGGATATTGAAATCTCACAGTTGTTGTAAGTTCCTGGATCAATCTTATTTTTAAATGAACAAGTTGCATTCAGCATCCCATAATATTTGACTTGTGCATTAATTTTCAAGGCTTTGGCCAAAATACATCAGTGATTTTTAAGAACATTTGCACCCATTCTTGTCTTTTATCTAATAACTTGTAATAGTTATTTGCAGGTAAATCTAACTGAATTACCCCATCTCAATCTAACAATAGTTTTTGTTCTTAACTGTGATCTATTTAAGAATGGTTGGATGATTCAGATATATGGACAGAGAAATATAAACTTTTTTGTTTTGTGGTGGGTTTTGGTGGTTTTGGTTGGTTGGTTGGTTGGTTTTAGCATGTTAATTGTTCATAAGTAATTCAGGGAATAGTACAAGCAATCTAACTGCAGACTATGAGCACTTTATAAATCATTGAACTACACTGTCAGGTGTTTTTGACATGTTATTGAAACAAACTCTTTAGTGAGTGTGACTGGAACTGCTGAATTCCAGAAAAACAAAGTCAGAAAAATGCTAAATGATAATCTGTGGACTTATGGGATCAAAGTTTATTCCAAAAATTTATGCCATGCTTTGTAGACCTTGAATATTTTGCCAAAATGTTGGTTTGATTTGATCCTCTACAAATATTGCATCTGCCATACCTGTTTGTGAAAAATACTTGAAAATTTCCATGTTTACTTTTAATCTAATAGCAGGAAAAGCAAAACAAGGATATGAGGCTGACTTTGATTCTGTAATATGTTTTCAGACCCATAAAATATATTAAGTTCATAGTGATTTTGGTTAATATTTTCTAGTAAGGGTTTTTTTGGTTGTTTTTTTTTCTTTTTTTACACAAAGTTGTTACACACAGGATTGAGTCTGTGTTATTCTATTCAATAGGCATTAAACTACTGCTCTATTTTAATGTGCTGGCATTTCCCACTGCTATTTCCTCCATGGAAAAGTATTGGATAAAATTGCTATGGTTTGTCAGCAAGCTCAGGAACATGACAAGATAATGGCTTGGGGCTTACCTTTTGCTGGCTTTGGATTTGAACCTTTGATGACAGCAGAGTTGTATAAAGTCTTGAATTTATTTTCCTTGTGTCTTTCAGGAAATCAGAGAACTTCATTTTCCAAGAGAAACTATTAAAACACTTCTGCTTTACCTTAGTTATTGGGCTGATATCTGTGGATGCTGGTGTCCTGCAGATCTCCTGCCTGGGTCAGTGGATGACTAGTAGAGCTCTACAGGTTGGTACAGGATTGGTGCTACACATTTCTGATGGCAGAATACAGCAAGGGACAAAACTGTGAGATAAATGCAGTTTTGTGGAATTCCTGGTTCCTTTACAAAGCTATCATTTTCTCCCTGCAAGTAAAATGCAGAAGAAGAGACTCTCCTAGGGGATCTGGGAAGCTTGGTTCCAGGTTCCCTCCAGATTACAAGAAGCAAGCTACCTAAAATAACCAGGAGGAAGGATGATGGAAACAGTTACACAGCCACAGATTTAAATGAAAATATTTTCCTTTCCTAGGGAAACACACCCTTGACAGTTAGCAATCCTAACTGCTGTAGTTGTTTAACACTAGCAAAACTTCAGTTTTCAATCTGTGTAATGTTCACAGATGTTCTGAAGTAGCTTATCAATAGCTGAAGGGTGGAGGGTAGGTGTCAAGAGGATGGGACCAGACTCATTTTAGTGCTGCTTAGTGACAGGACAAGGAGCAGTAGGCACAAACCAGAACTCAGGAAGTTTCACCTAAACATAGGGGAAAACTTTCCTGTGAGTTTGATGGAGCACTGGACCAGGCTACCCAGAGAGGTTGTGGAGTCTCCTTCTCTGGAGACTTTCAAAACCCACCTAGACATAATTCTTGGGCAAGCTGCTTTGGGTGAACCTGCTTTAGCTGGGGTGTTAGACTAGATTTTCTCCAGAGGGCCCTCCCAACCTTTACCATTATGTGAGTCTGTGAACAGTTTCCAGCTGCACATCACTGTGAGACAAGGCAGAATCCTTGGGAGGGAGGGGAGTGAAGCTCCTTTTGCAGGTTGAAAAATTATTTATCTTTACTTCATATATTGTATACACAACAAAAAGAAGCCCTTATTTTTTTCTTTTAGTAAAGCCAACATGCATTTTTAACAGAGCAACTCTTCATATGCTAGATAATGAATATTAAATTACTAAACAGAGCATGTATTCATATGTTACCTATTTATTTATTAATTTCACTTTTGCAAAGTCCTACTCACACACATCCTTTAGGCACTTTAGTGAAGTTAGTAAAATAGAATTGTTTTCTCTTCATCCATACATTTTTCTCCTCTACTCATAAACTTTAAAAGAAACATTTGCCTGACTGCTTGTATTATTTCCTTATACTTATTCCACCTCCATTCTAAGTATGGATAAGTAATGACATAATTGTATCAAAGCTCAAGTGATCAAATGTGTGACAAATATCTGAAATGCATATGCTCAGTCTCAGTAATGTTTGCCATTATAACTAACATTTTCCTTAACTCTGTTGCTCCCCTTCCTCAGCCCAGATCTTACCATCTTTTCATCTATCACAACCCAGACTTTCTTTTATTTTTGTCTATCTTTTAGTATTTAATCAAAATCCTTTTCAGGAAAAGGGCTTTGGAGATTACCCAGGAGATTAACAAATACAAGTTGCAGGAAGAATACTCACCCTACACACCTCATGAGGATGTAGACTTGCATGTTAGGAAGAAGTTCTTCACTATGAGGGTGGTTAGACTGTGGAACAGGTTGCCCAGAGAGGTTGTGGAAGCCTCATCCCTGGAAGCTTTTAAGACAAGGCTTGATGGGGCCCTGGGCAACCCGATCTAGTGGATGGTGTCCCTGCCAGGCAGGGGGGTTGGAACTAGGTGATCTTTGAGGTCCCTTCCAACTCTGACAATTCTATGATTCTATGACAGTGAAGATGAGAAACAAATGAAAGAGAGAACAAAAGGCAGAGCTACTTGTTGTGGTGCTTAGTGCACTGCTTCTCTTTATCCACAGTGTGTGTATGTATGGGCATGAGCATGTGATTAACTTAAACTTCTAATAATAATGTCCACATTTTCAGTCTGAAAATGGTTATGCACTGAATGTGTGGATATAAATATCTAAGCTATATAGCTGTGCTTTATCTTTGTTCAAGATCACATATTATCCAAGACTAAATTGCATTGGAGTGACACAGTTCTGATAGATCTTGGCACATTATGTTTTGTATGAGGGAGTAAAAATATGACATAGTCTTGAAAAAAAAATAATCTTGCAGCCTTAATCAGGAACTTTCCAGCTTGTGTTGTGGAGAGGCTGATTGGCAAAGTCAACCTGTAACTCTGGCTGAGGAAGGAGGTGCATGCACAGGAAAAGTGCAGACCCAAAAGAATCAGAGGAGCAAACACAGAATATGTGACTACCAGTTAATCAGGTAAAGAGATAGTGATGATGAGGTGGAGAAAAGTACCCAGACCAGTGTGTCCTGAAATAAGAAGGGTTTTGCCAAATACTGCCAGAGAGTCTATTGAATGAGGTTTTGTCAAGGGAAAGGCAAAAAAAACCCTGATAAAAAAAATAGAAACAGGGAAGTGAAGGAAAGAAGTAGTGAAAGAAAGATAAGGAGAAGGCAGAGGAAGAATTCATGTAGCAAAATTAACACCAGTAGTGTTTGAGAGAGA
Source organism: Galbula dea (assembly GCA_013399015.1). Lineage (NCBI taxonomy): Eukaryota > Metazoa > Chordata > Aves > Piciformes > Galbulidae > Galbula > Galbula dea. The sequence continues at coordinate 1,240,344 of VWZX01007509.1, forward strand.
GAGAGATAAACAGAAGGGAGTAGGAGGAAATGAAAAAGAAGACAAAATTCAAAATTTACAAGTAACACAACTATCTATATTTTTGTTAATTATTTTCATTTTGTGAGGAGCTACCATATTGTGAATACACTTAAATATCTAGCAGAGCAGAACTTGTGCAACTGAACACTCTGGAATGAAAGAAGGAAAGTAAAATTGTCTTTTATCTTTATCTGTAAAGCTTGAATAGATGAGGAGATCCTCTTCCAGAGGAATAATATAGACAGATTCTATGGAGGCAAAGGAGCCAAATGACCTATTCAAGGTCATCTCACAGGCAACAAGCAAAGCTGAAAAGCTCAGAGTTGTGTTGCACAGTGAATGAACTCACAGATCTGACAGAGGGCTGGCATGCTTTAGCCTAGCTTTGTGGTTTCTTTCTCTTCAAATGAATTCCAAACATGAGGATGTTGGTTTTTTCTTCCTTTAGAAATGTGTTTACTTTAAGATTTAAATGGGTGTTCCAATGTTGTCTGAAGTCTCATAAAGCTGCCTAGGATGGCCCTAGATGCCTAGGATGGCTAGAGGTCTACTGAGCTATGTATCATAGCTTCAATGACCTGATGGTTCCCAATAAAGAACAGGGAGTGATACAACAAAGTAATCTCTCCCCATGGAGTTTCCTTGCAAGGGCTGCTTTCTAGATGTATACTGGTTAATATTTCCAAAGACAAAAAGTAATGTAACCATCAGGCCAAATTACAATCTAAAGCAAAATCATTCATCAGAACCTGAAGTAGTATTCAGCTTAGAATTTGTTTTGCAGGGTTCTGAGGAATCATTGCAAAACCCCATAAAGACATCAGGTACAGAAATTGTTCTAGACAAACATTGTCAGTCAAGAAGATGATTTTTCAGTTGTTCCCTAGTGGCCAGGTTCATCTCAGAACTGATGGTTCAACTGCTATCAGCTCAGAACTACAAGTGGTAGCTCCTGAAAATAAATCTTTTGGCAAAGTATTCCCATCTCCTTTCCAAAAAAGCTGACATTAATCCCAGATATAACTACTTTCAGACTGAAATACAGAATCCTTTTGACTTCACCTTTCATACTAACAATGAAATGGACTCAGGAGAAAGAAATTAAATTCTCTATCTCCTTCAGCCTAAGACCTAAAAGATATTCAAGTGTAAATTAAATTTTGAACACATTGTTTAAAGCACACATGTGGAAATGGAGTTTCCTTTTTCAGCTGATAAATTCCAGTTCTGTGTTCACAACCACTGGCTCTCAGAATCTTTTCTTTTGGGGACAGAGAACTTTTCCACAGTATCATTAAGGTTGGAAGACACTTTTAACATCATCAAGTCCAAACATCAACCTATCACCACTGTGCCACTAAATCATGTCACTAAGTACCATATTTATGTGTTTTTTGAACCCCTCCAGGAATGGTGACTCCACCAGTGCCCTGGGCAGCTTGGGCCAATGTCTAACTGGGTCAATGGGTCTATTTTTGAAATTATATTCCTGTAAATTGAGCCAAGCTTCTACAGGGCTACTTCTGGCACAGACAGTTACATGTAAATGACAAAATCATTCATTTAATGCACTTATTTGTGAAGTCTGATGACCATTTTCTTAACCAAGGCAACCATCAAGACCAAACCACCACCCATGGGTGGCTGCAAGCTGTGTTTCTTGGCTTCAGACATGAAAGGCAATCCTTCTCTCTGTGGCTTTCTCTGCCAGATACCAAGGTGAGGTGCATGACCCTGAACAGTTCCCATACCACCCTGCAAATTAGAATCTGCTACCCTTCTTCATGCTGGATAGAGATTTACCCTACCAGTATTTCTCTCCTAACTAGTTACATCTTTTCTGAGAGTAAGTCAGTAGTATAGACTCTGACAGAGGTGCCAGGCTACCTTTAAAATACATGATGCCTGTGGATCCCTAGCTCTTCTATTAGAACTCAGCCTTAGGAGTATTGTGTTAAGGGTCCTGGGTGTGCAAAGGAGTGTGCTTGTTGATGACCTCTTTAGTCAGGGTTATTGATTGCAAACCTGTGACTTTGACCATCAGTCTTCTTTGGCATTCTGGGTGCTGCATTCCTAAAGCAGTATTACAGCACTGGGAACAGTTAGCTCATGATGAGATGTCATTATGTTGAGACTTCAGCAATGGTAGATTCCAAGACTGATTTAAAGCATGGCTGTTACAGATTTGGTTATGTTTTTGGCCACATTGGAGCTTCAATGGGATTATTCTGGATTTGTGTAACTGTAACTAAAACCAGAATTTGTCCCCATGGCAATTAAACATTTCAGAGTTTGACTTGATGATGATGAGTAGACTAACACTTCTGTAAAATAGCTCACTCAAATATGTGGTAATTGCAATTTCAAGTTGGATTACAGGATGAGATTTAGCCTGTAGGGAAATATCAACTGTATAACACTTTCCACAATTAATGCTTTCTAAATGAAGGTGATTTTTAGTTTGTTTTTCAAAATGGGAGAATAAGTCATTATTTGAAAATGAAAGAGGAGACAGTTTGACAAGTTTGAGCTATCATAAAGAGCTAAAATGCAAGGTGTGAACATACAAACAACAAAAAAACCCCATTGTGGGTGGGCAGAAGATGTGTTCCTTAATCTAGCAAAATTTAAATTAGAGCTGCCACATTCTGAGCAACTTCTTAATGGAAATGTCAGTGTAGCTATAATCATGGCACCAATTCAAAAAAGAATCAAATCAAAAGGAAAAACAAGAGGGAAGAAGAAAATAAAATAGTAATACACAACAATGTGAAACAAGATTTCCTTTGCAATCTATCTGCATGTCAACTCTATTAAAGACACTCCTCTGATAAATCAAATGAACACCTATACTTTACTTACAGATTAAGCATGCTTTATTTCTGTTAATTAGTAGCTTATCTAAAATCATAGAAGCATAAAGCTGAAGGGGTCTGGAACATTAATAAAACCTTTCTATAATTTCAGCAACCATATAATAAAAGTCTATCATAGTCACAGAAAAAGTGCTTCACACACTATCACCAAACCTCTTCAAAGACCTAGACTGAAAGAGCAAGCTGAAGCTAAAGTACAGTTGGGAAGGCATTAAGAAAGACAAAGTGCTTCTCTGCTGCTCTGTCTCTGCAATAACAGGAATTTGTTAAACACAACTTCCCAGAGGAAAAATCCTGTGGACTCAACTACTCTGACTTAAGGGTATGAAAAATAAATCCTCCTGACTGTAAATCTGGTGGTGGGGTTTTCATCCCTTGAGATGGATTCTTTGCTGCATTAATGAAATGTTGTTTGCCAGTCACTAAAAGGGATGCATCTCACTAACACAATATCAATTGGACCTCATTAGAGCAAAGGTAGCATTCATTTTTCTTAATTAGTCAGCCACACCATCAGCACATCTTGGCTGTAGTCAGGTAGTGATTACAAATTGGCTCAGGGGTAGCTGGTCTCTCCCTTGAAAAAAGAACATTTTAAATCATGTTCTTGTTTTCCTCTGTGGTAACTGAAATCATGCACTTGCACTCACAAGCAGAGGGCAGACTTTATTTTCTCTGCAATTTAGCCAAGATCTGGAGCTTCTCCAACAGCAATTAAATCATTCCATCTTCTTTAGACTTGAAAAGAGTGGGGCACTTTTACCCTATTTTGAAAGGATATGTTTTTGTATAATTATTTGGCCAACAGGAGGATCAGACTGAAGTTACAGATGCTGCTGATTTGTTGGGTTTATGCCAGCTTGTGTGTAGACTCTGCATGTCTACATGAGGGATGAGTAGTGACCAAGGGGAGAAGTCCATCCTTCCTATAGTTCCATTGGAGATCTCCAGCTTGCTAAGAAGCTTTGTCCACAAAGACCATTAACCTGCTACTGGTTTTACCAGCTTGAGTAGAGGAGCTGGAGAAAACAAAATGCTACCTCCAAGGAGACCACCCAACCCATCTGTGGGACAAAAGAAAGCAAAAGATCCTCCTGGCAGAAGGCAAATAAAACCACCATACACTGAACCCATGTGCTCAGGTTGAGCCTAAGCATTCAAACTTCCAGCTCCCCTTAAATTCAGAATTAGGTCCCTGATTTCACTTTCTTCCCTGTCTCCAAGGAATTCAGCTGGAAGAAACTCATTCACCTCTTGCTATTCAAAGGGCTTTTGTCTACTTTGATGAGGTTTTTAAGAGAAAGGAGTTGATTTTTGCTCAAGAGAGAACCTGCTGGGTCAGCTTCTGACTTAAAGCATGAATTCCACCTTGTAAGAGTTCCCTGATTTCAGCATGGAGAGACTGCCAGAAGGAAGGAAAGAGGTGCATCCTACCCTGATCCACAACACCAGTATGGCTCATTCCCTTGAACATCTTGCTCCAAATCTTTGAGAATTTAATTATCACCAGTCCATAGACAACAACCACAGATGGGTGAAATCTTTAAATGCTCTAAGGAGATGCATCCAGAATCACAGAATTATCAAGGCTGGAGGAGACCTCCAAGATCATCAAATGCAACCATCAACCTACCCAAGTGGAGCTCCAAGCAACAGATGGACAGCAGGAATGAAGAAAAATTGCTGGAAAATCATTTACATTTACTTGGTGATTCTTTTGTTTGGATTAAATCATATCCTGCTTGATCCTAGTTGTCCTCCAGAGTTAAAAAATTCCTTGTAGGCTATGTACATAAGCTTATCCTGAGAAGTTTTAATCCTTAGAGCATGTAAAAAGAGAATCCCTATATCTCCTTGGCTTTGTCAGTTGGCTGCTGTTAGTGGTTTTCTGTCAACAACAGTGGAATGACAAATCAAACTGGTTTGTAACTCTTAAAGCAATTAAGGGCTGGTAGTATAACCACAGTGCTCATCTACCTCTCATGCTAGCATGCTGTCTGCCTTAGAAGAACTTTTACACACACAAAGGCTTGGTGGTCTATATAAAGTACTGTCACACTACAAACAATGCCCCAAATCACTCTCATTCAAGCTGGTGTAAGTTAACATTTATGCCCTAGAGCCTCAGGGTGTAAAACTGGTCTGGAGGAGAAATATGGGTCCTTGAGTTTTCTAGATTTGCTCATTCACAGCTAAGAGCAGTCTGGGCCAGTAAAGTGGCAGGGGTGGGGGGAGGAGGTACTGCATGCACTTAACCTTTGGGAGAACCAGTCAGGTTCTAAGCTACAGAGCTGTAACCTTGCTTCCCATTTGAGGGTCTGCTTAAAAATCTCATCTAAAGAGAGTGGTCATGTTCCTCCTCAGAGCTGGCTGTCTTTTGGTAATGAGTACAGACAGCTGATGCCATTTAAGGCACATGGGAAACACAGTTATGGGAGTCAGCTGGAAGAGATTTTTTTATAATGAAGATGGAGAAACACTGGCACAGGTTACTCAGAGGGGTGGTAGATGACCCAGTCCTAGAACCATTCCAGGTCAGGCTGGATAGGGCTCTAAGCAACCTGATCTAGTTGAAGATGTTTGTGCTCAGTGCAGGGGGGTAGGACTAGATGGGATTTGGTTTTTAGATTTTCCCTTAGTTTCATACATTTGGAGTCAAGGAGACCACAAGGCTGGTTCAAGCAGGCAGAAGGATGGCTTTCTTCCCTCTGCCAACTGCCTTTAGCATCCTAGGCAGAGTGGCAAGTGGGGCTGCACTGTTCTGCCCTGTTTCTTGGAGTTTCTCCTTGATAATTTAGAGGTTGGAGTCTAAAAGAGGGTGCCAACCATCACCTTTTACCTACACATCATGGAAAAACAAAGTCGGTGGGAAAAAGTTGGAGGTAAGGACAAAAGACAAAGATGAAGTTGTGTGGAAACTCCACCTCTGGACTTTGTTCCCAAGATGTATCCTCTTTCTCCCTGTCCCATAACAAGAGAGAGCCTTTCCACTTGGATCACTGCTTTGGCTGGTGCAAACATGCCCTTCTCCCCCTCACAGCAGTGGCACTAGGAGAATTGCAGAGGAGGGTGGGACCAATTGTGGATGGTACCAGTACTGGCATGAAGCATCCCAGGACACATCCACACATCCTTGTGACCAAAAGCAGCTTGGTAAGGTTGCTGGAAAGAGCTTCCCTTCCCTTCTTTGTTCTGAGGAAGGCAGGCACAGTAACCTTACAATACCCAATATATTTTAAACAATTTAAACCAAACTGGGCTAATTTTCCCTTAAGTACTTAGAGTGGCCATGAGTTTATATTTGATGATCACATTGCCTTACTACAGCTACCAGTTTCTTTAACTTTTAACTTAGGGTTGGGGTTTTTTTTAATATATATATATATATATGTATTTTTTACTGTTTAAATTGGTAGTCAGCTTTAGGGAGGGCTGCTCAAACTCTTCAACTAAAGTTGCTAAAGAGTTTCTAAAGCTCTTCAAGACCTGTGTGGTTTTCACATATTATAAAGCCAAGCCAACAGATTAAGTCAGGAGTGAATCTCATTCCAGTTAAACTAGATTGGTATTTTTCAATCTTTCATTTCATCACCCTTTAAAGAAAAAGTTAAGCTTTTGTGTGTTCCTGCTTCATGACTATTCATAACAGATATGGAGATCACAGCTTAACTTCCAGTACTTGAAAATAGCATCAGTAAGGTTGTGTAACTGAGTCTCTGCTTCCTACTATGGGAAAAACCTCTGAATCCTGAAGCTGCTTTCTGATAGCTTTCCCTTCTCTTTTATATCCTGTGGCTATCATAGTGCAATTACCTCCTCCCAGGTTACTTTTCATAGCTCTCCTGACCAATTTAAGAAACCTGCTGCCAAAGTGCAGACTTCCAAGCCTATAACATCACAAAGATAAGCACTGATGTTGCCAAGAGAAGCATCCCTGTCTCTTGCTTAGGCTTTTCTGTAAAGTAGACAAAGGGAGATAATGATATTATGCTAAATGTGATTAATATGGTAATCACATTTGTCATCTCAGAAGCATTCTATCAGCTCTTCTTCTGTTTCAGACAAGGGAACTCTCATTTTCTTCTATGCTTTATCTTTTCAAAGGAAAAACATTAATAAATTTTGCAGGGGAGGCCTGTGCTTACTCAGTTTCAATCTGTTATCAAGGAATATTCTACCATGTACACCTCAAAGTACAGAGCCTGCTGTTCACATAACCTGTGTGAGACTGACCAAAAAAACATCATGAATAAGCCAGATTAAGCTTGAAACACAGTATTTCTTGGTGCTCAGATTCTGGCCAGTCAACTCTATATTTATGGGACCCTTCTCCAGCCTGATTTCAAGGGTCTGTTTATGGCCCAGATCCAGAAAAGCACTTAGGCACATGCTTATGGTTTAATGGGATTAAAAAATGTATTGGAGCTATACAGTGACATCAGTTTTTGACAGTAGTCTTTATTAGTGGTGGTATAGGTTTCTATGTCACTCAGTGGTAAATGTTAACCATTGCCACCATATAGACTCATAGCTGAAAGAGTAAGTTTGGAGGATACAGTTTCTGTGAGCTGTAGCATATGAAGGGTTTAGGACAGTAACTCCCCTAATATGGATCACATTAATGAACTTATTCAGGAATGATTTTTGCTTTCCTATGCTTAAATTTAATCTCCTAGCAGTTCACTTAATTACTGAGGGAATGTCTCCTCCTGTGTCCCCTTCTAATGTGCTCAAATAGTTGTACAGCTCAGGGGGAATTTAATGCAAAGAAAACCCTCAGACAAAATCAGATCTTAAAATACTAGAATCTGAAGCAAAGAGGCAACAGTTTGCACTATGTTTGTGCTTCCTGTACTACTATGAGTAACAGAAACACTTGGTAAGAGGCAGTAGTGAGAGCTGGCTGCAGTTGAAATTAGCCAAGGTAAATCAACCCAAGGCCAAACGTTCTTCAAACAACTTCTCAGAACCAGTGTTGCGCAAGGACGCAGTCATACTGGTACTTCACAACCATGAGCTTCAGACAAGCTTTTTATGGAACAAAGGCATTTTAGGCTTTTGCCTACAAACATTTAGGCATTTAACTTTAGAAGAAAGTTCTAACCACAGCAACTCTCTAGAATCAGAAAAAGAGTAAGAGTTTTCTGGCATTCGCTTATAAGTAAAGGTTTAGGCTCTTCTGCTGCTAGCAAAAAGTCTTCTGACCTTCCCTCTAAAAGGCCAAATGCTGACAGGTACTGAGCACCTCTAATTTTCACTACAATCAACCTCTGAATGCTATGTACATTCAAGGACTTGGCAGAAAGACTTCCTACAGCAGAAGGTATTGGAAGGACTGTTTTTTGACATCTCAATCAGAAGAAGGGAGAGACCAACTGGTTATAAAAAACACTTTTCATGGTTTCAATCTTTAATGTTACCACTGACTAGAGACCAGTGTGTCCTTGATTTGCCCTGTGATGGGAAAGTAACTGTCTTGTGTGCTGTCAGGAACCTGACCAGCAAATGAATTTATGGGAACAAACTCTGAAAAGAGTTGTCCCTTACTTTCTTTGGGCTGGGAGGATTTTATCTGTCTCAAGTAGGCTGAGGATTGTGGAAATAAAAAGAGAGGGGGAAAAAATATGCAAAGCATGGGCAATGCCAACACAGTGTGACTAGAACAAGCCTGAGTTCCACTGGCCTGTCTGTATGTGGTGCTCTGCCCTCTCAAAAATGATGCAAAGGTGCTGTAAATCTCATCACAGGAGAAAGAAAGATATTTAGGAGACAAGTAAACATGCAGTAGTAACTAGCATAGTAATAGTATGATTTTGTCCTGCAAGGTGCAGAAGAAAGTACATGAATTTGTAGAAGGTTTTGAAGTTTCTGCAGGATTGAAGGGAAAGAAGTGATAGTGTGGGGAGGATGGTCATTCAAGTTTAATTTGGGCAAAACCATTTTGTAAAGGCTTTAAAACCAGTTTAAATGCAGTTGGCAAGAAGAAAACATATATATGGTCTTTTGAAGTTCCAAGCAAGGAGATCATAGACAAAGGCAAAGCCTAAGGAGCAGGAGCTCAAAGACAAGACTTAGAAGGAATTATCCTTTCTTTTATGTCCTACTTTTATAAAGGTATATAAGAATAGCTATTTGACCAACTAGTTGCACTCTACTGCTGAGTTGCTTTCCAGCATGTAGTCTTCTTCAATTAAAAACAAGTTAGAAAAGTAGAAAGCTTCTGTGGAAGGAAAAAAACCCCAACAGTAACACATAATTCTTTAAATTGAATTATATTTTTTGATGGTTTACTGAATTACCCAATAGAGTTTCAGCAGAGAATTGTATTCCCTTTTGAAACAGGATTTAATTCTTGAACTGGAATCTATGGATTTCCTCAGAAAACTGAGCTTGTGAAGATTTTCTCATTAGAGAAAATCCTGTAAAGGGAAATACAAATATATTTATGTTGCAAAGGAAAAACATGGAAAGCTTCTGGTAGCAGCCAGTTTATTATTGTTTAATAAACAAGATGAAGTTGATGAGCCAAAAAAGAGAATTTGATTTGAAAGCTATTTGGAGATGTTTTGTATTTTCTAAGAGGTGTTAAATTTTACCTACTTACACTGTCCATACTGCCCCTCCTGTGCAGATGTGCCTCTTTTTGACATCAGCCAAAATTTCACTTGGGAGGACAGGGTTAATGAACTTCTCCTTTGCAAAAGGCTGATGTTAAATTAGTTGCTGTATGTTAGAAATTTCCTGCTGAGGGCACTTGGAAGGCAGTGCCTCAGCAGTCATGCTGCCTTGACTCTTTGAGAAGACCCAGCTGCAGCCTAAGAGACTGTGTGTGTGAACAGAAGTTATTTGCCATGACTACTAGTGACCTTTGATGGTCCTGCTTGTTCTGTCTATGCTTTCCAAAGGCAATAGAGAACCTGGCCTTTGGAGTCTCTGTTTCTTACAAACTCTTAATTAAAGCAAAGAATTTCAGTGAGTGCAACGCTGCTAAAAGGTGTACATTTGAGTAATAACTGAATCACTGGAATAAAGGTGAACAGCAATAAAAAACCCCAAAATTTCTCTGAGTATTTTAGGTTTTCCCTAAGCAAACTGAATAGGGAAATGTCACTATATCTAGGTTTGGTCCATATCCAGGGCTAAACTATAGCAGTTGCTTTATCACCCAATGACCTCTCCTCAGCCCAGAAGGCAGGTTAGGAAAAGGAGAGGAGACCCACAGGTTGAAATGAAAATGGATTTAATGAAACAGCCAAACTGACACTAATGCAAGTATAAAGCAAATAAAGTTATTCTTAGCCAGGAAAATGTAGAGCAGCCACAATAAATAGGATGGCAGACCTTGGAAGCAGAAGAAAGAAGAGGTGGGTCAGGAGGAGTCCCAGCAGAAAGACCTCCTGTCCTCAGGAAAATTTCTACTTCCCAATGAGCATGACCTTTATGGTGTGGTATCCACCTGTAGCCAACTCAGGTCATCTTCCTTGACTGACCCCAAACTGCTAATGGCCTTCAGACCATGGTTGGTTTGGGATTCTGTCCCAGAAAAAAAAAATACAGCTATCACTTGATATTTTTCTTATCACAGTATTTCCTGTCTTTACCCTGTGATAGTGAGCCTTTCCAAGGGCTGTGGATGTGGAATAGTTGCACATGTGAGTTAAATGGCAAAATATGTAGTGTCTGGTTCCAGAGAGTGCTTGTATCTGAAGAAAATCTTTATGTAGTAAGAGAGATCTTCTAAAATAACAAGATGCTAAAAATCAGTTTATATTAAAGAAATCACACTAGGTCAGTTTGATTGCTTTGCAACCAGAAAGTGTGAAACTTTGCACATGTGCTCCTTTTTCTTGTTTGGCCTTCCTTATTATATGATGGATAATGTAAAAACATCTGAAATCTTCAGACTACCCATTGCTACAGTGGCTTGATCATTGGGTAGATGATCAAGTGGCTTGATTTGGGTTTGTTTTGCACTTTCTTATGTCTTTTTAACTATATGTAGTTTATATACTACAGATTGGAACCTCAGTTAGTAATTTTGCAGCAATTCCTGCATTACCCAAGTTGCTCTTTTCTCTGCTTACTTGTGACAATACAGCTTAACACAGCAGGGTGAACCCTGGCAGCTTTAAAGGACAGATGGTCTAGGACAAGCCAGAGTGTGCTTCTAAACCAGTCACCATCTGAAGCCCACCTCAGAAGCAAGTCTAAGAGTGGGGAGCAGTGATTTATATTTTACATGCAGTATGAGTGAACCAGCATATTTTATAGAGAACAGCCTGGTAATCCCATAAATCCTAGTGGTACCCATAACCACTATTCATAGTTCTGTTTTGTTTTGATTTTAATCCAAGTGATCAAACTTCTTCATAATTTTATTTGTATCTGAGTGTGTCTGTGTGTAGGCACATGGAATGACTGTGAATTGGTAGGGATTGATTAAAGTCCTCAACAGCTTTCATGGTGATATTTTCATATTCCATATTTTAGAGCAGTTCCACTTCCAGTATTGTAAATCTGTTTATTCATGGGATGTTTGCATGAGAACTGAGTACAAGATCTTGGTCATCTTGGTGTTTCTGCAGTCTCAGTACTGCTTGCAATTTGTCCTTACTCCTTTTCTTTTGCAGATGTTACAAATTTGCTTTTTATTCCTTTTTGTTATGATTATATAAAACTAGAATCATTCACTAGATACTTTGGACAGCTAAGGAATGAGGAAAACATTGACTTAAGCAAGGAATAGGCTGAAGAGGGAAATGACAAGGTGGATGAAGTCTGAAAAAAATTGTATTTCATTGAAGTTCTGTTTGTGTTAAAATATTCTGGCAACAAAAATGAAGGTTTTATCAATAGGTAGAGAATTGAAATATAGGTCAGAAAAAAATGCATAGCTGTGAGAGCTGGAGTACTGACAGGAAAATCAGAATTCCATGTCATACTCTGAGGAGTTAATCCTGCAAAGAAATCAGGTACTTCCAGTCTGCAACAGTAGCCATGGAGAAGACCTGCATGTGTTTTCAGATGTTATTTCAAGAGCAAATAAGTTACACAGAATCACAGAATGATTTAGGTTGGAAGGGACCTTTCAAGATCATCTAGTCCAACACCCCTGCAGTCAGCAGCGACATCTTCAACCACAGCAGGTTGCTCACAGCCCCCAAAAACCTCACAAAGCATCCATGACTTTAAAAAGAGGTTTCTTTCAATCTTTGTAGTGTAGTAGCAAAGTAAAATTCCTTGATACTTTAAAAAGCAACTTGATGAATTTGCATAAGGCATTGGATGACATGATTATGACTTGATTCCAATTATGATTCCAACTCTAGCAGGGCATGGTGGAGACATTGACTTAAAAGTACTCTCCAAATATGAAGTTATTTGTCACATTTCTTCATCCTTGGCTATGGTTAATGGTCTTTATATATGACAGTAACCCTGACCTGGGAGACAGTAAAATCAATCCATGTGAGTGAGAATGACAGAAGGGAAGGTATTGTCTTCAGTTGTCTTCAGGTGTTGAAGTGTTTCAGTATGTGATACCCAAGCAGTTAAGATCATTTCATGTGATGTAAGATCCAATCCTCTGGTCAAACCAAAAAAGATCTGCTGGCTTTGGCTTTTGTAGTGTTGACGTAGTCATGCACTGTCTTGGCTGACAAGAGCAAACTGTAACAAAGGGACTGCAGATTTAAAACAACATTATAATGAATACAGCAAACTTAGTTTAGGGAGCCACTGTCTAATTTCACATTATTACTGACTCATATGCATTCCTTGGTATGGATTACTCATGTTTCTGTTAATGTAATTGGGGGTGGTTTGCAATTGAGACTGTTTGGCTGCTATCAGCTAGGATAGAGGTGCTTATTAACTTTGCTTTAAGGGTGAGTGGGTGTGTGCCCATGTTTCAGAAACATCTCAGTCTTGGAACTGAATTTGGAGTTACACATCTAAAAAATCTTGTATTTATTTGTTTCAGCTGGACTCTTTCCAATAATTTATTCATATTCCTCTGAATATCCATCACAATTATCTCAGAAGTTCTAACAAGCATATTGCAAAAAGCACTTCAGTGTTCAAGACCTGCCTTCAAAAGTGTTATGGCAGAGCATGTCATGTATGTGCACCCAAAGTGCTCATGTTAACTGGTGGGAATATAATCAGATCCTAACCACATTGGGGGAAAAAAATCTACCATGCTGCTAGTGAATAGTTTTAAGGTACTTTCAAGATGATTGATCTCTTCTTTTATTATGTCTAACAAAAGGGATTTCAACCAAAAAACATCACAACCTGTAGCACAAAGAGACTGTCAAAGAAAATTTGTCCATGTCTCTAAAAATTGCAGCAACAAGGCTTTCAAATTAACTATTGATCAGGTATTACTTTCATTGCTGGGTCTTTAACAAGTTGCCTTGGTTGATGAAAATGATCCTGGGATGGGCTATTCATAACTTTAGTGTGTAACCTGGCTTCCTTGTGCTGAAGTCATTGCATGTTGTTGAAAAATCTACTGATCCATTCTGCATGAGCAGAGCAGTGTGTATTTCCATTTGCAAGGGAGCATGGATCAGTCAGGGAATAACAGATGTGAGAGTTTTGTGAGTCCTTGGGAGGTGATGAGCACACAGCAAGTGTTAAAGCTCGTGAGAAGGAATGTCTTGTACCCTGCAGCAATCTGTAATTTTGCTAAATCATCTAACAGCCACATATTGTGATTGGCTTGAATTTTGCATTCAGAATCAGCAAAACTTGAGATGAAATTATCTTAGACAAAATTTCCACATTCTTGTTTTCATATTGAAGTCAGAAGTCAAAACAAAGACATGTAAATAATTGTACTGACTTGTTCAATCCTTCATAGTCTGTTCACAAACAACACTATTTTATGACAGGACATATATTTCATTTCTTCATTGCTCTACTTCAGGCAATAAAGCTGAACTACTCTGTTTACACAACTAATTATTTCTGGGGTTGTTACTCAGCCTTCATTTGAGTCTTTGAGAAATAGCTGAACTTCAGAAATAATCAGGCAAGAAAGAGAAAGCCTGAAGTTAATGGAGAATGTATAGCTCCTTATTGTTGGAGAGAATTATTAAGATAATAATCTGCTGTCCTCAGAGGGTAGCTTCAACAACATTTTCTTGCACTTGTTATATATTTAGAGCCACTGAAAAAAAAATCAAACAAAAAATCCCCCCAAAACCTCCAAAAAAACTAGTTCATATCAGCATCTGGCTGATGGAGAATGAACAAGCAATTGTTAAACAGTAAACTGGAAGGAGACTTAGTCTGAAAACATTTGTATGATGTATTTAATCCATTTTTGACCAGCTGTGTTAACAGAAAAGACTAACTCTGAAACTTTATTCAAAGTGGGTTATTTCCCTTCAAAATAAAAGCATAGAAAAATAATCTTTCCTTTATATCCCAGTAGTTTTAACACCAAGGCCAAATTCTGTCCTGACTATTGTAAACCTTGGAAAATACACTGCCATTTACACTTCTTTAGCTGAGAACAAGACTTACTTTATTTCCTTATTTAGTTTTGCATTAACTTAATTCTTTCTCCAGGCTTGATTGATTCAGCATTGTCTGAATGGGGAAACCTGTTCAGAACCTTCAGTGTTGAACTGCTTTCCAAGACAGTATGGTTTTAATTTCTTACTTATATTTAGGGCTTAGTGGAGCTGTTAGAATTTGTCTTTGTCTACCTGGTGAAGACAACCCCTAATTTCTTTGCTCCAAAATAGATCTTGACTTCTCATGGCATTTTGCACATGGGTACATCTCCCTGCTATTACTGTCTGCTATTTAAATAGTATGCACTTTCTCACAGGAAGGGCTTACTGGGAACATGGAAACTTTCTGAACACACCACTTTCTCTCCTCAGTGCTGAAATCCACCCACTCAGAGAGTGGGAGCCTCATAACACAGGTAATTGGAGCATCAAGTGCTGCATAATCAGGTGGAGGAATGTTTGGATAAAGGTACTGGGACTTGTGTCAATGTCTTTCAAAGCCTGAAGAAGACACTGGGACATGACAATGCCATGGACTCACAGAATCATTAAGTTTGGAAAAGACCTCCAAGATCATCAAGTCCAACTGTCACCCTATCCCCTATGCCACCAAAGCATGTCACTGTGTACTAAAACTAAACATTTTTAACACCTCCAGGCATGGTAACTCCATCACTTCCCTGCCCAGCCTGTTCCAATGCCTAAACCACTCTTTCAGTCAAGAAATTTTTTCCTAATATCCAAACTAAACCTCCCCTGGTATAACCTGAGGCCATTTCCTCTAGTCCTCTCACTGGTAACCTGGGAGAAGAGACCAACTCTCATCTGGCTACAACCTCCTTCCAGGGAATTGTAGAGAGAGAGAAGGTCTCCCCTGAGCCTCCTCTTCCTCACACTACACAACCCCAGTTCCCTCAGCCACTCCTTATCAGACTTATTCTCCATGTTCCCCTCCTGAAGAGCAGTGGTCTAATGTTTGTTCACAGAATTCCTGTATGGTCAAATGTCTTAAATATGTGGATTTGGACTGTATTACATTCACATTTTTGTATTAGCTTTTCTTAATGGAGGAAAGGAAGAAGTAGCTGAGTAGTGTGCTGACAGGTCCTGCTTTTGTGTAATATGTCTACATAAATCATGTTTCAAGCAGATCTCATTTGCTTGCTTTAAATTGGTTGAGTTTCAGTGGAAGAGTGCTCTTATTTTTTGAGTTAGTGAGAGAACAGTTCTTGCAATCATCTCTTACACAGTGTGTTTGTTAACATTCATAAGCAACAAACTGCAACTGGCTCTTCATCAGACTTCTCTTTTTTATATTTAATTTATTACTCCTACATCAAAGAAGCTGTAGGACTTCACCATGATGCAAATGTCACTTACATGCTTTTATTTTTCATTCAAAATACTGAGAAGATGCTAATGAGGAGCTGAAATACTAAACAGAGAAGCAGATCTTTTGGAGCTTGTATTTATATCAACTCCAGATCTTGCTGTGAGAGCAGTGCATAAATACATCTAAATATGTTGCAAAACAATGTAAGGCTTAAAGCATTCTTTTGGAAGGAATAAAAAGAACCAGAGCAGGGAGCATTTTCACTCTTTTATAGCATCAGTGCCCATTAGAGATTAAGACAAAAGCAGGACAATGTGCAGCTTTCCAAGATTGCATTTGCAATTGCCATGTGTAGGCAATGTTAAGGTGCTGGCTAACTGATTGAGGAAAGGTGAGATTTACTTTAAAGGTATTTGATCTGATCTGGAGTAAACCATGGCTTTATTTTATGGTGTTTTTTTGCTTTTTACCACAGAAGCAGCAATTACTAAGCATGTAAAAGATTCAGAACTTCTTTGTATTCTGTGAGGTGACTCAGCTAGTGGTTTGGAATATGGCAATATCCAGAACATGAGATTCAGACTGAGGATTACCATAAAATAATAATCTGGGAGGGATAGCACTCTAGCCATTTGCACTTTTATTAAAGATGCTTCCAACTTATATTAGGTTAGCCAGAAATTTTCTGTATAGTATTCTTTCTGCTTTCTCTTTGCAAAATACTCATATCTCCTATGTTAGTAATGAGTCTTTAATATTTTCTAGACAGTGCTCAGATCACAGGTGTCCAACATTTGCTACAATATCCAACATTTTTGGAAGCATCTGCCTCAGTGGTTCACACCCCCCTGAGACCTCTTTGTGGACAAGGAATACCCCTAATAGTCTCCAGGCCCAACAACCTATTGCCTTCCCAAAATTTTACACAGACCTGAAAAGGGGCAATGAGTAAAGTGTGTCTTTCCCCTGGGGCCAGTTCTGTCCTCCCTTTGACAGCCTCCTCATTAATGCAGTTGGTTCTCTGGCTGAAATGACAGCTGTTTCTGCTGACATTTTTCTGAGTAAAAAAAAACAAACCCAAAGACTGAAAAAGCAATTTTCATATGTCTCCTTTAAAAGAAACCCTACCTAGGACACTGTAATAAAACAGCAAGTGAAAAAGTTGCTCACATCACTTGAATTCTTCCTGAACTGTGGATGCACCCTGGTATTGGATGGGGTTGCATGATGTATTTTCTCCATGCAGCCCTGATCCCTTCTAGTACATGATGTAGGTACAGAACAGAAAGGAATTAATGCAACAGGGGTCACTGCAGCTTCCTTGTTTTCAAATATTGAGCCTGCAACCTAACCAAGACTACTTTGACATAGGAGATTCCTTGTTATTTACAATTTAATGTTTTCAGAAGCTGTTCCTTGCCTTTACTTAAGCAAGGGAAAGACCTTACATAGCACAGTGAAAAGTCAGGATGAATGCTGCCACTCATTGTGACCAAGTCAGGCTAATTTTAACAGAGTGATTATCACAGAATGACAGAATGCTAGGAGTTGGAAGGGACCTCAAAAGATCATCTAGTCCAACCCCCCTGCCACAGCAGGATTCTTCCCTGACTGCGAATCAAACCCAGACCCTGGCAGAGAGTGTCAAATCCTAACCACTAGACCACCACTGGATATCATCTGAGAAGATATGGTCAAGCTGGATTTGAGGAATGAACCCTGAATGTATTTGAATAGTGATTTTTATATAGGTCCCTGTGCTGGTAGAGATGCTGAGGGATAAAAGAAGATTGTTCTTTGACAGTGTGCTGTACTTGCTGAATATAGAAAGATGGATATAGTATTCATTTTAATCTTAGTTGTTGGTCTGCTGATTTCTGGTGGTTGTAATTCTCTGCTTTATTTTATCTGTTGAGAGTGAGATTAAAGAAGCATTAGAAGAAACATTAAGCTGAGAAGAGTCTCTAAATTCTGGTGGTACCAGGAAAGGTTGGATCCTGGAGGTCCCTTGCAGTCTATGATTCTATGATACTGTTATTTACCTGAGCAACCTAATTAGTTTTATGGTATAAGCAGTTTTCCAGCTAGACATCTCCATTGTTGTGGGTGGAGATATTCTACATGCACTGCTGTCTAACAGCATGCCCACCTATTAACCACCACAACATGAATCTCCCAAACAGAGCTTGTAACAACAATGTTTCTGTTAAAGTAATTTTTCATTACTGTAAGCTATATATACCATCCCCTATACCAGCTAGCAGTAATTACACAGGCCTAGCATCCTATAATTAGAAGTTTTATTATGCCAGATGGAGGAATATTTTATATTAACAAGGACAAGTTTTCTTAGAGTCTTCTGTGAGAAACAAAAGGAGAACATGAATGTCATACTAAATCTATCAGGTGAATATTTTCCAGTATAAACTCACCTTTCTAACATCTTATTCACATTGACACATCAGGTGTGGCTCCAGAAACTTCTTGCTTTAACAATGAAACACTGCTATGTAAAGAGCTTAATGCAGGAATTTTGGGGTTTAAGTGCTCACAATAATCTATGAAGGTGTAACTAATTATTTATTTAAGACTGACAAATTTATCAAAGCCCTGACTGAATTTAATTACAGATTTCTCCTATGTTTATGTTTCTTAAATATAAAGAAATGTAGTATTATGCAGCATTGCCTAATGCCCAGGTAAAAATAACCAATATATTATTCACCCTCTTAAAGTTCAACATGGATCTATCTCTGTCAGAAATGAATTTATTTTAATAGACCTCCAGGCTGCAGTCAGCCAGCCATCATATTATTTGAGTGATATCTTATCACCAGAGGCAGCATCAGTGTGGCAAGAAAGGTGTTCTGCCTGCATGACACTCATCAGGAGTGACATTACTCAACACCTGGTATATGGTGTGGGATGATGGGAGAGTTTGAAAAGATGTTCTCCCAGTACCTCTCAGTAATGGAGCAGAAAGAAGTGAAATGATTTTATTGAAACCTATATTTGCAAATGTGGGTGGAATCTCTGAATAATTTTGGCTGAAATGAAGCCTTTGCTTCATTTCCTCCCCTGCCTAGGGGAAGAAAACCCACCCCTCCACTGGGAATACTTCAGTTAGAAGGCTACCACTTCTTCTGGTGTCCTCATGCCCTGGTTTGCATGAAGTAATGACATCATTTCAATAATGAACAATTGAGGTGGATGGGGAGGAAGAGGAGTGAATCCACAGCCAAGAAATTAGGGCAGTAATCTGGGAAACATTTAGTCATTTTTTTCCTAAAACAGGCAGAGAATGGAGTTGAACCAAGGGCTGCCTCAGAACTGAAGCACATCTGGTGACATCCACTGTACCTAGAGGATACCATGGAAGAATAACAGTGCCTAACAGAAAGTGCAAAATGGGTTTGGCATTGCTTTTAAAATGATTTCACCAGTTGTCCTACAGAAGGGTCTGGTTTTCAGTTTCATAGCAGAAGCAAAACAAAAAAACCCCACCACCACCTTACTATATCAAATTTTGCTTCAAACATGTTAATGTTAATCATTTTAGTATAGATTTCCAAAACAGATCATGATGTTGAACCCTAAGACATAAGAACAACAGTGTGTGTTACAGGACTCATGCAACCAGCTTGAGATTATCATTTCTCTAGCAAGTAATATGCAAACCCCCCCCCCCCACCTTGTTAAAAATATGTGGACCAACATATTAGGTCTATAAAGCACCCTGAAAATTTCCTGGTTTATCACACAGAACATCACAAAAAGAAATTGGTTGCCCAGATGCTCAGATCAGCCTATTTGAAAAGCAATCAAATTATCTAGATTTCCATACTGCATAGATTGAAACTAAACTTGAATTTTATGGCTTACAATATAATGTTAGGTAAATGTCTGGGATGAATGATCTTTATTTTCTTTTCCTTCAAAATTTAATTGAATAACATTAATGCTTCTTGCTAAATCTTACTTCAAAAAGTTTGGGGTTTTATGTACAATTTTCCAGCTAAATGCTGTAGTTATCTCTTTAGTTTTATATAGTGGTTTTTATACTGCTGCAGACTCCACAAGCTCAAAAATAATGAGTCATAACATACTCTCCCTTACAAAGCATAACAATTGTGCAGTGGCTTAAAAATCATGGCATGTAAGTTTTTATTTGGATGGGTGGAAATTACCCCCTGATTTTTTTAAGGTCTCTAGGGAAGTGGCTGGGCTCTGATGTAAATGCAAGAGAATGGGAGGATCAAAATTCAAATGCAAACATGAATTGCCCTCATTTTTGTCTCATTAGAGACAGTTATTCTGTGCATGGCATAGAAGATCAAGGACCAGCCCTTCAACCTCTTTCTGTCACCTCCATCAGTGTTGGCTGTGTTTGCATTTGCACTGTTTCTCTTCAGATGTATATGTTTTTAAATCCTTTATCTGTTCATCTCCTATGGCCTTACATACCAGAGAGAGGCTCCTATGTCACAGGGCCTTTGTATCAGGGACTTTTACATCTTACTTCCCAAGGGGCAGAGTCCTTCTTCTCCCCACCCATCATATACTCTTCAGTCTCTTCACCAAAACTTTGAAGGTCTGTGCTTCAGCAACAACTTGGCTACTCCACAGAGTGACAGAAATTTCCCTTCTTCTGGTGTCTGGCTGTAGTCCTGGGAGCTACAATTCACATTTTTAGCATCTCTTCTCAAGACATCTTGCTATAATATTCCAGTTATTAACACTTATGAAGCATTAGAGGATGATTTGTTTGTGAAATATCCTGGGACTTCTCACAGAAATCAGAGATATTTGTTTCTCTGGCCCTGGTACTGTTAAATTACAAGTGGTTAAAGTTGAACACAGTTACTGAAAGACTGATTGCTTGAATAAACTAGTTCTCACTGTTTGAATAAACTAGCCCTGACTGCTTTCAGGCAATCAGTTGGCTTTCTAGGATGTTGCTCTAACTTTAAACATGGCCTGAACTAGTAAAGTCCCCTCATAATGTGGGTATTTGTACTAGTGCTAAATGGGGAAAGAATAATCTCTTGTTACATGAAGGTTCATTAAATACATACAGATCTATTGATTTTGATGGCATTCTGTCTACTCAGTGACTCAGAGCTTGCCCTGAGATATAATCTAGCTTGTCATAGCAGTGAGGGCTCTGGTGGGGTAAACAAAACTAGAATTACCTGGATGAAGCAGTTAAATCTATAAGAGTCTTTAGTTCCCATATCTGAAGAAAGAAATAGACCTATGTGTTCACCTAATGCTTTTGTATCTGATTCACCTCTGTGTAAAGCTGGTACAAATCCAGCTTCAGTCAGTGGATTTACCAAACTCCAGCCTGGATCTCAAAGAAAATGTCTAATCCCTTCTTTTGTCATTTTGTTGGCTGTCCTTCCCTCACATCTTGGTTAGTTTTGAGAGTCTGCTAGAACCAGAGTGGCTTCAGAGACAGGCAGGTGAGGGATTTTTGGTGGGAAGGAGAGGAGGTGGTTTTGGAAAAGCCTGTTGTGATTGAGAAGCATATCTGAAGTTGCATGAAGCCAGGGGATTGTTATATGCTGCTGAATAATAATAATAATAATAATAATAATAATCTAATTTCATTATTCTTCATAATAATAATAATAATATTCTGGCACTTTCATCCCTCAAGTTTCCTGTAAATCTCTGGGCATGGGAGCTTAGATATCTTCTGGGTTGCCACTTAACACAACCTGATGGTTTCATCCCCATGTGAGAAAAGCATACAGTCTTCTCCATGACAACCCTCTCCACTGGGCTTGACTTTATGGTTTTCTGGATGTCTTATGTGAAAAAAAGAAAGGGTATTTGGTACTTACCACATGTTTAAATGTCATCTTCCCAAATCAGGCTGAAAAATCTGTGCTTTCATTGCAGGTTTGGTTTGTCATCAAATATAGGATATATACTTGATACTTTCTCATCAAGCATGGGACATATGTGACATTTTTGTCAATGAATATGCAGGTCTGGTGACCAAGTGTTGGATTGAACATCACTAAACATTCCTCCCTGCTGTCCTCAGAAATAATTCAAAGCTATCCACTTAGCTTACTAAGCAGCAGGTAGACTGCAAAAGACTTCATTTCACACTTCTGTGATCTCTTTCATAGGGTTTTGTTGGTGGTGGTTTTATTTTTTTATTTGTCTGTTTGGCTGGTTTTTTTAAGAATAAAGTAACACATCCAAGATCCCAAATCTTGGTTTTGTGAAATAGAATATAAAGCTCCTGTTGATTTTGCTGAGCTGAGAGTTTTCAGCTAGGCTTTTTACTGTGTTACAATCTAATCTTTTGACATCATTGCCCTGCAGTTTTCTTGGAGTTCCTAAATATCCACTAAAGTTTGTAACAGTGGCACAGGCACATGAATGGTCAATTTAAATCTGTAGCAAACAACTCTGCTTTTCTCTGTTGCCTTTTTATATTGTTACAGACCATAAATGGAAAACTTGTTGTCAATTTGTTTCTTCCATGCCTTTTGGGCTTTAGGCTGCACCAGTTAAATGATGCAATTTGAAAAAGGCAGGCAAAATGTAATAGGATGTTAGTCTCCAATCTCAAGAAAAAATAATCCTTAAAATGTTTTATACTGTCTCCTCTGCTCTGATTTTGAAGTGGAAGTTTATTTCCTGTCGCTTTAACTGTGGTGAAATGCTAAATGCTCTCATTGAATGAAAAATAGAAAAAATTAATGAGAAATATTCAACTCTAACAGCAGAGAAAAAAAAATTATATAAAGGTGATAAAAGAAATGCAAATCAAGAGCCTTCTGTTTGCTAATCATCCAAATGAAAATAATTTTCTCTAATCACAGTGATGCAGTATTATATTAATAAGTTAGTAATAAAGCTGAGCCAAAACCCAGGCATTTGGAACATAAATCTCAGTTATAGTCTTAAGAAAATTAATATTTGAGTGATGGTGGTTTGCTTCCTGACTGCAGAACCATTCCTTTACAAAAGCAGGAGCTTTGTAGTTTTTAGCCATGTGTCAGGAAGAGATGTCAATGCCAAATTCACAAACAAGGATTTACTGTGGTGTTCTGGAGGTATTGTAGTGATGGCTTTCCTGACAAGACACTACTGAATGAAAATTTAATCTTGATACTACACCCTCAAGTTTAAGGAAAGGACAATAGAGGTGTTCACAGATTTATTTGTAGAGTTGATGCAGGTGACTCATTCCTGAAGAGGTCCAAAATAAAAATTAGTTTTCAATAGCTTGGAACAAAGCCAGGAAAAAACCAATCATGGGCAGATTTCAATGCAGAAGGTCTGGAAAGACAAATTACAACCTTTAAATTTAC
The DNA here is from genome assembly GCA_013399015.1 of Galbula dea. Lineage (NCBI taxonomy): Eukaryota > Metazoa > Chordata > Aves > Piciformes > Galbulidae > Galbula > Galbula dea. The sequence goes on from VWZX01007509.1 coordinate 1,263,439, forward strand.
TATCTACAGAGAAAACTGCATATTTAAAGCAACTGAACCAGCTTAAAACTTGTTAGTTTTGCTCTAGCCCCATGGAAATGCATGATATTATGAGTGTTTCTCTTCTCCTTCTTGTACACATTTCCCTTATCTTACTGTGACATTACTGGGATGTAGACTGGCCTTGATTGTGTGCATTATCCAGGAGACTTTGCAGTGGAGCTCAGTTCCTGCTTATGACATTTGATGCTTTTACAGCACAATTAATAATTTCAGAAGACTAAAAGGAAAAACATTTTGTATGGAAAATGCCCTCAAGCAAACTCTTTGCACATTCTAATTAATTAAGCCTCACAGCCCATTAAGGAGCAGGCAAACATCATGGCCCCTGTTTTCCAGCTGAATGAATTGAGGAACAGAGAAATTATGATGTTTCTGCCTTTACAGCTCTACTTACCTTACCATATGTTGGTTATTTCAGTGAATCTTCCCATCATAGAATCACAGAATCATTAAGGTTGGAAAAGACCTCTAAGATCATCAAATCCAATTAAACCATGTCACAAAGTGCCAAGCCAAGGCTTGGTGGGGTTCTGGGCAAACTGATCTAGTGGATGGTGTCCCTGCCAGGCAGGGGGGTTGGAACCAGATGCTCTGTAAGGTCCCTTCCAACTCTGGCAATTCTGTGATTCTATGATTCTAAGCCTACACATTTTTGAACCCCTCCAGAGACACTGACTCCACCACTTCCCTGGGCAGCCTGTGCAAATGCCTAACAACTCCTTCAGTGAAGAATGTTTTCCTAACTAAACCTCTCCTGGTGCAACTTGAGGCTGTTTCTTCTTGTCTTATCACTTGTTACTTGGGAGAAAAGACCTACCTTCACCTCAGTACAACCTCCTTTCAGGTAGTTGTAGAGAGCAAGAACGTCTCCCCTGAGCCTTGTCTTCTTCAGACTAAACAATCTCAGTTCCCTCTGCCACTCCTCAGAAGTCTGGTGCACTAAACCCTTCACCAGCTTCATTGCCCTTCTCCAGACTTGCTCCAGCCATTCAGTGTCTCCTCCCACTGTGTGCAGGATTTTGGTCTGTCAATGACAATATAGGAGAGCTGTGAGTCCAGGAGGCTCAGCTCATCAACCTGCATTGAAGTGTCAAGCCTGATTAGCTGATCAGTGGATAAACTGCATCAAGGTAACAGTAGATAATCTACTTTCTTAATCCTCTCTGAAGTCCCTTGGGAAATTTTCCATAGGTTATGAAACAATAATGTTCAGATACAGTAGGATTATATAGTAATGCACAGAAACATAGGATATATAAGCACATGATTTGGGTCTTGCTGCAGTGAAACTCATAGTAACTTCCATGCTGACTGCAGAAAGAAGAGGCTCATGCTTCAGAGACTGGAACTTGATGCAGGGAGGCAGAAGTTTGTCTTGATTTGTGTCATGTTGCAAAGGCCAATGCCATGCATCAATTTGCAAGTGCATACCCTTGCCAGTAGTTAAAATATAAAAGTTTGTGTTCAGTGCACTCTCCTAGCATAAACTAATGCTAAGTTAATGCAATCTCATAGAACTTGTTAGTAGTAAGATAAAAACATCAATTACATAAGCAAAGTCTGGGCAGAGAAATCCCTCTTGGAAGAACACATAGCAGAAATCTGATATCAGCAACAAGACCTCACCTGGAGAGGAATAGGACACTGAAAGACTGAATTTTGCTTAATATAGGCTATTGGAGCAGAAAGGTGCCTGGATCCCAGCACTAGAGTTAGGGGCAGGTCCCTGTGACACACCACTCATTCAGTTCAGCATGCCAGAGAAATTTCTCCTACTGTTTCTGTCTTTGGCAGACATAAATTCACTTTTTCACCAGTGTTAACAGAAAAAGGATCAGGCCCCAGATCTTGCACAGTCAGCAAACAACCATCATTTTAACATCATTTTAACTCTCATCTTCCACACAGAAAACCAGGGAGCAGCAAAACATAATACAAAATGAACAGCAGGAATCACAAAAACATGTCCCCAAACCAGAGACCCTAAATTGAATTTGTCAACTTACCTAAAAAAAAGTTTTTTTAACTAAAAGTTTTCTCTGGATGCTGCACTACAACTTAAAGATTGAATCATCCACTTTAGTCATGATGCTTTTGTACCACTAAAGTCAATCTGACTTGACAAAAAGAAAGTCACAATCAATACAGAAGTGTTTTTTCCTAGAGTTTGATGAAGTATGTTACTAAGTTGGTGGAAATAGTGACAAATGACAGTCCCTAAATTCTTTGAAAGTAAGGCCAACATCATTCAGTGAGAACTGAAAGCTTCATTTGATTCCATTAGGACATAAGCATAAGCAGTATTATTATTCCCAGGGGTGCTTTCAAGGCCTTTTTATGCTCAACCATACAGTGAAATGCTGTTTAAACTAAGGTGCCCTTCATGTCTTCTAGCTCCTGAAGTCAAATGATCCAACTGTCTCATCTCACCCAGCACTTAGGTTTTAAAGGTGACATTAGTAATTACCAGAACTGTGGGAGTCATATTGTTTGGTATCTTCCCAACCCTCCCCAAAAAACCAGATATTCTGAATTACTTGATTTCAGATGGGATCTGAATCAAATCATCTCACTGTTACTTATGGCTAGAGCCATGGGATGAAAGGAATGAGATAGGAACAGGAATCCATAAGGTGATAGGAAGTTTAATTTTTAATTACACTCCAGCTTTCCTAAGATTTTGGTCTTTCAGAAATGTTAAAAGTATCACATAAACATTTAGCTAGTGCTTTTAGATACTGAGAGGACCTCCTGCATAGATTAGACAATCTCTTGCTGACCAGTCCCACCTGTTTTCCCTTATGATTCACAAAAGCCTATAATCTGCTATCTCATTTCAGGTCCTTTTGTAAATGACACTGTTAGATCTTCAGCCTTGCTGTGTAAAGACTTCCAGGCTCAATCTCCAATGTGCTTAACACCATTTGAATAATTTTCCAAGCCTTGGATATCAGAACAAATTTCTCAGAGTGACAGTTGTGTGTAGTTGAGATTTTGGTCTAATGGCCTTATGCCTGCTATTAGAGGTCTAAACCTTGACTATGTGGCAGGGAGAGAAGTCTGACCTAGTAGAAAGAAAATTGCCCCTTTATGTAATCAGGGTAGGATGTAAAGCAGAAAGCAGATATTTCCTAGTAGATGAGGAAATTGCAGAGGAGGTAAAAGGATGATGAGAAAATATATGAAAGAGGTCACCAGGTACCTTGTGATCAAACCACTGTTCCCTTTCATCTCTGCTGCTCATGCCCAGCAGTAGCTCACTTGCTGCAACCTCTTCTTTGTTTCTTTGTGGTGGTTTCTGAGGTGGAGAAAAAAAAAATGCTCTTTATGCACTGTCCCTTTCTCTCTTTTTGTAACATCAGTGCTACACAAATTGGGGTTTCTTCTCTTCATATATGATTGCTTTCCTCTGTCCTTAATTGAAAGCATTTAGTACTATTTTGTTGCACAGAAGACACTGCTTCTGTTGTCCTTATCTGACAGCACACTGCTTTTCCTTCATGCTGTCATCTTGGTGAACAACTGTGAAGGCTTAAGTGAAGCTGGCTCTTAGCAGCCTCCTGCAGTTGCATGTTTTACATAAAAGGTCACAAGGAAGACATGATAGACAGCATTTACATCTTTGTTTCCAAAAGCAATTGATTTGATTTTTGGTTGTTGGGGGTTTTTTTTCCCCCTTCTTTTTCATTTCAGTGTATTTACATCTACAAGATGTGCAACAGAAAATGAAGTTTAAGAATTTTCCTATCAAACAGAGAGGACAGAGAAATTAGAATCTGAATTTCATAGATGGCTATGGGGTGAACCATTGAAAATCTCCACAGAAGATCAAAAGAAAAATCCTTCATGGTATTTCTTCTTTGCCTCCATCTTCTTCATGTGTATGTGCCATTAATTGGTTTCATTGCTAGTTATATGGATTTAGTGTAATGTAGTGGAAGCATAATTACATTTATCAGACACTAATGACTTAGAAAATAGATAAAGTCTGTAGCAAGGACCATCTGTGTTAGAAAAGAAACCCTTCTTCCATGTTTTGAACATTGCAATAAGCAAGAATCTCCCTCAGTAAAGCATTTAGATCAGGTTTTTAGTCAAATATGGTTCATGATGATTTTTCCTTTAGCCTAAGGAATGTAGTAGGTGAGTTCTTTAAGCTCCCTTCTTTACCTTAGATGACTTTAAACATTGCTCCTCAGATAAATTAGAAAAAGTCATGGCTGAACTGGGATCAAGAAACATACTGAAACCTCCCTGAGGACTGCCTGTTTAATTTCTGTGCACTCAGCACTGCTGTCTAACTAGTTTAAACAGTGTCAATTTGTATATTTTCAACTTCTCTTATGAAATATCCCAAGACATTTATGAAAGGGATTTTTTTTTTAATTGCTTTGTTTCTTCTTAAGCCTATAACCTGAAGCACAACATTCCTACTGCTCCCATGGGAGATAAGGGAGAAAGCAGGGAAAAGTCTCTGACACAAAGACTCTAAAGCAGGAGTTGCTTATGCCAAGCACATCTGCCCTTAGCCATGATAAAATCTTACACACATAGATTAATATGGACAGTAAAGGCCATTATGATAATCTAGCCTGACTCTAGAGCACAACATAGACCAAAGACCTTCACCAGCCATTTCTGCATCAAGACTATAAGGCTAAGCTATAATTTGTCGTTTCAAAAAGCACTCTAACTTGATTACAACAGCTATCACATCCCTTAATAGGTTGTTCCAACAGCTAGTTATCCTTACTTAAAGCTTGTGTATTCAACTACATGAAGCTTCACCCTCTAAAATTTGAATCTTCCTGTTCTACATTGAAGAGGTCTAATTCTACCACAATTAAATACTACTTGATTGTGATCTTAGTCTTTTAAACTTATTTTGAATAGGCTCAATGGGCTGTTATGCCTTCATGTTAAAGCTCATTTTTCAGAACACAGATCATTCTTGTAACACTTTTCTAGATCTTTTCTGTTTCCCTTTTCTTTGAACTCCTGACCCAAGCCAAAAGGACCATCTTCAAACAATGGTCTGATTTAAAGTCAGCATTCCAACAAAATATCAATCACTGCATTCACCTCATGAAACCAGCTGGTAAAAGCACTGATATGCTTCAATACTAAAACACAATGGCATGGATAAACATTGCACTAAATATCTAAGCCAATTCCCAGAACTTGAAGCAGCTTTTCTTTTTTATTGCAGCCCTGTGGTAACGTTCAACAATCTATAAATAAGTGTTAATTAAGCAAAGTGAGTATGGTTTAAGGTTTGAAATAACAGATGTGATTAAACCTTTATATTAATTCTGATGACTTTATCCTTCAGACATCCAATACTCCTAGTACCAAGGAAAATGAATAACAGTTATGATGTTCTGTAGTTGTGTTTGGGCCATGTTAAAGCATGTACCTTGTAAATACATGATAGCTTGACCTTTAAGACAGATCTTATAAAGCAGATCCTGGATTGTTACACTACTGTCAACTGACAACCAAAGTATGTAAGTCAGCTAATATATGAAGGACCTTTATTCTGAGCTCTGATTAGTTACCTGTGCTTACAGAAGAATATGTAATGCTGATGATGACTAGGATTTCATTAGATGCCTCATCTGTGCTCCACATCCCCATGTATGTTATGATGAAACTATCCACAGAGATCTCATCCAAAGCAAAGTAGTGTATCAAATCTTTTTCAGCCTTTTATGGCTTAACATTAGGCTTTTCTCTTGTCTACAAAACTGCAATGCATGAAGTTTCTCATCCATTTGACAACTTAAGACATTTTCTTTGATAGAAGCCCTGGAGGGGTTCTTGGGTCTTCCTTAGTGACAGCACTCTAAAGATTATCTAGAATATAAGATGTAATGTCACCAGTGGTACTATTCTTCTTAATAATGTCAGCTTGAAAGGCATCAGTTTATCACATTGTGTTGTGTAGCTCTTGCATTCAGATCTGACAGCTGTAAGTGCAGTTTAACAAGCTGGTGATAGATGGAATGATATCTCTACTGTATGAGATCCTAGGGTATTACAAGGGAAGAAGAGAGACAAACCCATAGTAGTGATAACTACCACTTCATGTCACTTCCATGGATTTCCTGATGCAGCTCAAATAAGTTTCACTGCAACTCCTCTCATATTAACCCTCTTCTACTACCCAGACTCTCCAGGTCCTGATCAGTTTTCCAGATTGTATTTCTCTGACAACATCAGAAGTTATCAATTTAAGGCACAGCCTTAGTGGAATAAACATTCCACAAACACAGAGATGTTTTTTTCAGCCCTGATATGTATATAATTGGCAGGTCAAATAAAAGATAGGGAGAAGGAAATAGCTGTTATAAAATAAATGCAAGGAATGGAGGTCCAGTTATCATTTACAAAGATAACCTGTGGTGTTCTGATGAATGATGAAATCAGTTCTGATGATGTGCCAAGAGACAAACAGAAACCTCTTGGTTTCTATTGAGTCATAAGGAAATATTACTTCCCCTAGAACTTAGATACAAGGTTGGAGAGTGTGTGCCTTCCACAAGGAAGGGTGGATTTGGAAAGGCAGGGGGTAGTGCCAAAGCAGGACCAACCTCTCTGTGCTCCTTAGTAAACTGTTTTCAGGACTCACTTCTGAAGGATTCCACTTTTATGATGGACAAAATAACATTTTTCCATGATCTCATTTTCAGAAAACACTAAGATACCTTGGTTTATATGTTCTAAAAATATTCCAGTATACATGCACTCCAGAAATGTATTCCAAAAGCTGAAGTTTACCAATGTTATAAGCAACTGAAAGCAGGAGTTTATAATCCAAGATGCTGGGAAACCTCAAAAAAATGGTGTTAGCAAGCCTACCTGAAAATGATCACAGGGAAGAAATCTACTAAAGATCAGAAGAGAGTGTCTGCTCTTCAAGGATAAAAAGCCTAAATTCAAAAGCTGGTTGTAGAAGTGATGGTAAATAAAGAAAAAAATCTAAAATTCAATAGCAGGCACAAATGCTATTCCAAATCTTGGCATCAAAAAGGCAAAATGACTCCTGTAGTTCATCCCAGCTTCAAAAATTCTTAAAAATAATCTTTTGTGAGCACTGAGTACAATGATTCTGTGCTGTGTTTGCCTTGGCCAGCTGCCAGACACCCACCCAGCTGCTCTCTCCTTCTCTCTCCTCAACAAGGAAGAGGAGGATTATAACACAAGAAAGCTCATGGGTCAAGATAAAACCAGAGAGATCACTTACCAGTTACCATCTCAGGCAAAAGAGACTTGACTTGGGAAAAAATAATTTCATTTAAATAGCTCTGGACAGGGAGAAACAAAGACAAAATGATAACTTTCTTTCCATCTCTCCTTTTTCCCAGGCTCAGCTTCAGTTCTTCATTCCCAGTGCTCTAATTCCTCCACTCTGAGCAGCACAGGGAGTTGGGGAATGGGTACTTAGGGTCAGTCCATGCAGTTCCTCTCTGCCACTCCTTCCATCTCACACATCTTGGTACATCTATTGTGGCAGTGTCAACAATGAGCCCAAGCCCTCTAGATTTCTCTGTAGGATTATTTTCTTTCAGACCACTGCAGAAGATCTTTCTTAACCAGTTCATAAAACAAGAAAGACAATTCAGTGGCAAAATAGCTGATATGTATAATTAAGGATGTTTGAGAACTTTGTCTTCCAAGCAGATTTGCCAATTTTCAAATCAATTTTGCAAATCAAACAAATCCAGGTGCAGAAGCTACAAATAGAGCTGCAACATTAAATATATTTCATTCTGACAAACATTTTGTCTCACTTCTGTTTCTGCCAGAAGAATTTTAAGCACACTCTAAGATAAGCTGAATTAGAGAATTAAAAAGTTCTGCACAAATGTGAATACAAACTTTATATGTAACAAGGATAAGCTCTGTAACAAAAAAATAGTAGAAAAAATGTATATTTGGGAAAGCATTAACGTTTGCATTATGATAGCCAAAAATGTTTGCTTGAGTACCTTCTGGGAAGGACTTTATTACTATTTGTGGTTAAAGAGATACAAAAAAAGGCTTCTATATAAAGGGAACCTCATTGTTAGGCATGATACAAATAGAAAATAATTCTTTTCTAAGGAATAAAGGGTAGAAAGAGATTTTAAAGTATGCATTCACACAAAAAAAAGATACAGCAAGGTGATTAAGGTAGCTGCCTGAAAGATTTTGACAGAAAGAAGCTTTTCTAATACCTTATTAAAAAAAGACCTATCAGGCAGCTGAGTGTGTTCTTCCATGTAGGACTGTGTGTAAAAGTACAGCCTTTAAAACCCAGAATTATGGAATGACATGAGGAATGCTTTCTGCTAGCAAAGAACTGGAGAACATCAGTTATGCCTGACTCACACCTCTGTTAACGAGAGGCACCTCTGTAGGCTCTTGTAGCATAATGCTTTGTGAAAGGTCCTTGACTTCCAGCACCTAAATTCATCAGGCATTTAACTCCACTGGTCCTCAAATACAACTAACAAACCAGACCATCACTCTGAGAAGTCTAGATTTCTAGCTAAATCACAGAATATGTAAGTGCTTTGACATATCAGAGGAAGTTGAGCATAAGCATCACCAGTGCCTGCCTTTGGTTTTTTATGTTATTGTATTTTACTTCATGAGTTTTGGCTTAGAACAACAAAGATTAAGCCATTTTACATTTGCTTTTGTATGCTACAGTATGAATGCATGAGATTTGACTTTCTCCTGAAGGCTTGCACAGATGTACAGAACAAGGGAAGGTTTCACTTCTCAGGTAGAAATGGTTCCAATGGAGGAGCAGAACATAAGGCTTAGAACAATAAACATGGTAGTGAGCAATCTGGATGCTGGCCACACTCACTGCCAACTGCCTTTATGTGCATTATCAAATCAAAGAGAAAATGTGCTAAGGGGCATAAGGATGAATCAATGCATGGAAAACCAAGGGCAGTGTAACACATACTTTGATCCTATGGCAACTGAATTATTTAGATTTAAGATTGGAAAATGATCTGTCTGCATAATATCATGAGCAATCTCAAAACCAAAGAACATTTCAGTTCCTTACTTCATTACCTCAGCCAATGGATGGGAACAGTATCAGTAGGACTGTGAAGAATGACATTTAAAAAAATTATTATTATTTAATAAGGTTTCTTTCAATCTAGTTAATCCTGTTCTGGAGTAGAAGAGCAAAACACAGGGATGTAACTGATATTAGGAGTTAATATTCCTTGTGATACAGAGGGAATAGTTATTAAAGCAGTAGTGTGGAACAAATGATCCTTCATAAAGGGCCTCTTGGATGTGCCATCAGACTGCTGGTGAAATCCTGTGTGTGTGCACAGCCTGCCTGGACAAACAAGCTTTGCATGTGGAGACTGCCATAAGCATTTGCAGATGTCAGGTTTCATCTCCTGTGCTTGTAAGACCTTCAAGAAATGTGAGGCTGAGGCCCCTCAGCAGACATGCCCTTGTGTGATCTCACCTAATATATGCAGGAATTAATTCATTGTAAGAATTTTTGCTTAACTTCCTTGCAAGACTTCCATGTGAATGTTCCCCAAGCACCTGTGTTTCTCTTTATTCTCTGCCACCACCTAGGCTGAGCCTCAGGGGTGGTTTGTTGGGACCTACAAAGTGGCCATTCCTCATTCTCTCAATATGGTGAATTCAATCCAGCCAGAACTGGGGTCACAGCCATTACTCACACAAAAATATATGGGAATATATTAATATTCCTTCCTTCTCCTACCCACTTTTTAGGGCAGAGAAAGATTTCTCTTCCAGTCCTGGAGTTAACTTGCTGTCTGGCCTGACAGCCTTTCTGCAAGCTCTTTGTGTGTGCATGCCTCTTGGTTTTGTCAGAACTGTTCCCTGCCAAATGTAATTACATATATATTGGGCCACAGAAATTGTGATTTTCTTCCTGCTTCAGACTGAGCATGAGAGAGTTCAGAGCTGAAGCTTGGCCTTTCCCTTCTTTTCATGAGTGCTATAAGACTTAAGCTCTTGGGCTACACTATACTCAGGGCAAAATGATGTTTAAATTATTCTTTGTATGGAGGAAGAGTTTCTAGCTATGAAAGAGGATGGCTCTCCCCTGCCAGATTTCCCTGAAGAGTTGTGGTTAGAGGAAAGCCATGAGAAATAAAGGGAAGATTTCTTCTGCAGAGAACTGGAGGAGGAGAACAGGGAAAGAAAGCACATTTTCTACCTCAAGTTGACTTCATGGTATGACTCCTGTAAACACAGAGGAAGCCCAATTAGCTGCCTGACATCTTGAGATGTCTTTTCACCCCACCCACCTGTAAGGATTTTTCCAGCAGCAATGTGCTTAGCCTGCATTTTTTACAGACACTCCTTTCTACTCTCCCACTCTCATTTCATGAGCTTTCTGCCCTCATATAGCACATAGTGGAGAAAAAGGCTTACTTTGAAAGTTTATGAATTACACCAGACCTCAGCACAGGGCATAATTTAGATCACTCTGATGCCCAAATCCCTTCAGAGAGTTAGCTGTAAATGAATGATGTCATCTGACTATATCCATGCAGGTTATCACTGCATCATACAAACATTTCCTGGTTTAAATTTTAAGCCTGTATATTTATTTGTCCACAGGATTAATTTTTTTTACAGCCTTGTACCTAGGGTGTGAATGAAGGATTTACTAAGGTGACATACCTGTCAGCATAAAAATAAATATTGCTTTAGGACCATTTTAAGCACACCAGAAGTGCATCCTTAATTGAGTCTTGCTTAGTGGCCTGGGAACCTATTTCCTGAAGGATTGATTATGCACTCCTGAGCTAGCAGGGAACATGCATGCAAGAGCACATGACACAAACCAAACTCCTCAGCAAAAAGGTTCAGAAGAGAGCTCTTCATGGAGATGTTTCCTCCAGGCAGCTCTTGGCATTGGCTTTGTTTAGAAAGGTCTCATCACCTTACAGAAAAAGAATTTAGCTTCTAATCATTTGGCGTGTTCAGAAAAGAAACTATCCTTGTCTCTGGCATTTCTGATAGCTTGTCAGATTTTGGTTGCTCTAAGAGTGTGAAAAAGTAGTCAGAGAAATGACCTTATTTTCCTTTTGTTAATATAATATCCCCAAATTATCTCTTTCATTCTACTTTCTCTGTCCTTTTGAGTCCTGCAGCTTTCCAGCTGAATGCAACCATATTTCAGGGCACTGCTCACCTATTTACACACTGTAGAACTCTGAAGCATAAATGCACACACTGCTCACCTGTCAATCAACAGTTCTTTAATAACTATGACACACAAAGAGATGCAGAAGTCATATTCTACAGGACATGTCTAAAACTACTCTGAAACTCTCTTTGTATCCTCTTGACCCTCAGAAAGCTAAAGCATATTTTGATCCCCTCATTGAGGAGGAGGTCATTTTGTCTTCAGTATATCCTTGTGCTGTTAAAAAAAATCTCTCCAGACCTCTCTGACTAGGAAAGCAGAACTCTCTCTTCTTTCATTGCCACCAGCTACTCAAATAATGTGTTTTACAGTGACACAGTTGACACCACACCTGTTCCTGCTAGGTTAAGTACAATGTGTCCCAATGTAAGGAGCAATGCCCCCAGAGAGGTTCAGCCTGTTAATGATGGTTAAGGACATGTTTTCCCCCTGCTGTGGAACATGGGAGGGAGATTCCAGAGGTGCCACTGATACCCAGTGTCCCAGTTCACCATTTTGCTGGGATTTTGTCCTTTTTTTCACAGACCAACTGACCTTGCTGAGCAACCATCACTTAATACAGTAGTTGTGATAGGTAAACTGAAGGATCCTGCAGGGTCCCTCCTGGTGCTCACCCTGCTACCATTCTGAGAGATGAAGCAACATGTCCTTCCTCAGACAGATAAGAGAGCCAGTCTCCTTCTAAAGACTTTTGACTTAGGGGAGATGTGAAGGATGTTGCAGCTTGCTAGGTTGCTATTGGTGTTTGCTCAGGGTATTGATGTTGGTTATTTTCATCAAGGGTTTACAGGCTAGCACAAAAAGATAACAAGAATATTAAGATGCCTAGTGTAGTTTCAGAGAAATATCCCAACAGGGAATTTGCCCCACAGCCTTGTTTTTTGTTTTTTTTTTTAATACAAGAGTGTTCAGAAGCTTCTGGTGACAGAGAAAAGACATTTAAAGGGAACAATTAAATAATAGCTGTCCTGAAGCCAACTGGAAGTGGCCTTTGATATCAGAATCCATCTGTGCCAGTAAGTGAAACCTGCTAGGGAGAAGCTGAAACAAAGAGAAATGAAAGTGTCATGACTGCTGGTAGACAGGAGATGAAATTCAATTAGCTTAGCTTGAAATATGCATTCACTGTTGTAATAGAAGTTTAACTTTGCCCTCTAAATACTGGAAAGGAAACTGTTCCACATACCCTGACCTGAGAATAAAACTTCTCTGTTCTTTTCTTTTGGACTTCCCCTCAATTATATTATTATTACAGCTTAAAATCTCATTTCTATAAATTAAGAAACAGCTTTCATACCTATTAGAGCAAGAGCAAAGTATTCCCATCATGCAGTAAATGTGTGTACTTTATCTGAGCAATAGCCCTCTTCATTATTCACTCTACAGAACACAGGAAATCTATAAATGCTCATTCTGAAAAAGTTTCTAAACAAAATTTCTGAGCCTGTGCCCTCTTGAATGTTTTTTCCTCATCATCTAACTCAGGATTTTATGTCCTGAAATGATTGCTGTAGTATTATGTAACAGGCATTCCCTCTTGAAGCTAATAAAAAATCACCTCACTAGCTGTTACTGCCACAAATCCTTTTGAAAACTGACATTCTCTTCTCAATAATGATCTTCTTCTCAGCTGCGTTTTGGAAGGCAAAAATATAAAGCAATCTCTGTTTCAGTAATGATCTACTTATTTTTCACACCTCCTCTTTAGTAAAATACTTTCACTCATGCATATGATTAAAAACTCAGCTTGCTGATCAGTTGGCTTTAGAACTGTCACAAACCTTCCATCAAGAAATGTACAGCAGATGAGCCTGAGCAGAGTTTGCACTGACTGAATGAGAGTAAATGCTTTATTGATAGATTATATTATGAAAACAAAAAGGGTTGATGGTAGGGGCTGAATACTAAAAGCTATTGGCTTGTGAAAACACAAGATTCTCTGAAATGGGTTTCAAAAGCTGCTAAACCATAACAACAGAAATTGATTATAACCTAAGCAGAGATTTAATCTAGTGCTCTTTGCTTGGGATATGATGCAAGGAACCAAGATTTTCAAAACCTACTGTCTAAAGTTCCTCTCTTTAATCTGGATGGCAAGTACCTAAACCCCAAACTTGATTTTTTCCCATGCTGATGGATCAGCCCTTCCTGAACACAGCCAACGCTCGTGTCGGAGCTAGCAACTCCTAAGTTGGAGTCATGTTGGAGTAGACTTCCCCTCAGAGCACTGTGCTTTGCTTCATTAACCTTGATGAAATCCAGCTTCTGACAAAAGCATTATAAAATTGCCTCTTAGTAGAGGAAAAAAACCAAAGGCAGAAATATGCCTATCAGGTCCTCACATTGTAACCTCTAAGCTCGAATGGAAAACACTAGTTTAGAAACTCTACCTCATACAAAAATGTCTGCCAACAATTGACTCAGTAGTCATCAAAATTTTTCATTCCACTCTTCCTACTCTTTGCCTTGTTTGGATTTTAAGACCTTCTCAAGAAAACAATAATCTGATTTTGGTTTAGTTTTTTTTGCAGTATGGATTTTTACTTTTCTTCATCATTCTGTAGAGGAAATAGGGAAAAATGTACAAGTAGGAAGATAGATGGAGAGGAACAAAATTATAGAAAAGAGGGTTTTAAGCCATATGGTTTAGGAGAAGTTTTCCCCACATTGGTGTTTTGCATTTGAAAAAAACAGGAAATATTAAAGCTCTGTGTAAAATGTTGACAGCATGAAAAAATGTTGAAAATTAGCTCCAGTTCTCTTGCTAGGTAGCCAGTGATACAAAAAAAAAAGGCTTTCAGTCTTGTTAATAAGATTTTTTTCATTAAAATGCTTTTGAAAACTGAATATAACCTTGGGGTAGCACAGAAGGAAATATTCCTCATTTGCTACTATTACAGATGTATGTAAACAAACTGTTACTACAGAGAGTAAACACAGGATGATTTGGGGAGACACAGCACAAGAATCCTTACACAAACAGGAGTGAAAGATTCCCATTCTCAGTGACTTCAGTGGTAGCTTACTTCTTTCCTTTCCATCCACTGATGAGATGGTCCTTCTAGGAACATCTCCACCCACCTCTCAAACCTTCTCACAATATCCAGGTTTTTCATTAGCTGTCTGTGTCCATCCAAGGGATTTTCTTGCTTGGTCCTGCCAGACAGTATGACCAGCTATCGTTGGCTCAGAGGTGTGGTTAGATCCAACTGGGCAGCCCAATCAGTTCAGTTCCTGTCCTCTGCAATATCTTTTGGTGTCCCTGAAATCTCCTGCTTCCTGACACAAAGATCTGTGTGCTCCTCCCTAGCAAAACCCTCTGCCAGTCTTGTCACACAGTTCTGCAGAGGAGGCACCAGCTATGAAGTCTGTTGAACATGTTAGTAGGTGTGTAAAAATAAAGTCTACCTTTATAGGTAAGAGCTCCTTCTTCTTCCCTCCTCTAAGCCCCAGGATCCAAGTTCAAGTATAATGATGGATCATTTCAAGAGGAATTATGAGTAGTTGGCCCATGCAAAATGAATGCTCTGTGGCAGACTATTTCCATTTCATAAATGAGTTATATTTTCTCCTCTACAGTCTCTTCATAGCATTTACTAATCAATAGCATGAGGCTATGCTGCAGCAAAAGAAGGGTGGAGCTATAAATTCTTCAGTATTTCTCTGATTTTGGAGAAAACAGTAATATTAGAGTTGCATTCTGTGCTCACATATGCTAAATCTATTTGTTTTTACTGGACAATATATATTGCACTCATCACTCCAGCAAACCCATACTCAAGGTTTTAATAGCCCAGTTGACCAAAGCACTAGTTTTCTCAATTATTTTTGGGGTTAAAATGTCACACATTGTTTTTCAGCTTTTCTATATGCTAGCAGAAAACACAAATAATCTGCACTGGAATATTTCAGCTGATGCAATGATGCTTGTTGCATGGGTTAGTTTCTCCAAGGCCCCATTTGGAAGCTGATGTTGATGGTCTGGGAGCCACCTGTAGCTGGTGCACACTGCAGAACTGCTACCTTCTGTGTTCTTCCATATGTATTACTCAAACTTATCCCCAGACAGACTTATCCAAAAAAAGAATTATTTTTCAGTGTTACAGGGCTTGAGATGTAAATGATTACAGGAAGACAGCAGCAATTGGGAGGGGCAGTTGTGAATGATGGGAGTGAGCTTGCTTTTTGTTTCTGAGCTCTACCATCACTTAATTCAATTGCAGTGCAGGAGTCTTCTCTCTGAAATGAATAGGAGTCTGTAAATGCCAACTCACAGTCATTTTCCTGCTTTATTTTCTTGCAGTAGCTGCACTTTTGGGGAGGTTTGTGGAACAGGGAAGAACAAGAAACATAAAGGAAGAAAAAGAGGAAGGGACATTAAAGAAAGTAAAAAGGTAATTAATGAGTATTAAAGGGGAGCTGTCAGGGGCCAATAATCCCAATATCCCATTATTAAAGAAGGCAATTCAGTTACAGAGTCAGTGCACAGACAATTTCATTCTTGCCAAGAAACCCTGGGGCTATTCATGGAGCTGTTTACCAGAATATGTGTCTGTGTGTGTGTGTGATTGCTCCTTAAAAAAAAAGAATAAAACTGTAACTTTAAGACAAAATAAACTTTCAAAAGCACATGACAAATTTACATACATATATTACATCAATCTAAGGGGGCAATTTACAGCTTTAACAATACTCAACAAAATTATATATTTCTCCTGATTCTTTCACAAAGCAATTGCTTGTTTTAACTGCTTGAGTTGAATATTCAGAATATTCAGCTGGCATATAAGCAAAGAGCTTGTCATTTGCTTTGAGCACTGAAGGTTTAAAAATGGCTTATTTCTGATATTTTAATCTTGGGACATATGTAGTTCTCATTGTAGGATGTGTAACTGCTTGGGAAATACTTATAAAAATAGCTTTAAAAAACAGAAACAGAGCATACTGATTTAGAAGCCTCCTGAGTGCAGTTTTTTGGATATATGTAGACAAAACATTGACATTTCTAATTCCAGATTTTTTTTTCCACATTCAGCCAATTTGTCATTATTTGTTTCCTGAGCAGGAATCCTGCTTCTAGGCATTGAACCTGCACATGAGGAACCTCAAAACAGGAACTGCCTTGGCATCATTGAAGTTTCAGTGCAAATGCTGTTGACAGACACAACTTCCATGGAGAATCATTCCTCCTTCCCAAAGCTGCACCTCAGACAAAGAGAGGTTTTGCACTGAGTATTTGCAAATAATATGAACTTAAGCTAAGCAGGAAAATATAAGGCACAAATTTTCCTCTAAAAACCTGTTCTGACCTTTAGCTACAATCATAGAGTTGTAGAATCCTAGAATGGCTTAGTTTGGAAAAGACCTTTAAGACCATCAAGTCCAACCATCAGCCTACCACTGCCAAGTCCACCACTAAACCATGTCCCTCAGTACCATACCTACATGATTTTTAAATACCTCTAGGGATGGTGATTCAGCCACTCCCCTGAGAACCCTGTTCCAATGCTTGACAATCCATTTGATGAAGAAATCCTAATGTCCAGTTTGAACCTCCCCTGGCACAACTTGAGCCTGCTTCCTCTGGTCCTATCACCTGTTAATTGGGAAAAGAGACCAACACCCACTGACAAATCATCAGTTCTCTAATATCTTCTGGAGATATCTAAAAGAGTAAACTCAAAAGTTTTTAGAGCTACTTCAGAGTATAACAATTTGTGAAAGCCACAAGAGTTAGCTATAAAAGAAGACACTGATAATGCATGTTTGCAAGCCTCAAATTTCAAGTAATCTAAAGCAAAACTGGAGGACAGATGAACTCCTTAACAAGTAGTAGCTCAGTGAGTATCTTCAGGTTTTTACTGGATGCTTTTCTAACAATAATGATCTCAGGCTTCTGTAGCACTTATTTTTTTTTCTCTTACATAATTTCAAAAAATATTTATGAATTAAATAATACTGTGCATATCCTGTAACTAAACAAAGAGGGAAGAGGTTAAAATTACAGGTTCAAAGAACATAGCACACTGGTCTAGAAGACAGCAGTAGAACTATATATGAATCCTTCTCCAGACCTCAATAATTGTTTGTTGCTAAACTCTTATAAAATAGAATTCCAAAAGTTTTAGCCCCAGAACTAACACTTTTACTCCATGTGAATGGTAGCAAAGTCTAAAAAACACCTGCTGGCATTTTAAAGTGGTTTTGGATTCCCCATCATGACAGAAGAGGGCCTCAAAGACTTCTTTGAACTTTCTGAAGCAGAGTGTGAGCATAAATGATAGCAAGCATCTCTGGAGCTTTATAAGAAACAGTGGAGGTGGACAGAAAGTAATGATTGTGTTTAATAACTAAACAGAACAACATACTTATCAGCTGTTGCCACTGGACCTGTACTCTGTTTATCCTGTGAACAAGCTCAGTAAGGAACACATGTAGCCTGTGACATCCTGCTGCAGTTGGTTCAACAACTCTTCTACCCAGCTGGATTCAGCTGCCTCAGTGGTGTCCACAGACCACAGGCTGCAGCAAGCAGCCACAGACCAGCTTTGCTTACAGCTTGCTGTACATTTGGCCTCAGGAATCTTGGTTCTTTCTTGGGTAGATACAGACAGCAAATAGATACTTTATGTTGTACTTGTGCAAGTTCCACCAAGGATTATAAACATATGTTAAGAGCATTTTAGTGGCAACCAAATAACAAACCTTATAAGCTCCATGGGATACACAACTGTATTGCCATGCCTTACAATAGCATAACTGCAAAGAAACATTACTGACATTTTGAAAGGAAGAGAAGGATTTGCAATTCCAGATGGGACAACATATTTATGGATTCATCAGCTAGCACCTGATCCTCTAGAAATGCCACTTCTACAGAAAGGTCAGGCACCTTCCAAGCAAAAATGAATGAAGAATGAACAACTTGTGTTGTGGTCAGAGACTCCATTGCTCAGGCTTCAACAAAACTTTTTTGCTGTGTATGGAAACATATTAGTTTCCTTGTTATTTTTATCCTGCTCATGACAGCTATGGTTTAAATAATGACTTGGTGCTTTATGATCTATATTCTTCAACATTTCAGAGTCATAGATCATGAAGACACATTTGGCTTGCTGGGCACAAAGAGTTTGTTTTATTTGGGTTAACAGAAAAATAACCAATGACAGAAATAAAAAAGGAAAAAAAACCTTCACTCCACAAACTCAGCAATATTTTTGGCTGTAGTTCTAAAGAAAATGCCTGCAAAATATTTGTATGTGTATATATCTTTACTGTGCTAAGGACTAGGGCAGGTGTGGCAGGTGAATGGAACATTCTGTAAGGGTCTCTAGTTGCTAAATTAATTCCAAACAAAGAAAAGGTTTGTGCCCTGGACCCAGCCAAATTTATGTGAGACAGAATTTCTACACAGCAGGCAGAAAAGTTTGAAGAGAGCTAGAGATCCAAATGGCCTAAGGAAGAGAGAAGAAAAGTTTGCCCACCTATAGCAATACATATACATCTTTCTCTCACTATTATTTTGATATTATCCAATTATTTGGATATTCTTTTTGTTTATTATTAGAGGGAAACAGGTCTTAGGGTCATAGGTAATTCAGGTTGGAAGGGACCTCAGGATGCCTCTAGTCTACTCTCCTGCTCAAAGAGGGCTCAGCTATGAGACAAAACCAGGTTACTCAGTTGGGTCTTGCCAACTTCTAGGGACAGACAGAACAGCCTTTCTGGGTGATTGAGATATTTTATCACAAGACACATAAAACCTCAGGGATGACTAAGTGTATTGAGTAAATTGAGATGTGCTTGATTAACCAGAGAATGAAATGGTTAATTTGCATCCCAAAGGCCTAATGACTTTTTCAATATGTTTATTCCCAGTGTTTGTTTTTGCTTTACCAAAATAGAAAAGGAACAGCTATTCTTGTAGTCCTGAAAACAAAATCTTTTCTGTTTGTTTGGTTTTTTTCTGCTCTGAATGACATGGGGGGGGGGGAAAGTAATTTCTGTCATTAATTAATAGTAACTGTTACCACAACAAAAATCTGGTTAGCTCACAAAAAGTTATGGCACTTTTGGAAAACACTGTAACTTGAGGGTAACCTCAACCTGTGTGACCATCAGTGATCCCAAGATGGAGATGGTAGTTAGGTATGAATGAACTGCTGCTGAGCACTTTCTCCAGGAACACACAGGTTCTTTCTCCTTCTACATCTACTATGCATGACTACCTTTTAAAATTAATTCTACCTTTTTTTCCTTTTTTCCCTTTAATACTATATTTGGGGACAAGCCCTTCCTTTAGTTCTGAAAAGTATCAGTTTGATAGACACTGACTGGCACTTCTGAAGGTGGTAAATACTGTCAGAAAGCCTCCTCTGTACAAAATGTTCTTCTGGCAGTCAAGTTCCCTCTGTGGTCATCATTTTGCCTGAAAAATGTACACAGAGTTGCTCAGTAGCCCAAAACATTTGTTCCCAGTAGGGATATTAACAATTAGGGAGTGCATCACATCTAACATGGGAATTATAAATGTTATTTCTTGACTCCATAACATTTATTTTTCCTTGGACTTCCAGGTAATTTTTGTATTATTGAAGGCAGGCTCAATAGTCTCAAGGGAAGTGACCTTCAAAGTGGGAGAAATGAATGATCTAGTGATCCACATTGTATCCTAAGACACCTGACAAGCACCAAAAGAAATGGGAGGTATGAAATATCCCTGGGGTTCCCTCTGGTTTTCTGCCTGAATTGAAGCCTTGACCCATAAATGTGGTTGGCTATTTCAGTGAATAGGTTTTGGGGATCTTAGGTCAATTTTTTTGCTTGGTTGGTTGGTTTTTTATCAGTACTTCTGATTTCTGTACTTTGCTAGAAGTACTGAAAAAGTCTCCTTCTTTGGGGTGTAATTCAGTTATTCCCTGAAGGTATCCAGGCATCTAGAAATGGGAGTGTGAATTCAACACTGATGACTAAAAATACACACAGAGTCCTTAAAAACCACACTAGTAATGCCAGTGCCTACTCACAAACTGGGGGTAGTGCCTTACTTTTTGCTTATTCTGCAAAACCCAAACTGCATGACCTACCTACCAGATGGAGACAAGCAAAGGAGAAACATCTAGTTTGTGTATCCTGACAGGTTTCATGTGTGAGTTCTGTGGACTTGCAATGTTCACAGTGGCAGAAGCAGAACTTCAAATCACAGGCAGAACCTTATGCTTTGGAGCTTAGCAGGGGTCTGAGGATCAATAGTGGATTTGCAACTGGAAGGATCCATACAAAGTAGATGGTTTTTGTAAGATTTACCTACCTAAATGCCATTAATCTTTTGGTTTCTTATCAGCAAAAAGGGCATGATGGTTCCTCTTTAATGCATGAAGACATTGACAGACTTGAGTATAACAAAAGTTATGAGGCATTTAGATCCTGTGATAATGGAGCTCAGAGCAGAGTGCCCATAAACCCAGGGGGCTGAACTGCCCAGGATCTAGGAGTCTGGAAGTCTCAGGTTTCTGGCACCTTATCCAGCAGCCTGCTCAGGAGCCAGCCAGACAAGGCAGTAAGCAGTGAGGCTAGTAGAAGGTGATTAAAGATCTCCTGGTTTCCATTATAGATGGGTCAAAACTGACATATACTTAAAGGAAAGAACATATTTCATCAATCTGACATTTTCCTGACAAGAAAACATGCAATCCAGTAATTTTTAACCACCTCTATTGCTAATTGTGTTGTTAAAGCAATGCATCATGCTCCTCTGATGTAACTTCTGGCAAATCACAAGTAGTGGTCTGATGGATTGACTAAAAGTCTCCCTTTAATCACCAACAGAAATTACTGCTGATGTAAACAAATCAGTGTTAACCTTAGTGAATGCACATTTATAGACCCTTTGAAACTCTGCACACAACCATTTATCAGTGATAAAAGAGCATAGCCTGGAGTGAGTAAAGAACCTTTAACATCACTCCTGCAACTCCTCTAGAGGAACTTACACACAGCATAACACTGCATTGAAGCACCTCACAGGTACTCTGGGGAACCCTCCCAGCACACCTGGGAGGAGGGGAAGCACTGTCTACCCTCTGTAGATCAGACACTGAGGAACACAAGGTAAAGCACAGCAAACATGTACTGTGTCTTGTACTCAGATTGAAACCTGAGACTGATTTAAAGAGTGCAAAAAGGGAACAGAAAGACAAAGTGAGAGAGTCTGCTATAATTTGGAGTGAGTCAACAAGCACAGAGTTTCACAGAATCATAGAAGTGTCAGAGTTGGAAGGGACCTTAAAGACCATCTAGTTCCAACCCCCTTGACATGGGCAGGGACACCTCCACTAGATCAGGTTGCCCAGAGCCCCATCCAGCCTGGCCTTAAAAGCTTCCAGGATGGGGTTTCCACAACCTCTCTGGGCAACCTGTTCCACTGTCTCACCACTCTCATGGTGAAGAACTTCTTCTTAATATCTAATCTAAATCTACCCTCCTCTAGTTTGCATCCATTCCCCCATGTCCTATCACTACCTGACATCCTAAAAAGTCCCTCTCCAGCTTTCTTGTAGGTCCCCTCAGATACTGGAAGGCTACAATAAGATCTCCTCGGAGCCTTCTCCTCTGCAGACAGAATAACCCCAACTGTCTCAGTCTGTCTTCATAGGAGAGGTGCTCCAGTCCTCTGATCATTCTCATGGCCCTTCTCTGGACTTGTTCCATCATCTCTATATCTTTCTTGTAATGGGGGCTCCAGAACTGGATGCAATATTCCAGGTGGGGTCACATGAGAGCAAACTAGAAGGGGAGAATCACTTCCCTCGACCTGCTGGCCATGGTTCTCTTGATGCACACTCATCATATTTCATACTCTAGTCTTTGCTGGACACTTGAAATTGCTTTTCTAAGTACAGCTGCAAAGGCCCCAGCAGAACAGCTCCACACAGTACTTGTACCAAAATCTGATGA
Organism: Galbula dea; assembly: GCA_013399015.1. Classification (NCBI taxonomy): domain Eukaryota; kingdom Metazoa; phylum Chordata; class Aves; order Piciformes; family Galbulidae; genus Galbula; species Galbula dea. The sequence continues at coordinate 1,285,652 of VWZX01007509.1, forward strand.
AAGGCACATCTGAGCAAGTAGTGTCAGATAGGGCATCCCCACCACAGACAAGATTAAGCCTTTTCCTTAGTTATCCTGTGGTCTTTGTTTTTAAAATTTCACTGGAGTGACTGAGGGTTTGTCAGGATTTCTGATATTCTTCCCAGTATTTGACATCTGTTTGCTTTCCAGATAGAGAATGTCCTTGTGGAATGAGAGTGTTAGTCTGCTGAGAGATAAAAAGCTCGATGAAATAAAACATTTATGTGCCTAAAGGAAAGGCATTTTAGCTGCATCACCTTTATAAATAGGCTGTTGCTGAAAGCACTCAGTGAGGAAGTGGGAGACCTCAGTATTAATTTCTTACTCCAACAGACCAGGTTCAAAGGGATGCTGTGCTGAAAGTGTTCCACTACAGAGGAAATAATTTGAAATGTTGGGTCAAAGGCAGAGAGAACAAAAACAAGAGAAGCATGTCCCTGCAGCCTGGGGTGAGCCTCTCTATTAAGTGTGATGTACATCTCAGAACTAGACAGGTTATTATTTCTCTGACTCATGTCACTTACAAGACATCACACCAAAAGACCTGCTCCTAGTAGCCTGCTTTTTAATTTATTAGAGGAGATGTCACAGAATTAATGGAGAGAAATAGGAATCCTCTTTTTTTCCCCTGTTGTCAACAGGGTGTACAGCTTTCTCTGTCAGCAGAGAGCTATCAGGAAAGAATATCATACAAAATAAATGACTGCTGTTCACAGAAATGCTGAAACACAACTAATTGATTTTGATGAAGCAGGCAGTTATATTTGATTTGTGTACTTTACATTCAGGACCTTTAATAAAGCACTTTGGTTAAGAGACTTAACATATAAACAAATTGAATTAAATGCTGTTTTGCTTTTCATTAGGTTTTTCAGAATAGTATAGTGTAAAAGATGCTTTAGAGTAGAATGCAATTTATTGACAGAAAAGCTCTTTTTTTCTAGTGTAAACAGTATCATCAGTGCAGTCTATGAAAAATAAGCTGCTGCAATTTTGAATGAGTTTGTTTTCCAAAAGGAAAAAGAAAGGGAGTGAGAGTAGGAAGACTGGTATCATTGTAAGATGTTAGGCTAGGACTAAAACACCATTTTCCTTGTCTCTCCTCCTTTTTTTCTGTGATATACTGGCAAACTTTTTCTGTCTTATCAAACTATTGTGCAGTTGAATTAAAAATGTGAGGGGTAGTGTAAGGGAGGACATGAGAGGAGAGACAAACTACTTTAAAAGTTTTCTGTTGTACTGTAAGGGCTGCCACATCCAACAAAGGCAAGGTACCAATTGTAGGTAACACCTAAGTTCAGAGCAAACATAACAGTCACTGGGAGTTGAAGATGCCCCAGTAAAACCAGTAGGAGAGTTATCCACTCATTGGAGGACTGGGCATCTGGTATAACCTGGTATAACCTGGGCATCTAGTATAGGTATAAGATTATAACCTATAATCTAAACACTGACTCTGAGCAATTTGCAACTTTTGCTTTGCTTGAGAAGTAAAATTTCTAGTGGTTCCGTGTTACATACTTCCCTAAGTCTGTCTTAGGAATTCAAAGTGATTGGGAAGCCATAAAATTAGAGCCAGCTCAGTAACTAGAAAGGGATCTAAGGAAAATTCACAATACTTCCATCACCCTTCAAACTTCTAATTACTCCTTTCTCACATGCCTTATCTGCCAGACTCTCCCATTTCTGTCCTGAAACAGAGATATGCAGAGTGTCCAGAGCTAAAACTGGACTATATTCAGTGGAGCATTATTGATGTTGAATGATCTTTAGGGTCCAAGTGCCAAACTGTATTTTTGGCTTAATTTCAAGTACAAAGTATAAATTTAAGCTTGGTGTTGAACACTAAAGTGAGCAATCCCTATCCCAGGTTTCTCCTGTGTCATCATTTGTATGGCTTAGTTGACCCACAGATCTGGAAAGCATTACTATTGTACAATGAAAAAGGCAAATTCCTCCACTGTACTTGTCTACAGTGTAAAGATGGTAAGTAAATATTAATTTCTCCCATGTTTTGGGTAGTCACAACATGCACTGTTCCCCCTCTGAATTAGAGCTTTTTCTCTGAAGCATCTACTTGCCTTCTGTTCACCAGCAAGATCACAATGAGCAACCATGCAAATATGCACAAATAACATCTGGCCTTCATTTTGCACAGCTTGTAGCTCTCCTTCTTGACTGTTGTCATAGTTTAAGGTTAGAACATTCCCCTGAAATGTATGTCATTACTGACATTTCCTACAAAATCCTTACACTTCTCAGATGCTGTTCTAACCAACACCAACTTCCACAGTGCAAGGAAGAGATCAACAGCTTTCTTCTCTGAAAAACAGATGCAGTCAGATAATGCTGTTCACACAAGTTATACTAAAAACAGACAGCAGGGTTTGTTGCTCTGGTTGTAGTCAAAAACCTCTTGACCCACACCTTCTATGGATTTGAACAGTAGGCAGAGCAGAGAGGTTTGCTTTCTTTCAGCTCTCTACATTTACACACAAATATTTGCTTCCATTCCTCAGCCACATTTACTGAGAGACAATGCCTTACCCACACTGAGTGGCTTCCTCATTAACAAGTAAATTCTGCTGAAGATTTCTGGGTTACTCACAAAGGGTGATACAGCTCAATACAGGCAAAGCTGCTTGCATCAAGTCTTTCATCTCAGGTCTACTCAGAAACTCAGTGCTCTTGGAGCAACCTGACTCTTCTGAACAGGGATCACACAGAAAAACAAGGGCCTGACTCTCATATAAGACAATGATTTAAAGCTCTGATCCTCTCAAATCTTCTATATCTAACACTCCTTCCATGTGCCTCAAGCCTTGAAGAGGTTAATTCTGTGTTTCTCATTCATGTAAAACTCCCAGAGAAGAGGGAGAGCATCACTGAGTTTCCATCCTAGCTGTGTTTGCTATACTGAGTTTGGGATTTCAATAACCAAACAATAGTGGTGCTGTTCAGAAAATGTGTTTTGAAAATAAAAGATTATCTTCTCAGTTTAAACTGACAGAAAATTTCCTTTATGGTGCAATGAGGGAATGAAGAGTTAAAGATCAGGTACTTGTTAAAATGAATATGGCTTCATAGAAACATTGCAGTTTTCCACAACAGTAAAGAGTGAGAGTTTCAACCAGCTCATCAGATGTGATCAAAGACACAACTGGACACAGTCAAAACATAAAAGATCTTCTTTCTTTTTTAAGCAAAAGCTGCAGTGTCTATTTTTTTTCCTGTATATGCTATTAGCTAAGTTCCAGTGGAAGCACAACCACAGTGCCAGCAGCAGAACTGGTAACTTTTTATGGAAAGTTAACACCACACAATATGTTACAAACAAATTCCAGTCGTCAGCTATTACAAGTAATAAAAGAACATTGTAATTAAAAAAATAAATCAGCCCCATTTTACTTCCTTGAAGCATATTCAGTAGTTACATTAAAAACAATTTTAATAGAAATCTCTGTATTCACTAATTTAGAGGGAAATACACTTAAAAGGGGTGTGTACTGCACATCTTTATTGATGAATATTACTTCTTACTCTAGCTCAGAAGAAATAAGAGCCTCCTGAGGTATTGAAGCAGATAAGTAACTGTGATGAGAAATAAATTAAAACCACAGAAAATACCCTGGTTTTAAGTGAGCTGCTGCACATAGATGTTCAGCATCTGCATCAATCCCTTTTAGACATTTGGAAATGCAAAATAAAAATAGAAGCATTATTTCCATTATGTTTCTAATGACCACAGAATAGTTTTATAGTGAAGAAATTACTTTTAAGGCACATCAGTCATTCCATATATACTTCATGTCCACTAAAATCTGTCAATTAACTTTCATTTTCACAGACTCCTTGAATTCTGCAAGGAAAAAGAAAAGGGAAGGATTGTGTTTTACAGGCAACAAATCTCACCTCAAAAGCAGTGCAGCAGTGAAACTGCTGTGTGTCTGCAGATGGGAAAACCACTCTAAATGAGCATTAAGTGAAAAAAAGCAGACTTTCATCTTGGTAGGAACAGGTATCTCTAGTAAAGCTGTCCAGTAGCTCAGAGGTAGTAGCTATGTACCTACCATGCGTTGCTTTGGTTGTTCTGGCAATTACATAGTTTCTTCAGATGAAACAAACCTGAACTTTTTAGCTACATTGTTACCAAAAACTAATACGAGCGTCGCAGCTCCTCTGGATGTAACTTGAAACAAGAAATCTCCAGTTTGCAAAAGAGAAAATGGCTTGTAATTTCCTCCTCATCAGTTGCTTTTTCTCCCCTCCTCTTATCTGTCTCAGGTACATATTTGCACTCAACCATTTGTTATTTACAAAGGGATGCTCCTGAAAATAAGTCTTAACATCCTTTCTTTAATTGCAGCTGTTAAGACTGAAGTAAATAAAATTAGGACTCTGAAAATGTCTCAGTTCTTTCTTTAGTGAAATCAAGCAAACTTCTAGTACATTTGGTGAAATCACCTAATCCCTGCTTTGGCAGAACTTCCACTTGAGTTGGCCCTGAAGTTAAATTGTCTACTGAATTAACACCAGAATCTTAGCCACTGACAATCTCTTCTTCCAGGGTTAAGTGAATCAAATCCTCACTATGAAAAAAAAAAATTATCAAAGTGTCTGTTCTATCCTTTCTCCTTATGCCATAGAGATTTCAAGAGAAGAGAAGCTACAGACACCTTTCAGACAGAACAGAGGGAGCAAAGAAGGGGATATCTAATGATTCCTAGGTATAGATTCAAGTTAGCTGTTTCAAGAAGCCTGTTGTATGAGATTAGAATTCATCCTTTTTTTCAAAGAGCTGTTTACTTTGGAAAGGTTCATTTGAGACAGATGCAAAATTCTGCTGCTGATTGGAAGGAGGGAAACATGTAAAATAGAGCAGTATTTAGCCCACAAACAGAATACACACCTTGCAGTAGCACAGCTGGAGAAGGGGTGGAAGTGCTCAGCTGAGTCTTACATTCAGTGGTGAATGCACAGACACCAAACCCTTTCATTCTCTTCATTACTGTTTATGACATCTTAAAAAACCCAGGGGAAATAGAGTTTGCTTTAGTAACTATTCAAACTCCCTAACCAGCAAAAATCCTCTGAAACAATAAACCAGTAATACATCAGGAAAAGGGAAATAAAGGAACATTAATATTAAACATTTGGAGCAGAGTCACCTTCATCTGAGATTTGTTCACACTTCTAACAATCTGCTATGTATGCTTCTCTTTAAAAAAGTAAATTATAAAGGATTTAGTTGCTCTTAGACTGTAAATACAAAGGATTTAAAGACCTTAGTAGTGTGGTGATTGCTCTCCCTCTGAAAATCTGCATAGCAGACTGCCTCCAACTGCCTGTCTAAGAATGAGAGCAGCACACAACCAGCCCCTGAGATAAGCCTTTTGAGGGGGATCTAAAAAAGGGGGTGGAGGAGGAAGGGAAAGTTCCCCAGGGCACATGCAAGTTAAGCTGGTTGGAAATCTGTTTTTTGGAGTTTGGGGGTTTTTTGGAGGTTTTTTGCTTGATTGGTTTGGGTCTTTTTTGGTGGGTGTTTTTGCTTTTATCTCAGAAAATGAGAGTTCACCAAAATGAATTTTTTTCCACCACCTTGCTCCAGAACAGCAAGTTCCTTTGGGCACTGATCTGAGTGGGATGGAGCAGGAATTTACTGCCTGGCAATCCAACAGGGAGAAATAAGGTCATGGGGTGCATGTGCTCTTCTTTCATATTTCATGAAAATGTGCAAGACTTCCAAGTTTGTCCCACTGACAGATCAAAAACTATGGGAAGATAGGAAAACTGTTTCCCATCCTGATGTATATGCAAAGACCCCTCCAAAGAAAAAGAAAACCCCATGCTTTCTGTTTCACTTAATCTCTCTGTAAAATCAGCATTCAGAAGGTTTTAACAGTACAAAGGTTTATTTAGAAAAGAGGTTGGATTGTTCTTTAGGGGGGGTTTTGGAAAAACATTTAAATCCTTTCATAACTCAAACCACTTTCAGTACCTGTTACTTTGCACTTTCTTTCTCCACGTAAGCAGTAAAAGCCAATTTCTTACTGGGACAAGCCCACCAGAGACCCCAACTGCTGTATTTATAAATACTGAAATCTCCACCACCACTGTCACTTAATCCTTTCCTCTCTATGTCTCTCCTTGCTTTCCCACAAAATTCCAGAGCCCTTAAAATCTTACTGTCTCCCAAACTCAGTGTCTTAATTTATTTTCCTCTGTGGACTCCCCATGCCCTTTGTCAGGGTTCAAAGACAATCACTCCCCTTCCCATTGACCCACCCACACTCCAGAGCTGCTCCTCCAGCACCATGTCACCATTCTGTACCATGGTGAATGCTCTCAGCCTCTCTGATACTATCCCTGTACCCCACAGCATCACTCTGCTCCACTGAAGAGGCAAACCCTCTTCCTCCTCTCTAAGACCAAACCCCATGTTCTCTTCCCTCTCTTCTCTTTCAGCATAGAGCCTTCTCCTATGCTTTTAACTGTACTCCTGCTCAAGGCAAATCCATCCCTCCAGCTCAATGCCGGAAGTTCTTCTTCTTCTTCTTAAACAGAATGTGTTTAAAGGACCTGCGGAAGTCCTGGTTGAAGATGGTGTAGATGACTGGGTTGAGGGAGCTATTGCAATACCCAATCCAGAAGAAGAACTTGAACAGAGTCTCAGGGACCTCACATGCCTCCCGGCAAATACCATAGAGGCTGTAGCTGAAGAAGAAAGGGAACCAGCAAACTACAAAGACCCCCATGACCACGGCCAACACAAAAGTGAAGCGTTTCTCCCGGGCCTGGGTTACTTTCTTACGGCAGATGCTGCTACGCTTCCGGCGACGGCGATATGAGAAGAACTGCATGGAGCGACTGCTAGAGCGGGACAGACGGCTACTGGAGTGCTTGGAGGAGTAGGAGTAGGAGAAGGACTGGCTCTTGCTGCTTTTGCGGGGATGCTCCTCCCGGCTCCGCCTCCGTCTGCTCTCTGAGGTGCTGCTCTCCTCCAGCTCAATGTCCTCCAGCTCAGAGGCTTTGCGCCAGTGGGGCACTGAATAATGTCCATTCTCTCCTAGAGGCATCCTCAGGGACGTGCAGCCACCAGCAACGCGGGTCAAGCCATTCTCAGTCTGGGAGGACCCCTCTGGCATCGTACGCTTCTCAGAGAGGGTCCTGGTCCTTAGCTTGGCCACACGGTAGATGCGGATATAGACCAACACCATGATGAGGCAGGGGGCAAAGAAAGAGCCAATGCAAGAAGAAAGGATGTACCATGTCTCATCATTGAGCTTGCATTGGGGAAAAACATCTCCTTCAGGGTCCCGGTACATGGAGATCAATGGTGGGAAGGAGATGACAGCTGAAATGAGCCAGACAGTGACGATGATGGCCTTGATCCGCCGTGGGGTCCGTTTGAGGTTGTACTCCACTGCCTGTGTGACCGACCAATACCTGTCGAGGCTGATGGCGCACAGGTGGACGATGGAGGAGGTGCAGAAGAGCACGTCCAGCGCCAGGTAAATGTTACACCAAGCCTTACCGAAGTACCAGTAATTCATCAGCTCATTGGCTAAAGAGAAAGGCATGACCAGGGTAGCCACCAGGATGTCCGCGCTGGCCAGGGACACCAAAAAGAGGTTCTGAGGGGCTCTCAGCGCCCGGCTGGTGAGCACAGCGATTACTACCAGCACGTTGCCCACTATGGTGAAGACGATGAGGAAGCCCACCACCGCCGCCAGGCTGGCCACGGCCGCGGGGGAGTAGGGGGAAGGCGGCTGCAGGAGTGCCGAGGAGGACGGCGAGGAGGGGGGCAGCGCCAGGGACTCGTTGGGGGAGCCCAGGCTCGTGTTCACCACCAGCAGCAGATCCATGATGGGTGTGCGGGGCGCCGGCATCCTAGAGAGCCACGCCGAGCCCCTGCCCCGCCCCGCCGCCCCTCCGCCGCCGCCCCGCAGCCCTCATCGCCCCCTGCCCGACTGTCCAACGCCTCCCAAAGGGCTGAGCCGTCCTCCTCTACTCCCCCCAGAGCTCCTCAAGGCAGGACCGGGCAGCACCGCCCTAGCGCGGTAGGGAGCGAGGTAAGGAGCGCAGCAGCGGTGCCTCCGCCCGGCCCACGGCGAAGGGGCAGCGAGGCACGGCTGACCCCCGTCGCCCGCCCTGTCATGCCCAGCTCAAAGAAGCCCACGGCTCCGGAGAAGACACCGCCTGGCCAACGAGAGTCTCCGGCGGGAGCTGGATCCTGGCAGGGAGCAGGGTGGAAAGCGGCAGCAGCGGTATCAAATCCCATGGAGAGCGGTTCCCCCGATGCCCCGTCTCCAGCGGCGCGGCAGCGCGAAGTCGCGGCTGCCCCCACCCCCGGGCTCGCTCCTAGTCTTGCATCGCGCTCCCAACCGGCGGCGTGCCGCCCCACCGCCGTGCGCATGCCCAGTCCCTCCAGGTGAAGCTGCCGCGCCCTCCTCAGCGGAGCAGCCCCACGGGCGGATAAACGGCTCGGGAACCGCAGACGCCGCTGCCGGTGTTCCCAGAGCAGGGTTGTGCTCTCCTCCCGGCGTCCTCCTGGATGGGCAGCGGTGGCGACCCGGTGCCGGAGAGTGTTTATCCTCTGCCCGACTGATACTCTGTGGCCGCGGCGCGACGCCTCCGAGGGGTAAACGGCCCTTGGCGGAGGCCGCCCCCGGTCGGTGCCGTGAGAAAACAGCGCCGAGTTCTCCTCCGCGGGAGTGCGGTCGCGGCTTTGGCGGTGCCGGCTTCGCCCGCTAGGGGACGGCATTTGCCCGCCCGCACGAGGCGCCGTGCCTGCCTGCGGGGAGCGCGCGGAGAGGGTCCTCCTCGGCTCCTTCTGGGGACATAAAGCCGTGTTGAAGCGCAGGATTAGTGTAACTTAAATAAAATAAAGCATCTCCCGCTGGAAAGGGGAGCGAACCCGGGGAGCGCTAGCCTGGGTGAGAAGACTCTTTGGAGGTGCTTGGATTTAGTCCCGAAGGCAGAGAAACCGCGGTGATGCGAAGAGCAGGCACTTGCCTCATCCCCACCTGTCTTACATGCCTGCTGTGAGGGCTCTGAGGGACACGTCTTCACACCGGCTTTGCTGTGACTTACATTTGGGAAGAAAATTTGAGAACTGACTGTAAAAATGAAGTCCAGGTCACTTCGATGCCTCTTTGTTTAGCTACCCAACAGACGGGAGAGAAGGTAGTTCAGTGTAGTCCTGCTCTGTGGTGGTACATGGTCCTGAGCAAAGCCATAGCCCTGTGCAGGAGAATACATTCTGCCTAATCAAGCCCTTTCTTCCACCTGTTCTCCTTATATCCTGCAGCCTCCAGAGACTGCCTGTGGGACACTGTTTGATTAGGGTAACAGTAAGGCAAAGCAAACAGCCACGTGCAAAAAAAGCAGCATGCCTCTTCTGGGAGCCTGTCCTGGTGCTGGGATTTTGGAACACAAATTCTTCAGAGCAAGGTCTGGCCCGCTGGTCTCTTTGCTGTTGCGCTTGCTTTTCTTGTGCCACACTGCAAAAAGCCTGAAGTGCTTATATAATACAACAGTAGCATAACCCTAACCAGAGGATTAGCTGTGTTCATTTTGGGTGAGACAGAATATCAATTCACCCACAGCCAGTTAATCCACTTTTAATCCAGAATAATGTGTTCCTTTTATGCTGCGTGGTGATGTGACCAGCTTGCTTGGGATGGGTTCTTTTTCCCATTGTGACATGGTAAAATATCCAGTAGAAGTGGTATAATTATCTACAGCAGACCTTGCAGGGCACAGTGGTGCTGAAAACAACAGCCTGGTTGGATTCCATGGCTGGTAGGTAGTTTTGGAGCTGCCTGAACTCCATCATCATCCTGCTGACTTCTAAAGAGAGGAACCTGATGTTTTGCCTGTGGGCATTCCCAGTCTGAGCAGCTGGTCTATGCCTTCCTCCTGTGCCCCATCTGGACCCAGAAATGCAGTATCCCTAGGTCTTGGGAGAGTCACAGTTTGGTACACATGTTCTGCTTACTACTGCCAGGATCATATTCTTTGTAATGCAAAATTTTCAGTAGTGAAGGCACATATACCCATGAGAACTTCTCTTTCACTGTGTAACATTTAAAATAATAAAGTACTTGATATTGTAATAGTCCTCAAGTTGAAATAGAGCAGCCTGGGGCTTTGGTGAGTGGTAAGGGATATTTTGATTTCTAGGGCTACCTGGGATTCCAGTATCCCTGATTTCAGGGATACTCTGATTCCAGTGCTGGCTGATCTGTTCTCAGTCTGTTAGTGTAGGCACATGGACTGGATTATGAAGGGATGGAAGTGAATATGCTTAGTTCTGATAGGAAAGAAAATTCCTCTGGAGATTATGATCTAATTAATCTGTTTTGTAAGCAATTTACTCTCAAGTTTTTGTTTTTTTTTTTTCATTTGAAGCTAATTAACAAACATGTTGTGACTGCATCTGGAAGAAAGGACATAATGTTGAAACTAAACTTTGTCAGGTACCAAAGTCATTGGGTTAGGGCTGGCCACTAAGCACGACAGACACTCTCTATTAACCCTTCTCCTTTCCCACAGGGGAAGAGAAAGGCAGTGGGGGAGAGAAACTTGTGAATTAGAAAAGAAAACTACAACAACTTTAATGAAAATAATAGCAATAATATTAAATATATACAAACCCAATGCTGAGCCAAACAACTCAATAGCAATTGCATCTTCAGTACCACTAATGCTGTGGCAGGCATTGGGGAATTCACAGACTGGGCTCAGCAGCAGACAGGAACCAGATTCAGGAGCTGGATTGTGAAACTAGATTCAGAACTGGGATTGAAGGCAGAATGCTCAGTCCTCCTTGGACACTAGCCATTGAAAAAGAGCTTAACCCTTGTTATCCCTCAGCTTTATGCTGAATATGATGCATATGGAGTGGAATCCCCTGTTGGTCACTTTGGGGTCACCTTTCCTGTCCCTTCCTCCCTGAAGGTGTTATCTCTTGCTTTACAATACCTCATTGTGGCATACAATATTTAGCAGTGACCTTGGTTCCTATAGGAGCAAGTATAAGCAAGAGCCTTTCTGCACTCTAATCCTTGGTAAACATTGAGTGCTCTCACTGCTAGAAGCAGAGACTGCCTGCAAAAATACTCTGTTAAATTCAGAAAGTGCAGTTACCTAGAAAAGACTGAGCTGAAAAGTAAAATCACTGAAGAGAATTAGCTCTGTTCTAGCTCAAACCAGGACATGCACTCTTAAAGACTGAAATGCAGAAGCAATAATCACCTCAACAACAGAAGTGTAATATAATGAGCAAAATGAACTAGAAATCTGATGTGCCCTTAAGTCCTCCTAAATAGAGAAGCAATCCAATAAGAAGGGCTCTTTTAAAAGGTTGCTAAACCTCAGGAAGCTTAAGTAAATGGAGATTGAGGTTTTAAAGTTCAAACAGGAAGTAAATGGTACATTTTTCACATGACATCTGAATAACCACTGAAGCAGCTTCCTAATATTTGTGGTCAGTTCTTCATATTTGAAAGTTTCATAATGGTGTCTATGAACTGAGAGGACAAGGTGGAGGACTTGAAAGTCTAACCTTTGATGTGACAGGGACTAGGAAGACAGCTAGGATGTATGATCAGGCTGGTTCCATCTGGGTTTAAAATATAGTAAATACAAATTGCAAAATCACATGAACATTTGGGGTTTAGGAATTAACTGTCAAAAAAAAAAGGGTATCTATACCCCATGATATTCAATTCCCTTACTAGGGTAATTGTGAAGTCAGACTGACCAAGTATATATTGAAGTTCTATGAACTGGAACTTTAAATAAACTTTCAGCTAATGATTTAGGGCTTCAGATTAAAAGGCTGAAGCTTTGCAAGGTTTGTTTTGCTCAAAAAAAGTCAATGGAGAAGTTTCATAACAAAAAGAAAGAGACAAGCAACTATGAGCAACTCTGGCATTTCTAGTGAAGAAATGTCAACTGGGATATGGAAAAAAAATAAAAACAAACTAGCAACAAAATATCCATGTTTTGTTGTGGATTCTTGGGCACTAAAGTTGTACTGTGATGCTGAAATAATTCAGTATATAACTCTACTGAACTCAGGGAAGTGATATTTGGGTGTTTATGTATGTATCTGAGATCTACTTGGCCAAAATAGCCATATGTTACCCCAGCTCATGGATTTCAAGATGAATGAAAATCTTAGTCTATAGAAAGACAAAGGTAGGAGCAGGGTGAACAATACCAGGTAAATCAAATGGAGTTGTGCTTTCTGGAATCAGTGGTTTGGTGTAAAACAAAAAGGTTAAGTCTTATAGAAACCAGCCAAGATAATTAGGCACCTTGATAGTTTTTTTTTCCTTCCAAAAACCTGCATTTATTTTATATTCAATCTCAAAAGTGGCTTCCCAATAGTTATCAGCTCCTAACCATTGGCCTTCATTTGAGCTCATGCTTGGTAGGTGTTTACTGGCTCACATGAAAAAAAAACCATGCAGTTTAGAGGCAGAATGAGGCTCTTATAGGCAACAAAAAGGACCTAGCTTAAATTGATCCAAACCCAGTCTTCCTGAAGTGATCTAGTAGATGTTATACTGCACTCATCCATCCTCTGTGCACTGCCATTGCTGCTCTGGTTCCCTCATCCAGCACCCCACTACAAACCTCTCATCACAGAAGGCTGAGAAGATCCTGCAGGAGCAGAACAATTTCTTATTGCTTGTTTTCCCTAATTCTTGGTGATTTTTACTTGGATCCTCAAAATAAACTCATCTTTAGTTCAGTTTGAGCTACCAGGAGACTGTATAGGCCAAAGACACTCACCACCTGCACCTGGGTTTAAGTCTTGGGGAAATCCAAAAGCTATCACTAGGAAACTGGCCAGTGGTGGTCTCAAGAACTCAAATCCAAGCTCAGGAACAATTACCAAGGGTGACAGCAACTCAGCCACTGAAGTTGGTGGAAAGATTCCTGCTGACAGCCAAACCTTTCAGGTTCTGTTAGGTTGTATAAGAATTTTTACTTTGAGTGGTGCTGTCACAAGTGCACGCTGTGCTTGCACACAGAGATTTAGGAGCAAAAAGTGCTCTAGCTGATTTGCACTTCCAAATGTGTTTTGCCTTTTTTGTTCAAGAGCTGAAGAAAAACTTGTGTGCCCAAAATCTTTCTAGTTTTTACCTCTCAAACCTATCAGATGAGTTAGGGAAAAATGCTACCTTTTCCTACACTCCTGTCTTGTTACTTTTTATATCTCTGTATATCATACATACATCTCTATGTAGCATCATACTTGTAACCATGCTAATAAGTGTTCTTCAGGGCATATTTTAAAACTAATCCCTCCCTCCACAGAAGAATAGTATTGCCATTTATAGAGGAAATAGCTTTCTTAACAAATGGGGTGATATTTGATTTTCAGTGGGAACTGAGCTCCCTAATTCTCCCCTGTGATTTTGAAAATGTGCCTTAGACAAACAAAAAGCTTCATGGGACAGCCTGGTTTCCTAAACATCTGGAAGTGCTCTCTCATCTCTCAGACTAAGCTTTCTATCAGTAGGCAAAAATTATGCAGTCTTCTCAACCATGCAAAAAAACTGTCTGCTGACAAAACATTCTGTACATCTCTATACTTTCTGAGACATGATTTGCATTATAAATCTGCTCAGGATGCTGTGCTCAAATAGAATGGGTTAGCTAAAATCTCTGTAAGTAAAGAGATAAGCTGCAGTACAAACCATGTGGTAGCTAAATGGGCTAAGAGGTGAAGAATAAATAGCCTGTCCTGGATTTCAGAAGAAAGGAACTAAATATAAGGAAACCAACAGTTTTTTTGGAGGGGACTTCAGGCCCTTCAAAACTTGAACATTGTTATCAAGGGAAAAAATGTGAAATTCTATGGAATTAAATGGACATTAACCTCTAAGCTGCTGAAATAAGACAGGGTAAGTTTCTAGTATCCACAGAGCCAATTTTTCAAAAGACCTAAATATCAACCAGCTTCCATTGTGATGCTCATGACAGCATCTGTTAATTTTTCATTTGACATAGGAATATTGAACCCTTCTGTAAATGCAGGCATCAGCTAACCTTTTGGTTAAAAGTATAATTTGGACCAGTTATGTTTTTCTTGGTTAACTGCTTCCCCAAAAAATTAATCACAAGGTCATTTGAAGTCCTAAAGATTTATTTAAAGGCTTCTGTGAAATGGGAAGGAGTATTTTGGGAAATATTACTAAAGGAATTTTTATTTATTTGTGGCTATTTGAAATATTTCCTCAGAAATATGGGAACCTAAAGGGTTTTCAGAGCCCCCCAAAATCCTCTTTTCCAGGATTTATTTTTTTAGTAGAATGTCCAGACAAGGAGAAAATTTTGGTTGACATGAGTGCCTTTTCTATATGAAAGAATATTTCATTGACAACTAAGGGACCAAGACCAAATCAAACCCAGTTTATTCTGAAACTAAAACTTAATCATGATGTTGAAGTTAAAATTGAATGAAGAAATTTATTGGCTCAGCTCCCCAGTGCAGTTCTTCTTCTCTCACATATTTGTAATCCTTTTTCATGCTCCTACTAAACAGCATCACTGGTTTTGGTAAGATTATAAAGGAGAAGTCAAACAATGTTAGTCCACCATATCCTGCCTGCATCCTTTCTCTAGGTCTTTTTTGCTATTGTAAAAGCATCGGGTCAACCATAACTGTGTTGCTAAGTGCCATTGATTCAGCCCTTTGGAATCAAACCTGAGGCTACCACAGAAGTATTTGTTTGATTCTCCCTGTTACTGGAGAGTCATGAAAAATAGATCTGTGTCCCCTCTCTTTCATTTTCCTATTTGTACTGGTTCCATTATCTGTACTCATTTTAAGGCTTCTTCATTTCTTATTTATTAAGTCAGTACTTTAAATAGCCTTCACAGACACCTGTGCTGATAGCTGTGCCATTTGCACAGGATAAGTGCATTATTTTTCTAGAGCTCTGCACTGTATTTGAGGATTCTTCCTCTTGACTTCAGTGTTGTTTTGGGTTTTTTTAATCATGCAAGGCTTCTGCACAGTAATATGTATGGGAAGTGCTTAGTTTATTGTTCTGAACTTATATTAAGCATGCATTTATTTGCATTCTGAATGAGGCCAGGCAAGTTTGCAAAAGCTTCAGCTTCTAAATAGAGAAAATTCTGTGTAGGTAATTTATCATCTCTGACATGACCTATCTCTAATTTATTATTTGTAGGGACCATTTGGCATAAGTGCAAGACAGCCTTTCACATGACATGTTCTCAACTGATTTACTTAGGAGACAGATTTTGGCTACAAGCTCTTACATCTCTGCTCCTTTCTTTTGTGTTAGACAGTGGAACAGTTTGCTCAGAGAGGTTGTGGAGGCCTCATCCCTGGAAGCTTTTGAGACAAGGCTTGATGGGGCCCTGGGTAACCTGATCTAGTGGATGGCGTCCCTGCCAGGCAGGGGGGTTGGAGTTAGATGATCTTTGAGGTCTCTTCCAACTCTGACAGTTCTATGATTCTATGAGTCTATATTGCAATACCCATTTCCAAAGTAATGATCAAGTTACAGAATCCATTCCAATGGATTTTGGTGAAGGTGGGGGAGAAGAAGATGCAGTTTTTGTCACTAGGGTTTGTCACCCCCCAGCTGCATCTACTTCCTGGCACACTTCTGCCTAACATTTTGAATGACCATTCAAGGGATATTAAAGCATGATAATACTTATCCTGATTAATCCATCATTAAATCAACCACCCTGCAGTTCAGGAGAAGGGGCATCTACCATCTTGTACATTGTTCTATGATGCTTTGAAGATCTTGTCTGCACAAGGTCAACTAGAGCAAATGTTGCTGTTTCCTGTGTCTGCTAGGAGAGGCAACTCCAAAGCAGTAGAGTTGACTGCACTGAAGACTTTCCATGGAAAGAAGAGCAGATTGTATTTCCACATGAAACCTTATAGACATGCCCAAATATCATGTTGTCCTTTTCATTGCTTCATATCTATAATCTAGTGACTTGAATTGTATTTGTTAATTTAGCATTCTTCAGAGGCCTCTTTAAGCTCATGAAGATTAAATTTCTTCAAGACAGGCATCAAATTACAGCATCTTTCACTAGAAATACAAGGTGTTATTCTTGCAGTGTTTGGAAGGTGTTCTGCCTCTCTCTTCTTCTGTTCCTCTAAAGTAGGGTGAGGTTCATTTCTTCTAGTCATTACTCCTCACTAAACTTTCCTTATGGTGGCTTAAGATCTCCACTAAGTCTTTAAGCAGTTTGAGATAATGTTCTCATGTCTTCTTTCAGTACTGCTGTTTCTGCTTTCAGTGCCTGTCTAGCAGAGACTCTTTTATAGTTTTTTGGTTGATCTTTTTAATGATTTATCTTTATTCCTATATTACTTTTTTTCTTTGTTTACTTTTCTGGCCTTAATGTATTGAGGAGATTTAACTTATCCTACTTATTTCTGTTAGAGCATCACATATGGTACTGTTAATCCACTCTTCTTTCCTAGCTTTATTGAAGAACAATCTCTTTTGTATTAATATAATATTTACAAATGGCTTCCCATTCTTTTTATAGAATGTCAAACATAGCATTTGAACATTAGAGTTGAAAACCATCCCTTATATATTCATCCTTCATTTTAGAGCTGTTAATCTTTCTGACAATATTTTCCTGATACTGTTTTTTCATTTTCATGTTGGTTATATAGAACTAATGTTAATATGCCCCCAGTGTCTGTGAATTTCTTCATGTCAAGAAAAGTGCTACCTGATTTCTAGCAATGCTATTAGAGGAGATCCAGCATTTCTTCATCTATTTCATTTTGAGGGGATGGTGTCCCTCTCCCCAAAAGGACAATTCAATCAAGAAGCCTTTTCACAATTGTCAAGTGAGCTTTGACTGTGTATACACTGTATATACATCTGTCAAGTCAACACATCATTGATGTCACACTGGACCTTACTAATAAGGACCAATAAAAGCCCTGTGAAGAATATTACCCTTTTGCTTATCATACCAATTTGTTCCAGCTTGATATTATATGGTAGCTATTTTCACACATGCAAGTATTCTGACACTCTGTGTTGCAATATTTCACTTCTTTGATGGCTTAAGACTATTTTCAGCCTGTATTACAAGTTGCATAGTCCAGAAAGGAGCCCAAAATTTGGATTCAGTTGGGAGTAGTGACTTCTAGCAGTCATTACCTCCCTGCTACAGCAGTTTCTCTCAGTACTCTTTATGGAATCCACTGGAGAATCACCTGCAGGTCAAAGAGATGTGTTTGACATTTTACTGTCTATTTTGGATTTGAACTCAAGCATGTAATGAAAATTATGCATATGCTTCTGTGTTTGGATGAATGGAGCCTTGTATTTAGAAATGGCAAGTCACTAAATATCAATAATTAACCAAGTGCCAGCAAAGTTTTTAAGAGAAAATGGCTCATTAGAAGCATCTTACAATGTAGAAAAGGTGTCATAAAATTATTTCTTAATACATGTAACCTATTCTCACTCAAGTTTGCCACTAAGAAAGATGAAGCATGGAAGAGATGGAGAGGAAGAAAGGGAGGGAGAGATGAAACCACTACTTTCATCCTCTCTTCACAGAACATCTGAGGATTATGGAGTCATGGGCTGTGGGGTTTTTTTGATCATATCTTTTTTTTTCAACACCTGCAGCATGCAGTAGTTTATACTCTACATTCACATCTAGGCTAATGGAAATCATCAAGAATATTAAATAAAACATATCAAAAATTGTCATGTAGCTCTAGGAACAAATTCTCTACTGAACACAGTGATCACAGATAGGCTTTCCAAATGAGAATATTTTAACTCACAAAGAATGCACAGCAGCAGCAGTGGCAAGTTCTGCAGCCTGCTATTTCCCTGTCATGAAAAGGAAATGCTGATTTCAAAGTCACAGAAAGTTCAGGAGATCAAAAAGGTGTAACTCACTGAAATCATCAATTAGCAGTAAAAAGACCATAATCAACCTGAAGCCTATGATATCTATTACCAGTCCTTGATCATTTAAGGTACTGCAGTTATGGAAAAGGAAGCCAGTTTAGCACAATATTTAACAGTCCCTTATTTGTATTCTACTTGCTTGTCATAGCTGTATCAGATTCAGCTAGCTCTTAACAATCTTTCAGTCTGGAAAGTGAAAACACATGATTAACTCTAGGTTGTACAAAGGAAAAAATCATACTGAAAACTTTTATTAATACTATGCAGAATCAAATTTACCTCAGACTCTTGAATTGATATCAGTAGTTATGAATCACAAATGCCTAGTTGAGAGCTGAGTGCAGAAAGGAGCCCTACTTAGATGAGAATGTTGAAGTGTTGCAGCATAAACATCAAATACAAACACACATCCTTTGTTATTACAAACAGAATAAATACCTCTGACATTTGTCAACAGTTCCTCCTCTTAAACAGATTCACCTTCTTGTTCAAACACATTTTCCTGTCCATTGTAAAGGGACATGTGAGGCATATCTGTCTCTTAACCTTGCCCTCCTAGAGCTAGTCTCTTGGAGGAGCACTGCTGAGCTCTCAGGGGATGACACAGCCATAAGTAATGATGTTGCAGAGTGCCAGGGTTGAGCATAAGGACTCAAGAGTGTTGATGTGGATCACATAGATATGGATTCTTATTGCACTTATTCAAGATCAATTATTCTTCAACATTTAAATTATTTAGCATCATTCTTGACAGTGCAGGGAGTAACCTGGGAGGAAATACCAATGCATCAGCCCTTTTTTTTTCCCCTCTCCATCTTCAGTCATGAACACCCCAGTCAGATGTTTTGGTTCATGCTATTTATGTTAAGCAATTCCAGCAGGTGCAAACCTTGGCTCATATCCACCAAAATTGCAGTTAGGTTATAAGAAAAAGATTACAAGTAAGGCCTTTCTGAAGCTCCTGTCAAAAGACATTTTATAATTTATATAGCATTTTTTACTTACTATTACACATTGAACTATTTGCCTGTGTTATCAATCTCCAATCAATTAAGTCATTGACAAGCTAGCAGTCTTGTTCCTTCTGGTTCTCTGATCACTCTGTTTTGACACCTTTGGGAAGAAGCAATTTGGATTCTCTTCTGCCTCTGAAAGATGGAGTGAGCTATATAACAGCTATTTTACTGCTGTTAATTTTCAGGATTTCTTTAGAATATGTGTTAATGGGATGGATAAAGGATTCAGAACTCCCCCTACCAGTGAAGGCCCTGGTATCAAAGAAACATCCAGGGAATGACAGGTCAGTACAAGTTTGCTTCTGTCCTTATCTAGAACACTAACATGTCCTTAAAGGTGGCCTCAGCATCAGCCAATCTAGCTTAATGTGTAAAATATGCCAAGAAATAAAGAAAAAAAGAAATCTAAGAAAGGGCTGAATTTCTGAAAGAGTAAATAAGATGATTTCTTGTGTGCAGAGTCATGCAAAAACACTTTGTAAATCTGTGACAAAGGCAGCTCCTTTCTGTGTGAAGTCATGAACAATTTTAAGCATTACTCCTCCTGTGTGGCTACCTTCTGCTTTCAGTTGTCAGTCTGCTTCTCTCAGGAAGGTGTTTGCAGCAAACTCAGCAGTCTGATGGAGCAGCCTCCAGGTAAACAGTCACTCACATAAGCTGATAGTTTGGCTTTCATTTGAATTGAATGCTTTGGGGCAGAAACCTGAGCAGCCTGCCCTCCCTCTTGCAGAGCACTCTTTGCTGTTCACTCCAGAGACAGCTGCTGTAAGAAGGCAGCACTGGTGCTCTCTAGTAGAATCATAATGTATGCAGCTCCACACAGAAAACAAGCCTGTAATTAAATTGTTCAAAATGTGAAGATCAGTGTGTTTGGCCATCCCTTCAGACCTAATTACTTGCCAAAACACACTGTGCACAGGGTGGGAATTAATATTAATTAGGAATCTTCTTGAACTGCAGATTACAGCCATTATAGGCAGAGGAAATGATTATGAGATTTATGCAACTCACATCTTTAAAAAAAATGTAATTACAACAACAAAGCCCTGTCTCTCAGTATCCATAAAGAGACTAGATACAGACATTTGTTCCAGGTTCATGTCAGCCTAAATTGACTACATGCAACAGGATTAGTCCTGGGCTACACTACAGCAAGTGACAGGAGAAAAGCCCTTTGTGTGATCCACATAGTAACAAACTGGTTAGTAATGTTGTCCATGGTGAATTTCTGTTGAAAACACCCTGGGCCAGTCTGGTGTGCTGTCTTTTGTGTCTCTGCTAACACCCAATTCCTGCTCCCAGAGGTGTTTATAGGTATTCCACATGTCCCTTCCAAGACAGGAGGCAAAGCAGAACCATGATGCCCTGTTTTGTGTCAGATTAGTATTATTAGAGTATATTTAGGGCTAGGCAGCAACAGAGTCCTGGTATACTGCTGTTTGATGGGGAGCTCAGCCTGGAGCTGAGGGTTTTGAATAAATTAATGCCTCTTTTTCTGATTTGGAAGGTGGAGGTCCAAGCTTTTGCTCCATAAGCAGAAAGCATTGCTGGAAACAAAGCAGCAAATATTTCTCCTTAGTGTAATGCTAGAGCTTAGTGATAGGGTATTTGGAAGATCTAAATACCACCCAGTTTGCTATTGACAAGATAAGAATTATAAAATCTCCTGAGTTGGAAGGTACCTGCAAAGATCATCAAGTGCAAATCCTGTCTCTGCACAGGACAACCCCAAAAATTACAGGATGTGCCTTAGGACCTTGTCCAAATGCTTCTAGAATTCTCTTAGGCTTGATGCTGTGACAGGTTCCCTGGGGAACCTTTTCTAGTGCTCATCCATGCACTGGGTGAAGAACCTAAACCTCCCCTTGGCTTCTGTCACTGGTCACCAGAAAGGAGAGCAGCTCCTGCCCCTCTGCTTCTCCTCGTCAGGAAGCTGTAGAGCATGATGAGGCCTCCTATTAATCTCCTCTTCCCCAGAGTGAACAAACCAAGTGACTTCAGCTGGTTCTCACACAGCTTCCCCTCTAGACTCTCCCAGACCCACCTTTATATCCTTTTTATAGTGTGGCACCCAAAACTGCACCCAGTGCTTGAGGTGAGGCTGCACCAGCACAGAACAGAGCAGGACAATCCCTTCCTTCAACCAGCTAGCCTCCGGAGACACACAACCTCATGGAAACACAAGGCTAAGGAAATATAACTGAACTTTGGTAGAATGTGAGACATTTTTGTTTTAAAAGACACAAGGACAGCAGTGAAGAGACAGTGCAGTGGAAAAGTCAGATGCTGCACTTTGTTTTAAAATTCCCAGAAGCAAACAGAATGATGGGGTGTGAACTGACTTGACCAGTGGTGGAAACTGTCCTTTAGTGATTGCAGGTTACAACAGAAGACACTTTTAATGCATGTTTTCCAATAAGAGTCTTAGTGACTGCCAAGAATATTTCATGGGTTATATGTAAATGAAAAAGAAGTGGTCTTTGCTGTAACTTCCTGTAGACCATATGATTAAAAAAGTTTTGTGAGGAATCAATTACTGATAATATATATACCAAATTGTTACCTCCTTTTTTAGCTTTGAGACATAAAGGAAGCCTTTCAAGAGCAGTATTTTAATACTACATTGTGTGATTGGGCAGGTACCTTTATGGGAAGTATTCTGAAGAACAATATTAATAGTGTTACATCCCTAATTTGTTTTGGGAGCAAATACAAAAGAAATGTAAATATATATTGAACTGGCATATGAAAAGCATAATTCACTGCACTTGAGTTCTGAGCTCTTGCAAAAAAGGTGATGTTTGCAAATGCTAATAATCATGTCTGTATATTTATGAATTGATTGCTGCTGAATTTAACAACACTTACCCATGTTTTACATCCACTGTTAAAAGCAAGAGTCAGATTGCCATTTTTTTCCCATACCTCTTTTTATTTTTAATATATCCAGTGCTGCTTTATTCTTAGCATATCATCTTGAAGTAATGTATTTCAAGTGCCTCTTATTGGTGACAAACATGCAAATACCTACATCTACCATTAAAAGAATGGTAAGTGTATTAGTGTGCTATGGTTCAAGAAGTTAACAGTGAATTTTGGTTGAATGTGTCCCACTCTGTCTTATTTTAAAAGTTGCAAGGAGGGTACCAAATGGTCACAATAATGAAAATGGTAGGAGGCTGTACCCTACCTTATGCTTTAAATATCTTGATGAGTATAGAATGATATTCAAGTATCTTCAGCATTTGATCCTGATAACAGAAGGTAAGGCAAACATTTGGTTTATGAGTTTGTGTAGTTCTGAATTTGAAAACTTATGTTTGCAGAATTCATCAAATAATAAAATCTGCAGTTTCAGGAGGATAAATATTGACCAACAAAGCAAGCAATGCATTTCTAATGTGAATAAATCTAATCAATGTTGTAGAAGAATCCTATATTCATCAACCTCTTTTACATGAAGCTGTGAGTTATCACAAAATAAAGCATCTCAAAATTAGTAATAGCTATAAATAAGCACAAATAAGCTGTTACTGAAACTCTGGTGTTTCTTTTGGTAAATAAAAAATAATCTTTTTTATTGATCTGCATTTATTCTAAAAGAGAAAGATAAAAAGAATTCCAATAAATTTATTGGAAAAATAATTTAAAATACTTGAAAGAAAGCAGTAAGTCTTAGCCACTTTTATTCAAAATTCCTATTCCTGCAGTGTTTAATTATTGACATTTTAATGTCTCCTGCAATCTGCAGTAAACCCCTTGATGGTTGTATTTACTAGAAATTATGCTTTAAACTTGGTATCATTAAGAAGAAAGATTTCTTTAAAATAGTCTGGAGAGTTTACTTCTTCAGGAGAAAGAAAAAAACATCACAGCCAAGACAAGTAGATGCAGATGTAATCATGTAAGGTCTGTATGGAATAGTTGACCATAAGAGAGATTTTCCTACTGTAAACATACACCTGTAGTCTGGTCCTCACTGTCTGTTACCCAAAGAATACGGTTCTGATTGATCTGTCAACATAAAACATTGTGAGTCTCTGCTGACTCTAGTTAAGAAGCAGTCACCTTACTACAAGTTATTTTTGAGATTTTTCACTTTTTAGGTTCATCTTCAAATGGGACAAGACAAAAGGACTTGGTTCAACTGTCTAAACCTAATGGGATGCCATAACAAATCCTGCTGAAACTTCAGGTACTGCAGCAGCACTATCTTTAGACATAGGTTACCTAAATTTAGTCAAATGACTCAAGCATCAAGTCTAGAATTTATCTACCTGCTTTGAAGTATTCAAGTGTACTGTACTCGGCACTGGTGAGGCCACACCTTGAGTACTGTGTGCAGTTTTGGGCACCACAGTATAGGAAGGACATTGAGGTACTAAAGAGGGTGCAGAGAAGGGCAACTAAGCTAGTCAGGGGTCTGGAGAACAGGCCTTATGAGGAGAGGCTTAGGGAGCTGGGGTTGTTTAGCCTGGAGAAGAGGAGGCTGAGGGGAGACCTTATCACTCTCTTCAGCTACCTGAAAGGCTGTTCTAGGGAGGCGGGTGTTGGCCTCTTCTCCCTTGTGACTAGTGACAGGACTAGAGGGAATGGGCTCAAGCTGTGCCAGGGTAGGTTTAGATTAGATATTAGGAAGAATTTCTTTACTGAAGGAGTGGTGAGATATTGGAATAGGCTGGCCAGGGAGGTGGTGGAGTCACCATNGTCAGACCATTTTGTGGCCTGTCATCTGTAGAACAAGGTGCTGTTTTGACTCCTGTCCCTGCCTGAAAGACTTTTAATGGGTTTTTATAATGCAATGATCCTTAATGTAAGAAGTGACATCCAGACTTCTCCTCCTTTGGCCTCCCAAAAAATTACTTAGAAAGATTTGTTTATTTGCCTTTAGTCCTCTGGTTAAGTTACTTTTTGCTCTCAAACAGAGGACATTCAGCAGGGGAGTTGAAAATCCCTTTCCTTTCCCTTACTCACTGTTTTGGCAGGTAGCAGTCTGGCAAGGGAGAAGCAATGGGATGAAACTCTCCAGGCAGGGGAGGAAATGGATTTTGACAGCACTGAATTCTCAGCCTTCTTTCCAAAGAGGAAAAAATCCTACAACCCCAACCCCGAGACCTAGGCTGTGTGCAATTGGATGTGAATGTGTGAGCACACCTGCAGGAGGAAGGAGGAATGGTAGCATCAGTGAAGAATGAGTAGAAATAAAATGCAGCAGTTTCAGGATTCTGATTGAAGTTCAGTGCCTGAAAAAAACAAGAGGGATTTTCTACTTTATTTTGTTTACTGAAATATATCCAAAAAGCCTTTTTTTAAAAAAAAGGTTTTAGTAGTTAAAATTACTTAAACCCATCAAAATGAGACCACACATATTAATCATCTCAGAAATTATGGATATTTCAGCAGGTATTATACTGGAAAATATCATAGTTTTGTCTTTGCACCTAAAATAGAGGCCTGCTCACTAAATCCAGATCTACATCATGCTATTTTTATGGTAAATATTTGATTTTTAATAATGCACCTCTAGCAATGTGTATTTAAGTCAACCACCTAAGCTGCAGAAGACATGGCAAAACCATTGACACCTCCTCTGTACATTGGCACCTTAATATCTTATATAAAAACTAGTTTTGCCATACATAAGATAAATTGAAAGAATTACATTTGTACTAAGCCTGTTGACTGTCACCTTGGAGTAGAAATAGAGTGTTGACATAGGTGTCTTGATTACTTCCATGTATTCCTGTCATCCAGGTTCTCCCCTGAAAGTCCTTTTATTTGATCATCATAAAGATTAATAAATATATCAGGCAAATTTTATTTAATGTTTTAATATGTCTCAGATGATTTTCATTCCAGCATTTCTCTTAGTGTGCTAATATCTTTTGGTTAGAAGTAAGATGTATTATGTGTCCTCCTATATGTTGGGGTTTCTCTGCCTAAAAGAGAGCTAGAGCTTTTGCTGTTCCTCAGTATGTAAGGATTTATTAAGTAATTTTTAAAGCACAAAGATGGGAAAAATCTTCATCAGCTTCATTGAGGAAGGCAGTGAGAGGCAGTGTACTTTTTTTTCTCCTTCTCAGTGGTCAAGCATTAAATATACAATTAAGGAGAATAATTCTAACAAAGAGCTGCAGTAAAAGCAAAGATTGATAAGTTTGATCTATTGGAGTACTCAACCAGTTGAGAACAGGATATATTGCATCTGGCTTGATAGTGAAGGGAGCAGCCAGTTCATCCCCATTAAAGAAATGTTCTTTATTCCTCCCACACTCTTTCACTCTTCCTCTGAACACAGTTTAACTCCAATGCTTTATTAGCAACCTTTGCTGCAGTTGCCACCAGGAATGAGCCTCATACCCACAGGGACCAGCTCCAGCACAGAATAATGCCAGCTGTGGCAGCCATGGTGCAGATGTGGCTGTAGGATGCACTTGCACTGTGGAACATGCACATCCAAGACTCCTTCTTTTCCCATGGGGATGCTGAGCATTTTCCAGACTCAGAATTAATGATTTCATAAATCATGGCTATTTCAGCAGGTATTACCCTGGGAAAAACCATGGTTTTGTCTTTGCACCTAAAGCAGATGTTGACTAAATGCAGATCTAAATTATGGAGGGGTTTTTTTGTAAATATCTGGGGGGTTAATAATGATCCTCTAACAATGCAACACTTAAGTCAACTTTTTAAGATGCAGAAGTCAATGTAAAAAAACCCAGTCACTTCCTCAGTACACTGTCACCTTAATATCTTATGCAAAAACTAGCATTTCCCTCAGAGGAAAAGCAAAGTGCTGCTTGTCAAAAGCTTTTAGGGGGTTTCCACTGGGCCATGTTGCTGTAGGTATGATTATAAAGTCAGTGAGAAACCTTTTTCATTTCAGTACCACTGGATCAGGCTTTTGCAATCTAACACTTACGTCAGACCCCAGAAACCAGAGTTGTTCAGGGTTATTTTTGCTCTAAAACATTTTCAGGTGAACTAGAAAGAATTGAATATGAAGTGATCCAAGTGCATTCATTAATTTTTGGAGAGAAAAATCCCTATATAATACACATTAACTCAGGTGAAAAGCAGAGATATATAGCAAAAGTCATCAAGCCAATGATCTACAGTTATCTACACTTCATCAGGCATTGTATTTTACATGTATATAAAGGGAATATGAATTGTCAGGGAAGAGATGAAGAGTCTTGGGACTGAGAGAAAGGTCATTTTTCACTTCTGAGAAATGTTGAAAAT
This sequence comes from Galbula dea, assembly GCA_013399015.1. Taxonomy (NCBI): domain Eukaryota; kingdom Metazoa; phylum Chordata; class Aves; order Piciformes; family Galbulidae; genus Galbula; species Galbula dea. The sequence continues at coordinate 1,311,906 of VWZX01007509.1, forward strand.
GGTGAAGAAGCTCAGAATCAACACTGAAAAATGTTTCTAGTTACTAGAAAGGCAGTACAAAATGTAAACAGGCTATCTGCCAGCCTGTAGCCAATAGTACCTGAGTGTTGAAATAATGAAATGAAGCTTGGAATGTTAGAGGAAATTGCTTTAGCTAGTGGGAGATAAATTAAGATGGTTTCATGAACACAGACCAGATGATCAAACAAACCAAATGCAATGGAAGACCCTGGTATATGGGATCATGGCTATCCATGGTTTACATGTTGCACTGGGAAATGAGGAGAGTCAGGGAGATCTTTGAAGAATTCACTGCAATCACAGTACGTTTCACTGGGATGTCAAAGTTGATCTTCCCTTTGTTTCTTTAACAATAAAGGATTCTAAAATCACAGTACATGTAGAACAGTTCTTTCCTCAGTGGATTAGCAAAGAGAAATCAAAGTGACAATGAAATAACAGCATAATAGCCAAAAGATGAAAAATATCATCCTTCCCTGGCAATGTGGAAGTTGATTGGGAAGATCAGTAGTTGTTTTGCCAGCATTAAAGACCTTCCACTCGTTTGATGACTATGAGAGATGTACTTAGTAATTATTGCTTTTCTCTGATATCAGCTGTAATTCATAAAACTATGGGATTCAGCTTTCCTACAGACACTTTCATTCCCTTTCAATCTGTCTCTTTTCAATTCTGGTTCTTATTTGTTTACTAAAATGATTTAGTTAAGATGTCATATGGGAGTCAGATGGAATGTTTTCCGGATGGTGTATTTTCCAATTCACTCAATTTGGCCATTTAAAATGTTATTTCATTTCAGCTTTAGGTCTTAGATTTGCTAAAATTAAGATTTGCATTTTCTGTAGTACCATAAAACATCTTTTCTTTTCCTTAATCATTTTATCAGTCAGGCCCAGGAAGTTCTTAACAAATGTTAATCTCTGGTTTAGCATTTGGTTTTGATAAATGAATTCAGATGCAACAAAGAAGCCTAAGCAAACAAACCTTTCTGCAAGATCCAAGAAATCAGTGGTGTGTTGTTGTATGTCTAGTACAGGCAGGCCACAAGGCAGACAGGAATTGCAGTGAGTCATGTAAACAATAGAACATATCTTCAAAAAGTTAAAGTACATTTTTTTGGATTACAGTATTTCATAGAATCATTAAAGTTGGAAAAGACCTCTAAGATCATCAAGTCCAACTGTTAACCTAACACTGCCAAGTCACCACTAAACCATGTCTCTGAGCACCATATCTACACAGTTTTTGAACACTTCTAGGGATGGTGACTCTACCACTTCCCTGGACAGACTCTTCCAATGCCTAACAACTCTTTCAGAGAAGAAACTTTTGCTAATATCAAACCTTAACTGTCCCTGGGGCAACTTGATGTTATTATCTCTCATCCTTTCACTTGTTACCTTGGAGAAGAGACCAATTCCCAGGATGTCCACAAAATTCCTTCAACCCTATCATCATTAATGACCTGGATGAGGGAACAGAGTGTGCTGTCAGCAAATTTGCTAATGACACTAACGTGGGTGGAGTGGCTGACACACCGGAGGGTTGTGCTGCCATTCTGCATGACTTAGACAGGCCGGAGAGTTGGGCAGGGAGAAATTGAATGAAATTCAACAAGGCCAAGTGTTGAGTTTTGCACCTGGGAAAGACCAACCCCATGTATGAGTATAGGTTGGGGACTGACCTGTTGGAGAGCAGTGAAGGGGAAAGGGATCTGAGTGTCCTGGTAAATGGAAGGATGACCAAGAGCCAGCAGTGTGCTCTTGTGGCCAGGAGGGCCAATGGGATTCTGGGGTGGATTAGAAGGGGTGTGGCCTTTTCGATATGTGAAGGGTGCATATTAGGAGGATGGGGTCAGGCTTTTCTCAGTGAAGCCCAGTGACAGGACAAGGGGGCAATGGTTGTAAGCTGAAGCATAGGAGATTCCATGTGAACACACGTAGAAATGTTTTCCCAGTTGAGGTGCCAGAGCAGTGGCACAGACTGCCCAGAGAGGTTGTGGAGTCTCCTTCTATGGAGATATTCAAAACCCATCTGGATGTGCTTCTGTGTGAGATGGTCTAGGGAATCCTGCTGTGGCAGGGGGGTTGGACTAGATGATCTTTCAAGGTCCCTTCCAACTCCTAACATTCTGTGATTCTGTGATCTGAAGGGCTGAGCACTGAAGTGGAAAAAGATGATAAGAACAAAAAATATGATGTTTTGGTTTTTAGCCATCAACTAGAAGTAGTCTGGTACATTGGGAGTTTGGAAGTAAAAATCCTAGTGAAGGAAGTTGAGAGGAGGAGATGATAAAGGGAAAATAATGACCCAAAGTGAAGTCATTACATCTGAAAATGGACTTATCTACAACTCACTCCACCACAAATAAACATCCACACATCACACATCTACACACCCCAACTTTTTGAGAAGTTAAAATCAAATAACTTTAATATAAAAAGTATAGGAGGGAATAGCAGTAAACAGCAGCAGGCTCTGCACAGTCACTGCTGAGAATGGAATCCTGCTGACCATTTCATTCCCTCTGCATTCCTCCATGGTCACTTTGAGAGCAAATACTTTAATTCTGCTCTAAATAGATGTGCTGAGCAATGCTGAAATGCATGCAGGAGACACGTGCACCAAGCAGCTGCACAGCTTGAACCAGGTGGGCTGGGCTACTGCAGCACCTAGCATCCTGTCTCCCCTCAAGCTGTAAGTAAAGGGGAAGGATCTTTAAAGCAGCAGCTGCAGTTTTATGCCCATGAAGAAGGTGCTGGTTAAATATCTATTGCTTAATTTGCAGCTGTAACACCATGAAGCTTTATGAAGAGCTCACAGAAATTAAGCAAATCCTTTTTATTAATTTTGTTGAATTTCTGGTTTGTTTTAAGCATTGTTACTCCTGAGCTCTTCACTATTTCAAGTGAGTAATGTGTTTTTGTAAGTGTGGCTGGATGTTCTTGGGCTTCCCTGAAAATGCACACACTTTTTGTCCACAGACACATTAATGTTTGTGCCTGCCATGGACTTGGCAATCTCTAATTAGTACACAATATTTTTTCAGTCTGTCACTAATGTACAATTTGCTATTGGTCAGGCTTGTGCATACAGACAAAGTGAATGAGATTCTGGACCTGACTGATACACAAAACAGAGCTCACAAATCTTGAAGAAAAACATCTTTCAAAATAAGACTGATGAAGGTGCAGGGGTGTATTCTAAGATAGCTGCAAGGAGTTTAGTCTCCTGATCATAACTCAGATAGAGGCATCTCTTCTATTTTATCTAGATTCCAAAGATGGCTTAATGTGCTCTAATAATCTTAGCCTTCCTCCTGAGTATGGCTTCTGAAAGTATGCAGTTGCCAAATAAAAACAAAGGCATGAAAGTATTTTCCATCTTTGTGATGCTGACAAATGGTGCATTAACTATGCTGACACTGGATTAGTTTGGTCATTTAACAAAAGCACTGTGGTGCTTGTTCATGCTTAGTGGTCCAGAATGAGTCCTGGGGAAACATTTGTTCAGACATTGCTAAGTGTGTTGTGAATTAAAAGAATAGGTTGGGCAAGTTTTAAGTTAAGAAGGGACTCAGTCATGTTTCCTGTTCAGTCTAAGACTTTATAAACTGAAACAGGTCCCTGTCATCATCATGTTTGTACAGAAAAAACAGGGAGGGAATTGACATGCAAAACCCCAAACCTCCAGCACCTCTGTTAGGTCTAGGCAGCTGATGACGACGTATTAGTCACACCCACATGGTCTGATGCAGACAGTCATCCTACTTGTGACTGGTCACTTGAGTGTTTTACAGGGACTCTCTCCTGTTCAGAGCCATTTAGCTAAGCTTACTTATCTTTATTTATTGACTATGCCCAACAAGTAGGTCTCAGTAGACTGGCACTGGTTTGTGCCTTCTAGCCCAGAGCTCGTATGTCAGTACTGCACAGAATTCAACATCTGCTTCTTCATATGATTCAGACTGCTAGAGGTGCCTTATCAAAAAGGTCATTACTGATGACCTAAAATTTCCTAATATCCTCACCAGATGGCATCCCCCCAGTAAATCCAACTGCAGTTTATAGTAAAAACTTTGAAATTGATTCTCTTTGGCAGCTCATATTGTCAGATGTAAATGTTTCTGTAGCTTCCATCACCTACCCATCCAATAAATTAAAGACCAAATTCATTTGTGCTACATGAATATGTGAGACAAGATCTGTAAATGTCTAACATTGGATTTTTATTTTTTGTTCACATGAGACATTTGGAGTTTGAGCTGAGTGAAATCTTCTTGGCTTTGCAAAGTTCTGTATTGTGTTGGAAACAATGGGCTGAATTCCAGTCTGATAATTTAAATGAAAGTCACAGATACCCATTAACCTTGGGTAGCAAAAATTCATCCATTGATTCTCCCATCTCAAGTGCTATCCTTGTTGGAGGCATAATGTTTGTTTTCCTTTCTATAAACTGAGAATACTGACTTTTACTGATGCTGAGCAGGTAAAGATGTTCAGTAAGGGCGATATGAAGGCTGCAGAACATCCTGAGATCCACAATATGTCTGTATATATCTTAATTTTAAAACCACTTCTTCTTCTGAGCCTTTTTAGATGCTTGAATATTTCTGTGGAAATTAGCAGAAAAACTGTTTTGCATAAAGTTAGTCTTGTGTGTATTTGCAGGATCAAGGCCATGGAGAATAACCCTAATCAGTGCATCATTATTAATTAGACTATACTGTATAAATAAGGCCTCGCTAGTCATCATTAATTTTAGATGAAGTAGAACATTATTTAAAGTAAAAATCTCAACTATCCTTGGGGCACTGGAGTTGTTTTTCAATTAAGGAAGTATTTGAACCACTAAAGTGAATGCTCTATTGTGGCTTATGAAGGGCATAGACCCCAACTGTTGGTGCAGTCAGAATCACTTTATTGCTCTGGCAGCTGGAATTCATACTCTCCTATAGAAAGGACATTGACCAATTACCTTCATACAGAAAGGTCACTGACCAATTAGTAAGTAACACCTTCATACACAAAGTACATTGATGAATTGGCAAGTGACACTTTCATACACAAAGGACACTGATCAATTAACAAGTAACACTTCACAGATAAAAACAACTACCATAAATGTGATGAAAACAGTACACTACAAAGGCACACGAATGTGGTAAGAATAGTACACTGCAAAACTGCTGCATAAACAGCTGTGGAAAACGGTGGGAAGAATAGTATACTAAAACTATGCAGGCTATCAAGACCTTTGTGCAGCTGCTAGGGCCTCTGCTGGCTGACTCCCACTTCTCTCTCAGGCTGTGTCCCAGAAGGTCCCACATCTCTAGTCTAACTTCTTTCTTGTGAAACTCTGACTTCTGCCTTGTCTGGTTTCCCTTTTGTGGGAACCTGGCCTTTGTGGCCTCTAGTGATATGCTACACTATATGATATCGATACTATAAACAGTGTTTGGCTCCAAAATACTACTGGGCACTTATTCCTGATATTTAATCTGAGCTTTCCTTGTCAGAATACATCACAGAGCTGAAGAACAGATTCTTCCATTATTCTTGGCAACAAATTTTGCAAATCAGAAGATCATTGTCTTGTCTCCACTCAGTCATCTCCAAGTTGTACAGCCTCTGAAATCTCCCACTGGTTGCATTTTTTTAGGACTCTAGTTATTCCTGCATCTCTCCTGGGAATTCTCTCAACATTATACATTGAGCCTAAAAATGGATGCTCTGATCCTTATTGAAGAGGAAGGACTTTCTCCTTTATCTTGTACACCATGTTCTGAGTTAAATGTCCCAGTGTAACATCATGTAATGTGGTGGCCTGAAGGAGCTGCCTATTCCCTGAGTGAATCCCCTCCTGTACTCCACTGCTGATTACTCCTAAATGTCAAGCCCCTCTTATACTAGACTAAGAGCAACACATTAAAAAATCCCACTTGGTATTTCTGTTAGGTCTGCATCTACCCTACAAGAAGGTAACATAGCCCTTGTCTGTGGAGATGGAGGAGACAGAATTGTCTCCCCCTTACTGGAGGAGAAAACCCTAGGACAAAGATAACATTCTGCTTATCGACATGAGACCATGGGAGAAGTAACTTCAAAGTAAGAATGGTCTGGCATTCACAAGAATGTATCAGGAAGAAACATCAGTGTGACCTGTGAATGCTTAACTATGGCCTGTAGAAACAAGGAAGTAGAATTAGGGTGTAAAGATACAGCCTGGAGCCAGTCTGTATCCAGAAGGCCAACCGTATCCTAGGCTGCATCAAGAGAAATGTGGCCAGCAGGTCGAGGGAGGTGTGAGGCACTTGTGAGACCCCACGTGGAATACTGCATCCAGTTCTGGAGTCCCTATTACAAGAGGGATAGGGGGGTGCTGGAGAGAGTCCAGAGAAGGGCCACGAGAATGATCAGAGGACTGGAGCACCTCTCCTACAAGGGCAGACTGAGAGAGTTGAGGTTGTTCAGTCTGCAGAGGAGAAGGCTCCCAGGTGACCTTATTGTGGCCTTCCAGTATCTGAAGGGGGCCTACAAGAAAGCTGGTGAGGGACTTTTTAGGAGGTCAGACAGTGATAGAAGCAGGGGAAATGGGTGTAAGCTAGAGGAGGGTAGATTTAGGTTGGATATTAAGAGGAAGTTCTTCACTGTTAGGGTGGTTAGACAGTGGAACAGGTTGCCGAGAGAGGTTGTGGAAGCCTCATCCCTGGAAGCTTTTAAGACAAAGCTTGATGGGGCTCTGGGCAACCTGATCTAGTGGATGGTGTCCCTGCCAGGCAGGGGGGTTGGAACTAGATGATCTTTAAGGTCCCTTCCAACTCTGGCAATTCTATGATTCTATACTTGATTGTTTTGTGGTTGCATCAGCTGTTAGGTAGCTGTTAGGTATAGGTTGCATCAGCTGTTAGGTATAAAGCCTGGGTCTGTTCTAATAAGATGTCTTTGATCTCACATTGGGGTTCATGCCTCAATACACCACACATGTCTCCCTACCTTCCCTGGGAGAACACCATGTGAGAGGGTTCCAGGAATGAGTCTAGACATATGTGATTCAATACTGCTACTATTGTCTCATGATGCCAATCATGATGTTACAAAAGAAAATTACAGCAGTTTGACATAATTTCCCCATCTCCTTATTACCCTATAGCTTCTTGCAGAGAATTGTACTTTTGTTCCAGAATTTTTTTTAAAAGCTTGCACTAAATTTGCCTTAAAGTATCTTACCCTCCCCCCTAGAAGTGCTCAGAAAGAATCCCAAATGGTTTTGAGATTACTTCAGTCATTTCTTTAACTAACTTGAATGAAATCCATCAGGGACAGCAGTTATGAAAAGACTCAACTTGTCAAGGAGCAATCTTATTTGTTCTTTCCCTGTTCTGATGTTTTATTTCTCAGTGACATTGAACATTTTAACCATTTGACCTTCTCATGAAGATTGAGGCAGAAAAATATTAAATATCTATGCCTTTTGGTGCCATTTCTCCATGAGGTTGTATTTCACATTCACAAAAGAACAATTAAAAATGAGCACAGCTTTAATGAAGATACACCTTATAAACTCTTCCTATTTCAACAAAGAAAATGGAGAGTTAGACTACAAGTGCTTTGTATTTAAAGTCCCTTGAAGCCTGGATGCAGTAAGATAATGTGAGCAGAATTCTGACCCAATTATTCAGTTGTGATAATAGAAATTACAATAATGATTTTTAAAATTTAAGCATGCTGCACACTCTTTATTCAGAAATTGCTCACATAGCTTCTAAGTCAGTGAAAATGCTTGTATGGGCTACTGATCAAAAGAACTAATTAAAGCATGTTTTAAATGCCTAGTTTATTCACTCTATAGCTTAAAAAAAAAAGACTGCTAGTTTCTGCATTTTCATTCATTAATACTTATAAAATAACTAAAAATGCAGTCAAAAGTCTGCATTTAACATACAGCTGGTAGGTCTGTCTATAAAGTTTATTTCTTTAGCATATTGACAATATTAATATTTTTGGGTGTACTACAATTAAAATTTATTCATTCAGCCATAATCAAGAAATGCACATTTGTTGATTAAATACCTCAACAAATTTAAAAGATGTCATTTCACTTATTTACATTTTTTCCATACAGCTGTTTCAAAAAAGAGTGAAATATCAGACTTCTATTGGGAAGAACTGATTTAATTCTATAAGCAGAATACATGAATTAGAAGAAGCACAATTTTTTTAGACAAAAATTTGTAAATGGGTTTTTCCAGTGTTGAAATCTGTTGCATGAGATTTTCTCTGGATTAAAACAGAAATCTCCCTCCAAAGGCTGTCTTGCTTTTGTATAGGAATCCATTATATTCTAACTATTAAAAAAATCTATTCAACAAAGAACTAGAGGAGAAAAAAAATTCACTTCACTTTTTGAAATAGTAACTGACATAGTTGCAAAAAGTACCTCACAGATTAAATAACACATTTCTCTTTATCTGCTATTTTTCATTTTCAGTAGATTTAGTAAGTCTTTTCCAACCTAAGTGATCCTATGTTTCTATGATATAAAGCACAGAGCTCACAGATGCAGAGCACACACGATCAAGTCATCATCACTTGAGCAATGAAGCATCACACAGAGTTGTCCGAGCTTACTCTGAACAAGCTAGTAGTGTAAGGCTCATTGTGTGGTGATTGTACACACTTTAGTGTTAAATATTATCTTTTATTAGGCAACAGGTATGTTCTGAACAGCAAGACTTCTTCAGCAGTCACTGTCAAATATTCTGACAAAGTGCAAAACAAGCTGGCTTAGGTGCCATTGCCTTGCAGAGAGGCAAGTGCTGGTGTAACACTGAAGTTACTTTTATTCTGGCATCATTTACCAGCTGCAGAGGCTCAAGAGCAAGATCAGGCACACAACTTGTGAGTACACAGCCATCATCTCACTTATAGTTTGCAAATACTGTAATGGGCTGGAACTAGCCACTATTAGTCTGGCCATTACCATGCTCACATGCCATTGTGGCACCAGTGAGTCTGTGCTGACCAACCAGCCCTCAATATATTGCTCTTTGAAAAGGGAGGATCCTTGATCCTGCTCTGTTGCTATTTGCCTTGTCTTTCAGGGGTTTTTTTCCCCTTCCATTAGGGTTTTTGTAACTTTTCATGTAGGTACATATTTTTTTCTGAATACTTCCCATCTTTGCTTTGAACTATTACAAATGAGTAGCAACTCCAACAGTCTCACCTCCCCTTGTTTTGACTCCCTTGTGGTTCAGTAATGTACATGCTTGCTCACACAGTAAGGTGAGAGCTTATCATTAACTTCTTTCAGTGAAGCTGGGCTCTGGATCAGTCTGCTCCTCTGTGCCTATGGAAGCTGAGACAATCTTCCTCACTGCAAAGAGAATTCAATGTGCTCCCACACTTTCCCACCTGAGAAACACAGTGAAGCTCTGGGAATCCTGCTTCAGTGTACATAAGATAGCCTTATTCTGCTAATCAGCAGTGCCTGAACTTGGTGAGAGACAGCACATGACAGCTTCCTTGAGTTATCAACTCTGTGACAAGCAAACTATCATGACTCAGTGGCATGTCCTTAGAAAGAGGAGCTAGGAGATGAAAGCCTACAAAAGCACTGTCCTCCCACCTCCACACCAACTAACACAGAGAGTACTGCATGCAGCTGCTTGCAGCACAGCCCCACCACACAGAGAAGGAAGTTGCATCAGACCAATGGACCGTGGAGAAAACATGATCATGCTGCCTCCATGCCCTGAGCCAGACTCCACTCTACAATGTTCACGACTCCCACGGCTTTTGGACTGTGTGATCAACTCCTCTCTAGCTGTCAAGAAGGCATCTAATATAGAATTCCCTTGTGACAGAGATAACATTTTTGAATTAAGGATTATCTTCTATTGAATTTGGAAATCTGAGGATATTTGGCAGAATAAGACTGTCAGCTCATATCACTCAGACTGAAGTTTCCCATGATAAGAGACTTTTTCACTTGAACTTTATAGGTAAATATTTATAAAGCCCATAAGCTTGTCCCCAGGTCTTTGGTCTATGGCTCAATGTCCTACCTTGATATTGGCTTGATTCATTAAATGTTTGCTTCCAAACTGGCAGTGACTCAAACAGATAATACCATTTTTGACATAGAACAACTCTTTACCTCCTTTTTAGCCCACTCATCTCTTCCTCAAGAGGTAACAAGAGAACAATTCAACATTCCAATCATGCAGATCTTCTCACCAAGCTTCATTCTTCCCCAGAAGGCTGAATTTGTGCTCATAAGTACTTTCTAATTTCTGTTATTACACAGGTCACTGGCATTGGTGTGTAGGAAATTAAGACATTACTTATCCCTGGGTGCCTTGATTAATTTTGTTCTTGACATCTTGATTTTATATTAAATTAGTGCTTCTTTATCCTCTCCTCTTTTATTAATTGAATACCTTCCTGATTATCTTCCCTGTCTGCTGCCTTAAAGAGTGAGACAGTTTACCCAAAAAGTTCACTGCCTTTAAAGACAGACTAGTCTTCTACAAAGTTTAAGTAGCTGATCCTAAGAGCAATCCTCTTTACATGAAGACTGCTATCAGTCACTGCTATGGTGTGCACAACCACACACGAATGCTGACTACAAAATAACCCTCCCAATACCTCCTAGTTCTTGGTGTGGTGGACTGAAACTGAATAGCTCTGTGTTAAGAGTTCAGAAGCTACATCTTTTAACATCTGCACCTTTGTTTGGGACACCCAGAAGTGTTCACTCAGAAAGCAGCTCCTACCATGAGAAAAACTGGGAGATGTAAGAGACCTGTCTTTCTACTAGAAGAATGATCCTTCAACCTTCCTTCATGTAAGAGGCATTTTTACCTTTTAAGAAGACATTTAATCATAGGAGGTGAAACATATGCCATATGTATGTGTAGTGCTGTCCCAGGGATCCAATGGGAGCAGGCTGATTAAATCTTATCAAGGATAGAGTTGTCTCAGTGATGTGTCTTGAGGTGCTGAACTTGACACATTAAAGTAGCATCCATCACTCTTCTGTTGTATTCGTAGGCTTCTTAGGGGTGATTACCCAAACTAAAAATAGCCAACCCACCATATGTCTACAGTATATCTACACATATGTCTACCATATGACATGAATCTAAAATCCTGCCCTCTTCTGAGTCTTAGCCATCAAGTGTCAAATTATAAGAAGAATATTCTGCAGTTTAGGAGTTACCACTCTGAGCTGGTTTCTAGAGTACAGCATGGCTATAGTTTCTTTAAAAGCATGGACAAAATGAATGATTAGATCCTGACTTTCAAAAAACCATGGAAAGCCAAAAGTCCACTACTCCTTCATCTTTCTTTAGATTTGAACAACACCAGGAGCCTGGATGACCTGATTCACTGCTCTTGTCTGCTTGGTATGATGAAAAATCTGCTCTTTCAACTTCTGGAGAATGAGACAACATTTAGGTTACAGTTCCAGATGCTGACTAAATAAATTCTTTTGTGTTGCCCTCTTTTGAAAGCACTAACTCTGCTTCTTTGTTTTGCTTTTTAAACACTTAGAGAGAAAACCCATTCACCTGGACACTGTTTAAACAGTCACGTTGCAAGCTCTGGAGGTATTCAAAACCTGTCTGGATGTGCTTCTGTGTGATCTGGTCTAGGGAATCCTGCTGTGGCAGGGGGGTTGGACTAGATGGTCTTTCCAGGTCCCTTCCAACTCCTAACTTTCTGTGATTCTGTGATGAATCATGAATGAAACTTGTATTCTCATGAGTTTTCAGTTTCAGGCATTATATAGGTGACAAGTGTATTCTGAATCATACCAACTGTATCCGGCAGAAATTTGTCATATACAGCCTTTCTGACCATGAACAACAACCGTCTCTGTCAGCAAATGGATACGATGAAAAGCACTTCCTTTGCACTGCTGGTTTTACTCCAAACCCTAAGTGAAGCTGTCTCCAGTTTCCCTGGGTGCTGTGATGACATTTTTAACATGTTTCAGGAGTTTTACTTAACAACCACATTCCATTTCTATGGTTGTGTCTGAAGCTGACCAACACATTTCACTCCTGTCTTTCCCTTAAATCTTCAGTGTCTCTTGGTCCTGCTCATGTGTAGAATTCTACCAATATTTTTTTCTGTAAACATTTCTCAGGGTAGTAATATTTTAATCCCCATAGCAAACAATCATTCTCAACTGACACCTTCAATTTCCAGAAACATTGAGGCTACATTTCTTTTCAGCTAGATGAGGAGATTACCCTTAACAGAAATAATGCATTAGGCTGTTCAAAATGTGCCTTGTTTCTAGAGCTATATCCCAGCTTGCATTAAGGAGGTCATCTAGGGTAGTTATGCACTTTCTGTGTATGTTTCTTTGGGGACCTGGCACAAAGAGGACAGTCTGTCTGTAAAACCATGTTTTGCTGATGCTGTGTAACACAAGTCATCCTAGTGAGCTGCTGAAATCAAAGATGATCTCTGCAACCTGGAAGATGACCACAGGCTGTTTTCTACCTTTGGACACAGGATGTTTATCCAGTTTTCAATTAGACCAATATATTTTTTTTCCTTTCAGGAAGGTTCCAGCTGCCTGGAGGATAGCAAATCCGATGCCTCTTTACAGGAAGGGCTGCAAAGAGGATTTGAGGAACTACAGGCCTGTCAGTGTGACCTCAGTGCCAGGGAAGAGCATGGAGCTGATCATCATGTGGCACATAAATACAACCAGGCCACCAGGCCCAGACAACGTGGGTTTATGAAAGGCAAGTCCTTCTTGATAAACCTGATCTCCCTCTATGACAAGGTGACCTGCTTAGTGGATGAGGGAAAGGCTGTGCCTATTCTCTACCTTGACTTTAGTCAAGCCTTTAACATCATTTACCATAGCATTCTCCTAGAGAAACTAGATGCTCATGGCTTAGATGGATGCTTGCTTTGCTGGGTAAGAAACTGGCTGAACAGCCAGGTCTAAAAGGTGGTGTTGAATAGAGTTAAATCTAGGTGGCAGCCAATCACAAGTGGTGTTGCCCAGGACTAAATATCAGGGCTAGTTCTGTTTAATATCTTCATCAGTCATCTGGATGACAGGACCAAGTGCAATCTCAGCAAATCTGCAGATAACACCAAGCTGGGTGGTAGTGTTGATCTACTTGAGGGTGGGAGGTTTCTGCAGAGGGATCTGGACAGTTGGATCAATGGGCCAAGGCCAGTTCTGTGAGATTCAACAAGGCTACATGCCATGTACTGCACTTGGGTCACAACAATCCCATGCAACACTACAGGCTCGGGAAAAAGTATCTGGAAAGCTGCCCAGTGAAAAAGCACTTGGGGATGTTGATTGACAGCAGCTGAACATGACCCAGCAGTGTGCCCATGTGGCCAGGAAGGCCAACAGCATCCTGCCTTGTATCAGAAATACTGTGAACAGCAAGACTAGAAAAGTGGTTTTCCCCCTGTTGAGGGCATATCTTGAATACCATGTTGAGTTTTGGGCCCTTCACTACAAGAAAGACATTGAGGTGCTGAAGTGTGTCCAAAGAAGGTCAGTGAAGTTAGTGAGGGATCTAGAGAAGAAACCTTATGAGAAGTGGCTGAGGGAACTGATGTTGTTTAGCCTAGAGAAAAGAAGTCTGAAGGGAGACTTTATCACTCTCTCCAACTACAGGAAAGGTGGTTGCAGCAAGGTGAGCATTGGTCTCTTCTCTCAAGTTACAAGTGACAGGGCAAGAGGAAATGGCATCAAGTTGCACCAGGAAAGATTTAAGATTGGATGTTATGGAAAATTTCTTCACCAAAAGGATTATTAAGCATTGGAATAGGCTACCCAGGGAAGTGGTTGGGTCACCATCCCTGGAGGTATTTAGAAGATGTATAGATGTGGTGCTGAAGGACATGATTTAGTGCTGAGTTAGTGGTTGGACTTCATTGTCTTAAAGGTCTTTCCCAACCTAAATGATTCCATGATTCTAAGATATACTACTTTTTGGATTGAGCTTTCTTACTCCCAATTTCAGTTTTCAGTACCTCTTTTCAGTTAACTCTGTAAGGTATTAAAGATTGGTCATTATAAGCCAGTGAAGTGGATGCCCACATCTCCCGGAAGAGAAGTACCACACCCCATTCTTATGAGTTGCTCTGCTTAAATATGGGCTAGTATCCTGACACTGCTCCTTACTTTTCCAGTTCCTCCAGGATTTTAGTTTGCTTTTGTGGTCCAGCATACTCAGTTGTTTTAACACAGTGGCCATCAAGCTGATTGATTCTGATAAATTTGGAAATAAACTTTCAAATGTGGCCAGAAAACACTGAATGTCTAAGTTACTCTGCTGCTGTGAAATATTTGAAAGCTTTTGTCTTTCATTTTCCTGAGGGTTACATCTTCTGCATCTGGGCAATGCCTTGAGTAAATAACTAGATTTTCAAAAGACATCACACTTAGTTAGCTTTAAATTCATAACAGCACACTCATCATAGCTCCCTCTGGGCTTTACAAGCATTCCTGTGAGTGCCTCCTGAGCTAACCTTTCGTCCATGCATGAGGTAAAGCTATTTGCTTTCTTCCTGCTGTCGCTGACCCTTTGTTCTTCCAAACACAGCAGATACAGACTCCTCTAATGGGCAATACTTCTCCTGAAGCAGCAAAAGAAGTGGTTCAAGATTTAGCTTTTAATCATCACATTGCAAAAGAGTAGAAGTGCTCTCAGATAGGTGTTCTGGTTTTTTTTTCCTTCTAGCTGAGGGAAGACAACTGCTGCTGTATAAATCAAGTCTATATTCTGCACCTGACTCCATCCTCATTTTTCTGTCTGAATCTCTGACTTTATATCAGCTAATCAAATACTCATTTGGCAAGAGAGGGAGGAACTAAGCACATAAGCACAAGAGTGACATAGCAGCACAACTGTCATCGCACCTTCCAGTTTCCTGCCACAGTCAAGTAACTCCTTGATGTAAAATAAAATGGCCAAGGACTGCAATGCAGATTATTTTGCTCCTCAGGGAATGCCACAGCCTCCTCTCAGGAGAATAGCAGGCTCTACTAACTCTGTAAACTAAGCCTGACTTGAAGTGAATTCCCTCAGCCTCTCCTGTTCTTCATCAGGTAGAGCAGACCTGTCTGGTCCTTTCCCAAAACAAGCTGTAGCTTAGTGATAAGGGGACTCATGTAGAAAATGAATTCTTTATTACCTTCAGAGAGAACACATTATAGGATGACAGACTCTCCAATCACAGAAAAATCCTGTATGCTAAACTATTGAATGAGAGCAGCAAGCAATTAGCAACATGCAGAGAGCCTCGTTCAAAACTTGTGCTAATTTCTGAGGACACCCAAAACATCAGGACTCTGAGCAATGGATGTAGAAGTACAGCTTGTTCCTGTGTCCCAGGAGAGCTCGGGTGGACGTTCCATCACAGCTTCCATCCATCCTGAGGCAGTCTGAGGTGTGTGAGAAATATCAGTGTGGAAAACTTAGCTCTCAATGCACTGAGATGCTTCCAAGGTTAGGGAGCAACTGAGTGTTCAGATTTTCCAATTAAGCATGTAAACTAGATGCCAGCTCTAGCTTACTGCCTAAGATTTTCAGGGATCCATCCTGGTCCTATAAGAATATGTGGGCTATTTTCTGTTATTGGACTTGATAAAAAAAAATCTCTTTCAGGAAATGCAATTTAATTGAAATTTAAATATATCCACATATTGATTTTGATGGAATTTTATGTGAGACTTCTTATTTTTCAGTTCTGTATGATGTTATTGTAAAATACTTCATTGCTGCATTTATAATTTATTTAACTATTTCAGTGCTAATGAAAGGGACTCTTTCAAGATCATCACAGTAAACAAGTTCCAAACTGATAGTTTATGGAACTAAAATAAAGTTCAAATTGTCAGGCATAGGAAAAGAATTGTGGGATTTTTTCTGACATGTGTAGTTGCTTTCTGACAGATGTGATTGAAGTCTCTTAGGTGAGATCAGCTCCTAACAGCACTGAATCTTCCTTTTTATTAATTAGTGTTCATCAACTGTGATTCCTGTGGTAATGTTTTGCCAGTATTTTGAGGAGCACCACAGTTCTCAGTTTGTCCTCTCAGTTTGTCCTTGGAGGTCTGGTGATTGCAGAGAGGAGAAAAGGACTTTTGTGGATTTGTCCCTTCTTCAGGCTTTGGGGGTGATGAAGAGCAGAACTGCAAAGGGAGCAAGAGGAGCCAGCAGTGAGTGTGTGTTTGGGTTGGGAAAGCATGGGACAGACATATACTGGTTCTACTTCTTCTCCATCTGGAAAAGCAAAGATACGAGGTGTTTTAAGACAGAAACTGGTTCAGCTGATCCTAGTTGTTCCTAAGAGATTTACTATTATAATTCAATAGGACACTGAAGCATCCTTGATTAGAAGGAGGTTCTTTACCCAAAGGGTGGTGAGGCACTGGAACAGGTTGCCCAGAGAGGTTGTGGAGGCCCCATCCCTGGCAGTGTTTAAGGCCAGGCTGGATGTGGTCCTGGATGACCTGGTCTAGTGCATGTGGCATCCCTGCCCATGGCAGGGGGGTTGGAACTAGATGATCTTTAAGCTCCCTTCCAACCTGAGACATTCTGTGATTCTATGTCAGTGGTTGAAAGCAATGGACTCTGGTGACATTATCAATGGATGTGTCCCACATCACCCAGAGGATGTGCACACACTTGTCAGAATGAACCAAGACTGCAGAATTTTCCCTGGGTAGGAGGCAAACCACTTGCCTTGCCATTCTCCTTGTGAGACTTGCTACACAATTTCCACTACAAAATAATACACCATGAAGCCACAGGGAATCATTTAAATTCATTTTGACCTATCTGTTAAAAACACCAGGATCTTAATAAAGTGAGGCTTAGATCCATAAGCAAAGGAAATGTTCTTTTGCCTATTATTTTTGTATCTGTGTCAAGAATAACTTGCAAATAATTCTCCTGCATTTCCTCAGTCTGTTAGTAAAAACATCATATGTTATTCTCTTTTTGTTAGAAGCAATCTTACTGAGATCTGTTTCCTATGGGAAATGAGAGAAATTATCTTCAGGACTCTGTATCCACATTCTCTGTAAGATCTCACAACCAATTCTTGTGGTTAAATAATTTCAGTTGATGTATTGTTTCCTGGAATAGCAGGTTTGTTGTCACACTTCTTTCAATTTAGATGTATTGCTTTTTTAAATAGTCATGCTGTTTACCTCTTGAAAAGTCTTAATTAATTCAAGAAGAGAAGAATCAAGCCAAGTAGAAATAGCACTTCAGTTTTGACTATCCAGAGCATTTAGGAAATAACAGAATAAAATCAATCTCTATCAGGAAGACTGGATTTTGGAAGGAGGAGAGAGAAAGGAGGAGAAAGGAATGTGACTTCTGAAACTATTAAAGGAGAAATGCATAGCTTGGAGGGAATGGGTCTTATGTGTTTAATCTTTCACTTTGGGGGAAAAAAATTAAAGTGAGTATATTATTTATGAGAAGACTGGTTTGACCAAACTGGAAACTCAAGTTCCCTATTTAATTACAGCCAAGACATAAAATAGGCAAAAGCCAGGCAATGTTTTTATGCCCCTTACCTGTGACTTTCAACTCTGAGCAAACAGAATTTCCTGTCCTCCAGAACTGGTACTGTACCTGGAGGCTACTTCAGTCTAAGGCAGTGGAATAGAGTCCAGCCATCCATAAACACCAGGCAAAATTGCAGTGACTCTTGAACCACAGCAACATAGAGATGGAGTTATGGGTATGGAGTTTCTACTTCAGTCATGTTTTTGTGATATGATCCTGGTGGACCCTTTAATAACCAGACAGTGATGGTCCTTTAATATTGCTTAGC
This sequence comes from Galbula dea, assembly GCA_013399015.1. NCBI lineage: Eukaryota > Metazoa > Chordata > Aves > Piciformes > Galbulidae > Galbula > Galbula dea. The sequence continues at coordinate 1,329,776 of VWZX01007509.1, forward strand.
TGGTAGAACTTAATCCTCATCTTACTGAGCCCTGTTTCATGTAAGAAATGCAAAGAGTCTTTTCTCTAGAGTGATCCCTACTGGTGGCTAACCACACAGTGTCTGAATACATAGAGAAACAGGAGATCTCTAGCAGAAGTAAGCAGAGATTTTAGCCTTCAGCCAACTAGTAGTAAATAGAAGCCTCATGGCAAGAATAACAGCAGCAAGAAGTAGTGGTTCCAGTCATGTCTTTGGCAATCATTATCTCTCTTGCTAAAACTGCCAAAGATGATCAAACTTGGATTTCAGTTTGGTGAACAATACTTCAATCCTGAGTTCTGAACTTCAGTGTCTATCAGTGGTCCTCAGACTGAATTTAGTCATTGCTAGACTGTAATTTCTGATTTAAAGACATAAGTCTGAAAGGTAATGTCTATCATGGTAACTATGGCTATTTTTGGCCTTTCCTTAGTGCTAAGGTATCTGATGTACTGAAGAATCTATTCATGTCTGGGTTTGGCTAATATAGAAATACTGTCTTGTATCTAACAAGATCTACCTCTTACAAGTAATTGCATTTTGTTGGTTGAAATAATTGTGGGACTCCATATCTTGTGTTGGCTTCCACATGATGGTCAGACAAGCTGGTAAGCCAGATTTAGGAGCAAGTTTATAAAGCATGCTAGCTGCCTTACTGTTGATATATCTCCTGTCTGAAGGATAGTAACAGGACATCTGTGATACTAGGAGATTGGAAACTACAGTTCCAGGCTATTCTAATTTGTGAGCAATCTCTACAGTTGCCAATCAAAGTGCATAGTTATCCACCTTTGGTTTTTCAAATGTAGTCTTTGGTGATTTCTTTTTTGATATCTAATTCTGATATATATTCTGATATATCTTTCACTGATATATGACAGTGGGACATTGCTCTGTGCCAAGACAGACATAAAAGCAAATCTACTGTTTCCAAAATGCTGAGTTAAAGAAAAACCTGCAGTGATAAATAAGATGGACTTGCTGGCTTGTGTTTTTGGAGGTTCATTTGCTGTAAATGATGCAAAGAAATGAAGGGTAATTTGCAGGCACTGTGTTTTGCAAACTGAGAATTGATGGTAAAATAGCAAGACATCACCACTGTTGATACTAGCAATGCCTACAGTGTATGGTGTTGCACAAGGGTGGACTGTAACCATAGACACACCTACAGAGGTCATTCACAGGAACAGATGGTTGTATCTGGAAAATGGATATGACAACTACTGTGACATTATTGTCTGTGGACTGCAGCAGAATTCCTTGCTGGGCAGAGAACATACTGCTGCTTACAGGGGAAGACCCCCTAGAAGAGCACAAACAGAAATCCTCCTTCCAATCACCCTTTGATGCTGTGAGTTCCTCTGTGTGATTAGGGGGAGATCATGGAATTAGAAACAGGAAAATTCAGACTCAGCATCTGGGGAGGCAGAAGGAGAGAAATCAGTAGCAGAAGGTGTGAAGGATTATCTCATGTGCCTGGGAAACTGGGCATGAGGATGGGAGAATTGCCATCCAGCCTTTTTGTGCCTGTGCAGTTTTCCAGGTATTTGTGGAGCTCTGATCAACTTTTTTCCCCCTTATTTCTTCCTTTTAATTTTCTTATTTCTTCCTGGACCATTATTTTCCTCTGGTCCTATGTATAGAGCCAATCCACTTGACAGTATCAGGAAGAGGAACTCATAACATGTATCTATGGATCTACAGTTTCAGGTTAATCCCCCAGGCTGGATCTGCAAGTTTTACTCCCTGGTATATCAAAACTGTGTCATTTGTCAGCAAGATTGCCACCTGAAGCTCTGAAAAATTTCTAATGAAGCAAAGCCCTTGAAATTAGATGTGTGAAGTTAGTAAATGATAGTGTAGGCCACAGCAGGTTCTGGTGGAGGAAAGATGTGTTCTTCAGCTTGGAACAAGCTCAGGAACTGAGCTGAGCCTGTGGGTTTTTTTTGCAAGTGTGCTGGAAATAACATTGCATCATCAAACAAAAGGCAAAATGTCTCAGCACAGGTCAGGACTCTTTCCTGACACCCAGCATACAGTAGAGGAGGTATTTCAGAGGAGGAGGACCTGCCTGCTACCTGTGACATTTGTTTTACCTCAGGGGGATAAGATGAATGCCTGCATGAGAGCAGTGACTCCACAGTGCCTCTGTGCATCATAGCAGCTGTAAAACTAAAGGGAGTAAAGCTTGGAATTCTTCCAAAATATATGATGATCCAGCTAATGGGAAGAACTGGTACTTATTGAGTGCTGTGGTGTAAATCTGAGTTTCTCTACAAAATAGCAGTATCATATAGGTGTGTAACTGAAGATTATGTATGTATTCAGATTATGAGGATGTCTTTGCAGGAATACTTTGAAGTCAGTAGCAATGCTATTGCTTGAGATTGGAACTATGTATCCTTCTGGTCAGGCTGGGTTCATACATGGAGTCCACTATGTAAGTGACCCTTATATCAAATACTGTCTCATGATAAGGGTGTTCATCTTTCACCTGAGTGTGAGATAATTTGGAGCTTTCTATCCACATACTGATGTGTGAACTATTCACCAGTGTGAAGCACAACTTGTACTTTGTCAGTATTGGTATAATCCCTCAGCACTGTTTCCACAACACAGCATAGCCTGGTAGAAAAGCAGAGAGGAACAACTTTCAAAGGCTTCCTGGTAAAAAGCAGGCTCAGCAATACCTGCTGTTCCCCACAGACTTTCCTCCTGACAGTGGAAGATGCTCATTTGTCACCATTGACAGCAGCCAGTGATTTACTCTGTTTGAGCTTAGACAAACAGCCAGATCATATTGCTTTTCCTCTCATTGAATGAAAAAAACAACCCCAAAACAAACTCAAAAACACCAACCACAGGCTTTGGATGCAATAAGAATTAGACATGAAGTGCAGTGTGGAGTAGCTGTAAGTGCAGCTAAATCCCAAGGTGCTGTTACCCATCACCCCCCTGGGTAGGTTCTTGGCATACAATGATGTGGATGTCTACCCTGTAGAACAGATGGTGTCTTCAGCACATTGTGTGGTGATGAGGATGTGATAGAATCATAGAATCATTAAGGTTGGAAAAGACCTCTAAGATCATCAAGTCCAACTGTTCACCCAACAGTTCCATACCCACCACTAAACTATGTCCCCATGCACCACATCTACATGTCCTTTGAACTCTTCCAGGGATGGTGATTCCACCAGCTCCCTGGGCAGCCTGTGCCAATGCCTGATAACACTATTGGTGAAGAAATTATTCCTAATATTAAATCTGAACCTCTCCTGGTACAACTTGAAGCCATTTCCTCTTGTCCTATCACTCATTACCTAGAAGAGACCAAGCCCCACCTTACTACCACCTTCTTTCAGTAGCTGTAGAGAGCAAGAAGGTCCCCCCAGTCCTTCTCTTCTCCAGGCTAAACAACCCCAGTTGCCTCAGCCACTCCTTATAACACTTGTGCTCTAGACCTCTCACCAACTTCATTGACCTTCTTTGGACACTCTCCAGCAGCTCAGTGTCTCTCCTGCAGTGAGGGGCCCAAAACTGAACACAGTACTTGAGGAGCAGCCTCACCAGAGCTGAATACAGGTGAACAATCACTTCCCTGTTCTTGCTGGACACACTGTTTCTGATACAAGCCAGGATGGCATTCATTATCAGCTAGGCATCAAGAACCAAACCTCCTGGGACTGGGGGTGTCTGTGCTCTGAGCACAACCCTTCAGATGTGCCATGCTGCCCTTCATCCCCAGCTTTCATTGCCATTGCTGCACAGGGCTCTCACACACAAACTTCCATGGCTCAGCTATGACTGAGTACTGGTAACTGCTCAGTCCCTATCAAATGCAAAGGAAAACATATTAGTTTATATCCCAATGAAATCATTTTGTGCTAAGACTCAAGTATTGGTATCTGTCTGAGTGCTGAGAATAACAGTAGTCAAATTGGCTGGAATCATTCATTTCCCTGGGCTGACTTATCTTTCAGATGTCTGTAAATCTAGGAAGCTAAAAGCAGGACCTCTTGCAACAAGCAAGCTACTTGCAGCAAGGGAGAAAGCTCTTCACATAACCAGTTCAAGACTCCATTTGCTCAGTCCTGCCACAAACTATTGGGCATAGGGAATACCCAGCAAAGTGTGAGCAGCAAGGTGTGTCCTGCAGACAGTGCTCTTCCAGCATTTCTGCCTACCTGCTCAGAAAGTCAAAAGAAGAACTCTATTTTCTCTACAATCTACCTGAAGCTTTTTTACCTACATGAAGGTACATTGTGGTCACCCCTTGCTGAAAACTCAGCTCCATCTGCCAAAGCTGAGCAGTGAATAGCTAGCTCTTCTGTCACTGCTGAAGCTCACAATAAATCAAATACTTACCAGGCACTGTGAATATGGAAGTATTGTCAATAAAACACCCAATAAGTATTAAAAAATATCCTTCTCTTAGTGAGTCAGGCTCCATCCAGTCATTCAGAAGTATATCACATTTGTGTTCTGTGTTGCTCAGTTGACTCCTTACCTTATGCTCCAAGCTTGAAAGCATTTTCCACTGCAAGATCTGATATTGTGTCATTTCCAAAAACCCTGCAGGGGGAACAGAGATATCTGATGTCCCCTGCCTGCACTCAAATGTAAATTTACATTTTACAAACCATAGCAGCTCATAATCCTGTGTCCTTTGTAATGCCAGGTTGTCTCCCCAGCTTGTGTTAATGTGCACTAATGAGGAACAGGCAATTGGTATTTGGAAAGCAGATAAAACATAGAATATGTCCTTCCAGCTCTTCTAGAATATGCTATAAAAAAAATCCCAAATTGTTTTGCTTGGTTATAGTGCTGTGTTTTAAGGCAGCTCCTCTGGTTTTCTCAGACACTAGTGGCTGGGTTGACAAGATTGTTTCTTCATAGGGTGTGAAGGCAGCTTCAGGTCAGTCACTGGGATTCAGCAGTTTGGGGAGGATCCCAGGTTTTTTCTAGGGTGGTGGAGAAGACAATGTGATTGTAGGAGGTTATTAGCATTTGTGCTGCATTAGTGAAGGAGGTTGGAGTACCTGGTTGAACTCAGCCCTCTACTATCTTAGGGGCTCAAACCACAAATCTTACCTCTAGATAATGTCTTCAGGAAAATATCTGTAGGCAGTCCTGGGGAAGTGCAGTCTCTATCTTTCCTTTTGGTGAAACTTGCATTTTTTTTTGTGGCAGAAATCTGTGAATGAGCAAGACTTTTGGAAGCCTTCAAGCCTCTGTTTCCAGGACTCTGACCACACTTTACATTACATGGATGCCAAGAGGGGGGGAAAAAAGTGAGTATTTCTGACCACAAGTCCTATTTTTAAAAAGTCTGGTGCTTGTTTTGGGTGAAAGGAGAGGAGGATTAGAGTTACAGTTGGGAATTTTTAGTTCCTGACTTGTGTTGTGGATGTGACCTTTTGCCCTGGATTTCTCAAAGGGGAAAACTCAGAAGTATCTTTCCATCTGTGCAGACCCTGTTTGTGCTAATAAAACCAAGTCCTCTCCCCTTTTAGGTAGGCCAGTCTTTGAAATTCAGCCCTGGAGGATGGATTTTCTTCCTTCTTCCTTGGCTGTCTCCTTGCTCCATTTTGCAGCCTATAAGAACATACAGATTATTTCTCTTTGACACAAAGTCACGTGGGTTTTCCCCACTCCCCATATTATTTTACTCTTAATTGCTTGATCCTATGCTTATTGGAGCTACTGGAAATGTTCCCACAGCCCAAAGCTCTTCATAACCAAGCACAAACAAATGAATGGCACAGACTTCACTATCTCTTTGCTGAGAAAAGCAATGCAGGGTTGAAAAAAGCCCACTGCTGAACTTGCATGCTTAAAGTCCAATGAATTCACTCAAAGCAGATAACAAAATGTCATGAACTTTCCTGGAGGAGAGAAAGTGGTGAGATTGATTTGACATAAAAGACTAGTTATCATTATTATTTCACAGTTTGGGAGATCTCAGGCATTTAAAGTGAATGAATTAATTCTGTGTTACACACTGTCCATTGCAGAACCTGGGTTTTAAAACAGCATTCCATTTTTTTTTAAGCCTTATGATATCCTGTTTGTGAGAATTATTAGTTGTGCTGATCTAGAAATTCCATTTTTCTTTTAGGTGCTGTAAGTCATCATGATTTTCAATGCCAACAGAGTTGGGTGGAACTGGTAATTTACAGGAATAAGCTTTATAGATGTGAACAGTTGCAGAGCTTGGACCTGTTTCCCACCCAGATGAGGTGTCATGGTCTCTATTATTTGATATGTTCTGTATGTCTGCTGCAAGAACAGAAGGGTCTGATCTTTGGCAAAAAGATTAACACAAAGATTCCTAGCTTCAACTTCAGCTAATCCAGAGTTCATGATGTAATACATGAATCAAATGAAATTTACTTTGAGTTTTGCTCTGTGAAACACCTGGGTTTTTCTTTTAGGTTTGGAGTGTAAGCTAAAAGTTGCCTAAACTAGTGTTCTTGGGAAATGCTAATGTTTCTGAGCCTGAACTTCCACCTCTTTGTCAAAATTGATTCCATAACCACCTCTTAGTGTGCTGCCCTAGGAAGAAAATGCAATATGATTAATGTGGTGAATTTCAAGAACGTGCTTGCACAGCTTATGGAAAAAACATTGCTCATAGCCCTGGAGAAACAGATTCTCCAGAATCCTGGGCACTGGTGACTGCCTAGTGACTGGCACCCAGCAGGAGGGTTAGAACAGCAGTAACTTGCCAAATATCAGGAGCCAGATGATGAACTGGGGGTTAATTCTGATTTTATTACAAATCCTGATTATTAAGGTGCTCAAAAAGCATCACCAGACAATGACTGCAGGCTACTGCCTCTCTTAAACCTAGGATCAGCAGCTGAGTGAGAATTTGCAGGTGCAGTCTCCTTGCTGAGAGACAGAAATCTGCTGAAACCACTGAGCAGGTGCCAGTTTTGGCATCAAATCTAGTGCTTGTAGCTTTATTCCAGAGAATAGCAAACAGTGTCTAACAAAGCTACAGAGGTTGCTCTTTTAATCTCACTTTCCTTTGAGCCAGGAAGTTTTCTGCACAACTTAGGCAGCTATGCCTTCATAAATCAGACTATCTTCAAGTGTTGTCTCTCACCAGAGAATGAAAATACTGGGCATGAATGACAAAAATATATTTCAATGTATATAAGTATCTTCAGGGAGGCTGTCAAGAGGATGGAGCCAGGCTCTTCTCCATGTGCAGTAGGCACATAATATATTTTTACTTGAGGCTGAGACCTTTGGACTCCATCAGCTATAATGGGAGCTTTACACCTTTAACTTGCATGTAAACATCTCAGTTTCACCTGGAGTAGTGTAGATAGACTAACTAGAGCCTATATCTGGAGCAGAATGTCACCCAGGCTACTGGTTAACCAGGGGAAAAGGGACTTCAGAGTTTCCATTTCTCAGAGCTAGAAAACTGGGGGAGTATTTCTTAGCATTTTTAATGGCAAAAGCTTTGATTAGCATGCTGTCAGTAACCCATCTGGGAAACTACAATCATACAGTAATCAAATGAAAACACAGGCTTTAAGTAACATCATCTTTGTCATCCATTCTGGGTTGGATTTTTTGTTTTTTTACATCAAACTGAACATTTAAAGATAAATCTAGTATATATGTGTAAGGGTTTAGGACTAGCTAATATTATAGCTAGTTATATTTTGCCCAGAATTTACAGTTTCAAATATTCTTTCTGATTTCTACCCCACCATTTGACCAGATGAATCAGCCTAATCCACAGCCTGCCACTGCTGGAAAGGAAGCTTTGCTGTCTGTCTCAGAAGAAGGTGCCTCCACACAGAGCAAAGCAGAGTCAATTCTACTTGAGTTAGCCTAACATAGCTTATTCCCCTTGCCCCTGGGGTACTTGAGAAAAACTGTAAGATAAAAGCACTTGAAAGTCTGGTGGATTTGCACCATGTAACCAGTGTTTCCAGTCCTAGAGCTTGACCTCTTTGTATGAGCCACTGCCTTGACTCAGAACAAAGAATTATTTCTGTCCCTAAGGATCTTACAAGCTGACTGTAAAACAAATGACAGAATTACAAGCATACAAATATCCAAAGAAGGATAACATATAAATAAAATCCCTCAAAACAAAAGGGTAGAAATTAGCTAATGGAAAAGGTATTAGCTTATGTGCATAGGCCCAGCACTGGTCTTTAGCTTAGATCAAACTGATGATTTGATGAGATCATTTTTTTTTTAAGTCTGTTGGAATTACAGCCCTTGTAGGATAACAAAAAGGAAAACATTTCTGTGGAAGCACAGGTCAGAAAAAAAATGGTGTTTTGCTGGCTTGCTTACTCTTTTCAATTGGCTTTAATACAAATGTAGCTTAGCTTGTCTCTGAAATCAGATGCATCTCGCTTCTGTCTCAAACAAAAAGCAACAAATCAAAACCAGACCCAATATCACAGTTGTATCAAAGCAATTCATCATCTAGTGTTTCCCTCTAGCCACATGCCACTTAACTCTGCTAGCATCTTGAACTCCAAAACCTTCTCTAAAGCATATGTATTTTGCAGACTAGCTTATTGTTATAAAGGTATTAAACAAAGAGCTGTAGCCATGTGACAACACTGCTAGATACCATTGCAATCAATAATTGCCTACCATCTTCAGGTATTGACAGCCTGCTGCAGTCTAATGAAAACTTGCACATGCATTATTTCAGCAAATTATGTGTCAGATTCTCTTACTTCATTGTTAGAATGAAAACATGAAGTGAAAAAGATTAATACTAATTGGCAGGAGAGAGAAGTTCACACAACATCTTGTAAAGAAAGAAGATAGATGTCCCACTTCCATTTCATCAAGGTGATTATTTTATAGTGGTGGAGAGAAACCTTCATTACAAAAAATATGTTTATTTCCTGTGTTCACAGTGTACCTTGTTTTCTACTACAGTTACTTTTATAATCTCTGACACTTGAGTGTCCTGGTTTTGCTTAAAACTTTCTTTTCAGTGTTAACTGCTGCTGCCTTCCTCCTTCAGCAGCCAATTCTTAGTCTTTTCAGTTCCTTTCCTGGTCTCTTAGGGATATTAGGAGTCTCTAAAGGGAAATTCAGAGTCTTTTCTCTGTTTCAAAGCACACAGATATGTGAGGCAGATCTGAAGCATGCTGCCTGTTGCTAGGTTTAGTGTGGATCAAGGTGTGTCAGTGGACGACCACAAGTTTTATGATAATGGCCAACTCCCTTGTTTTCATGTCACAAAATCTTTCTTATTTTTCCAGGTGCTTGTCATCTTAAATTTCTATGTTATGGATCACACAAGTGAATCTAAAAATTCCTCTTTTTGTGTTCACTCCATATGAGTTCACAGATTTTTGTGAATACTATCTTCTGCTTAGAAAAACAAATAACCAAATAACCAAAACAACAAAACCCACTAGGTTTCTGTCACACAAGAACTTGAAAAGAACATAAAGCTGGGCTAGCTGTAGGCATGAAGGATGAGATGTCTATGCCTCATCTCCATGAGGAAATTGGCTTCAATTCATCTGACAAGTTGCCAACAAAATCTTTCCTCATGGATGAGAAATGTTCAGTGGCATTAGGTGACTAAAGGCAGATCATCTATCACTTCCCCTCTTGGCATGGGAGGGATGAATCATAGAATCATAGAATGGCTCAGGTTGGAAGGAACCTTAAAGATCATCTAGTTCCAACCCCCCTGTCATGGGCAGGGATGCCACATGCACTAGACCAGGTTGGCCAAGGCCCCATCCAACCTGGCCTTAAACACTGCCAGGGATGGGCCTTCCACAGCCTTCCACAAACAGAGAATTATTGCCCAGAAATGAAACTTTGGGGTCATTGTGGCAGTGCTTTAAAAATGGTAATGGAAATATTTTGTCAGCAAGACATATGCAGAGTACTGCTGTGATAGAGTTAAATGAATAGCTCTGGGAAAGCCCCCACACCAAAATTCATCCAGAGAGGTGATTTGAAACATCACCATAGTATGTTAATTTTGAAACTTTTTGGGGAGAAGAAAAGGAAAAGGAAAAAAATAACACAGAAAGAAAAGGAAAAAAGAAGAAAAATATTAAGGAACCAGGATTGAATTATTTAATTTTATTTAATTCAAATTAATTAGAACAGGATGCAAAAGTCACTAGTGAGGTTTCCACTTTGTTGTTGTCTTTAGTAAACCTTTCAGTTTTCTTCAAAAGCTCATTTGGTAGAGTAATTCCTTTAGTGCAGTGGTGTGCTGAGGATGATAGCTGAGTAGATGCACTTAGATTTACCACAAAGCAATAAGCAATATTACTGCTGAATATTCTTGGAAGGATTTGCCTTTCAATATATTCTTTAATTCTTCTCTAACTGCTTACTCATATACTTTCAACCAGTTCCACTGGATGACCTAAAAATGCCATTTTGTTATGAAATGCAAAAACTGTAAAATATCAGGCTGAGGTTAAAGGTTTTTTTATCCATTTAAGAGAAAATATTTTCAGCCCTGAAGTAGAAAGTTTTCAGATAGGGACACTGTACTCCATTATCCATGACTCCTAGCACCTTATATTTGCCTTTTATGTTTTTCTTAACTGATTATTTGTGCACTTTTTAATCATTTTTCTATTGTTATTTTATACCTGTTCCTATGGAGATGATATTGCAAGGACTTATTCCAGCTTTTATATGTCTGAAGTAATCAAATATCTGCTTCTACCTTCCTGGCTAAGAGAACAATGGCACTTTTGGGTTTGTTATGCTTGTTCCTTTTTCAAGAAACACCATTAGTGTGAGCTTCTTTTTCCTGTAGACAAGATTTGGCACAAAATGCCCTTGAAATAAGTTCAAAATTGCCACTAGGGTTGACATCAGATATTCTTCTTACACCAAATCTTGTCTGCAAAAGGGAGTCAATTTCTTTGTACCTTTGTCCTCATGACAACACTCTGAAGGTTAGATACTATCAGGATTATTCTACATGCTATTTTAGTGACTGCTGGGTGAAATTTAAGATAACAACTGCCCTAGAAATATTACAGCTTCTTGAACCACCATAGTTTCAAAAGCTCATTGACAGTCTGAATTCCCAGGCAGAAGAATGACAACTGAAGCAAAGGTTTTCCTTCTCTTGGGAGTTGCAGCATTTCAATGTGGGACCATCCTTCTTGTGCCTCTGCTTCCTCTTTCAGTCATTCATCTCTTTGGAAGTGCTGGTAGCAAGTGAAACCACTTCAAAGTGAAGGAAAATTAGATGTTTGGACAACTTTCTGCCCTCTAAAACCCTAATCTGCCTGCAAGGCACCATCTATTAGTGCCTTGAAGAAGTTCCTCATTTCTGGCTGGTGCAGCCTCCACAGCACTCTATCTCCAGCTATATTTTGGGGAGACATTTCTTGGTGTGAAGATCTCTAAGCATTTAAAATAGCACACATGATCTAGTTTTATTTTCAGCTGTTGGCATAACACCTCATGGCATTTTATGGTTCTCCAGCAGGGAAGCAGTTTTGGACCCCACAAAGGTCCAGTGCAGAAGTCAGTCTCAGTTGCTGCTCACTCCTCTGGTACCAGACATGTAAATGGTGCAGAAGGTCTCTAATCTCTGTTCCCAGTAGCACCTTCACCTACATCCAAACATGGTGAGAAAAGGAACCTTCTAGAAGTGTGCAAGGTCAGAAGCCAAGCACTGGAGGTCCTGCAGTGACTTAGCATCATGAGAGGTCCTGCCTGCCTGGCACTGCCCCACTTCATTTTCCAGCAGCAACTGAGTACCAAAATGCAGAGGTCAGGTTCATGCCTCAGGTGTAACTCGAAGTGAGCAGCTTCAATTCACCAGAGGCCTTGCTCCTCAGGCCCTTCTAACCCTGATGGCTGCTGCTTTTGTGCCTCTCTAGTCCCCACAATGGCTCTGCTCTCCTATTCCACTCATGGCTTTTTCCCTTGCCCAATTCCCCAAATTTCCTTTTCCTTACATTCCTCCTACAGAGTTCTCCTTTCCTTAGATCCCATCTGCACTGGTTTTGGCTCTCATTCTCCAACACTCCTCATGGCCAGGTCACTTCTATTCTCACCAAACTCCTCACCTCCAAAAAAATCCCTCTGTTCTTATGGTACCTGATCCTTGAGTTGTCTTCTCCTCTCCTGACTTACTTTTAGTGGGGTGCCCCTCCAGCTGGTAGAGCACAGGAAAAGCAGTCCAGAAAATATAACCATGGTCCAAATCCCCTCTCAGGCACTGCAGCAAGGATGGAACAAGCTAAATCCAAAATGGGTCCTTGGTACATTTAGCTGCTAACCTCTGGCTTCTTGATGCTGGTGTCTTGAAGCAGGTTTTTCAAAGGCTTAAAGGCTGAGTAGTTTTCCCATGGAAACATAAGGGCTAGAATATTGCAGCAGGGTAGCCCTCATACCTCATCTGACATGACTGCATACCACAGGCTGCTCCTTTCTCTCAGCTGCTCCTATGCTGCAGGTATATCTGCAGGTACTCTGGATATCTCCCTCAGCAGCCAGCTGATAGCAACCCTCTCCTATGACAGAACCTTCAAGCTGTGAACAACAGAGTAGCTCAGAGGTGCTGCTGACAGACTGAAATGGAGATGTTGGTGGATTTGAACTAAGATTTTGGGTTTTGTGATCACCCACAGTGAGCCCAAGGAGGACATCTTGGCAGGGGTCAAGGACATCAAGAAATGGAGACCCAGTTAACCTTTGACTGCTGCAGTAAGCAGGGTAAAAGCATGAATCAGGAACATGCTTTGGACTGAGATGGAAGGGAATCACAAGATCAATTATAATGAAAAACAATTGTTATAGCAACAGAATATGTACCAGTGCCAAGTAATAGCTATTGTGCTAAGCCTCCAAACCACCAGGATTAAACTAAGTATCTAGAATAAATCAGGCATTCATGTTTGAAGTCTGACTTATATGCACCTTTTGGTTTTGTTGTTGTTGGTAAATTCCCAGAAGTTGATTTATTTTGAATATCAGACAATTAGTTTCTTAGCAATGTTACATAAAATGTGTCTGTTAGACACCTGATGAACAAGAGAGCTTAGTTGAATAAAGCATGTTTCTTCTTAGCAACATTATAGTGAAAAATGCTAGATAGGGCTCCCCCTTTGCCAAGGAGGCAATGAGAATAGAACATAATCTTACCCTTTCTGTGCTCATAGAAAAGAAATGAAGATAACAAGGTGCTAAAAGTACTTGACTAAAATTCTGCTCTTAGTCACTGTTACCACATATATTAACTGTTTTCCACACAAGGTCTAATGTATGTGCTAGATCACTGGACTCTGAAAGAGAGCAGAACCATGCAGTCTTTCCCTTAGGCTTTGGATTTCTGAAGCCAGCTTGAACAAGAAGATACAGACATTTTTGTTTCTCTTAACTCAAGCTTCTGAAAAATGACAGCCTGCACATCCTGTGGGATTTCAGTCAGCTGGCCCTAGGCCAGTACATATCAAAGTCATCATTAGTCAGGGCTTGTGAGAAGCTGCACAAAATGGTGAAAAGCTTTCCTAGGGATAGAATAGCAATATTTCTTAGTGTGATTTGTTAAACAACTATTGTTGAGGTTGAAATATCCTAGATACAGAGCCTGGAAAAACTTTAGAGCCTACTATTGAATCTCTGGATATCTCCCTCAGCAGCCAGCTGATAGCAACCCTCTCCTATGACAGAACCTTCAAGCTGTGAACAACAGAGTAGCTCAGAGGTGCTGCTGACAGACTGAAATGGAGATGTTGATGGATTTGAACTAAGACTTGGGGGTTTTATATTAAATTTAATTTAAAAAAAAAAGGAATCAGCTGTTGTGACAGGTTTTAGGGCAGCTGTAGTCACTGGCTGGTCTTGGGCTGAGCTGGTTTTGAAGCCCTTGTGTATTGCCAGGGCTTGACTGGGGTCACATCTCAGGTGATGCATTTCCACTATTTAGGACTTTTTATTTTTTAACACTGCAGATACCACTTTCTGCTGTAATTTGGAGATGATCCATCTGCTTCCACCCTCCCTTCCAAGACAGGTTCACAGGTCTTCTCCAGTTTGTTTTGAACATCTGTAGGTAGCCATACAACACCTCAGACATAGCCTGTTGTTGAGCCTCTATTAGTACCCTTCTTATCTTCCATTTTCCAGGAGCCTTTGGTAGCAGTTTGAGAATTCAAATTTCATGTGCATTTGAGAGCAAGAGTTTCCTACCTTGCTTTTAGCCAAACATGTTTTATCTCCCAGGGCAGCAGACACTGGCAGTCTAGGCAGGGGAAGATAAGACAGCAGCTCTTTGGGAGGTGCACAAGGTCCTCAGCAGCACAGTGCTGTGCAAACTATTGCTCCTTAGTCCTGGACACCATCCTTTTCCTTCCATACTTTCTGTCTGACATGACAGTGCCTGTGTTGGAGAACACAGGACAATATGAACCTGTCTCTGCTGAGGCTGTGCAGTGGGAAAGGAGATAGGATTCCTTGCAGAAAGAAGCATTGTTCCCTGTGCTGGTCACTACAGCTTGCCAGTACCACCTTGAAGGTGGTCCAGCCTCTCTCTCTACTAAGGAGTCAATTGTGACTGTCAAAGAGCTGAGAAAAGAGGCAGTGGGGCAGATTTTGTCAAGGATGCCCTTTACAGTAATGTGGCACTTTTGTCAGGAGTAGAACATGAACAGGGCAGAGAATCCCCCAGGGTCTGCTGGTCACCTAGTTCTTCCTTTCATTCTCATTACTCATCTGAAGGTTATTATTGGGCAAGTCAGACCTGAAAATTAGCATAATGAAATTTTTTAAACCAGATGTTCCTCTGGGCAGCAACCTGATTTGTGTTGATCTAAAGCTTCCAGTACAGTGGTCTGCTGCCAGAAAACTAGTAATTTTGTAAGCAACAGAACTTGTACTTTCTCCTTTGTATTTCTGAGGTTCTTTCTTCCACACATTTGCTCACAGTTTCTCTTCTCACACTGTATGTGTGAAGTAGCTTAAGCTGAAAAACTTGATTGTGTCTTTGAAATATACTTCAACCTCAAGTTAAAGAAATGATTGGTACTTTAGGAGAATAGTTCATTCTTGATCTGTTAATGCTTTGGAACTTTTAGGATACCTGGCAGCTCTTTCTCTTCTGTCTCTGGAATATCCATTGATTATATGGTGTTTATTGCCATGACAAAATACAGGTTAGCAAATATTACTTTAACCATGGTTTGGAGGATGGTTGAGGGTTTACTTTGCTAGAAACAACAAAATGTTATTGAATTCAGCCCATTGATAACTTTTCCAGGCTGCTAACCAGGAAAGAAGCCAACCAGCTTTGACAAGAGCCCTGCGTCACCAACAAATCCCTTGAGATTAAGCTAGTCACCAGAACAGCAAGTGACTTACATCTCTGATTTTGCAGTGTTGGAAACAACTTCTCTAGGACACTTTTGACTGTACTTTGGACTCCAAGCTGATCATCCCTTTGAAAGATTCTTGTTCTTTGAGAATGTCCTTGTTTCACTCATATCCTTACACAGTCCTTCAGGCTCCATATATTCACTGGAGTTCTGCAAATTCACACCCTTGGAAAAGAGAGGAGGAATCCCCTGGGATCTCTGAAATTTCTTCTAACAAGAGGCTGGCAAAGCTTAATATACTGTTTCTCTCATTGTGTGAAGGCCATTCTGAACCTTTTACAACCTGAACTTTTAAAGACATAGTTAAAGTCTCACATAGTGTAGGGCTATGGGTTGGACTAGATGATCTTGAGGGTCCTTTCCAACCATAATGGTTCTGTGATTCTGTGATCTATTGCTCATGTTTTCTCTGTTGTCACAAAGTAGTGGCCACAATAGCACTAGTATCATTTCTGTAAGGATGAACAACTCTTGAGCAGTCTTTCCTCCAGCATTGTGGTGGTTTTTTATTGTCTGCAGCTGTTTCTTGTTCAAATAAGATATTCATTATCACCACCACAAAAATATTGTCAACTGTCTTCATGTTGGATATCTCCCTGTTCACCCTTTCTAATCCCAGTCTCTGCATGCCACTCCAACTGTAAAATTGAAACTATTTCAATGTAACCCATTCTTGTGTCACTAGTATCATTCTTTTTGAGAAACCCAGCAGAGAAAGCAGAAAGCTTATTTTTCTGCTGCCAGCATTTGCATCAAAAAAGCTCTGCTGGTAACTTTATGAATGGCATTCCAGGATGCCACTTGAGGAAGAATAAATCAGTTGAGGGAGCAATATAAAAATAAGTAAATAAAATAAAAATAATAAGAAAATAGTCCTCAGAAAGCTAGAGACCTTTCTGAGCCAAATATTTTATGAAGTATCATATTCAGCTAACTCTTATTTTTCCAGTCATTATTGTACCCCTAAGTTTTCAATGTGGTAGGAAAACAAAAAATATAATGCTGACCAGCAGTGAGAGAAGATTTTTTAAGGGTTTTCTACTTGGATCTTGAATTGAAATTACTAGGACACCTTATAGAATGGATCTCATCAACATTTTGTCCCATCCTTTTCAGAAGGCTGTGCAGAAGAATATCCACATGGAAATCAAAGTTGATTTGGAGATGCAGGCATCACTGATCCCATTTCAAACATCATCTAAGGAACAAAAGCTGTATGAGGAGTTTCTGACAACTTGGTTTTGACTTACCTGTGCTTGGTATATATAAGCAGTGCATATATAACTTGGGATATTATTGATGTTAACAAATACAGCCATCCGTTATTAAGAAGTTAGCAGAAGGGTTTGAACTAAAATGCTCAAACAATTACTGAGAGAAAACCAAACAAGAATGATTAGTTTATTTTTTAATTATACAAGCTACTGGTACTTGAATACCAAAGGATAAAAAAAGAATAAAGATACTACAATAGAAGTGAGCAGTGAAAAGAATCTTCACTTGGAGATTGTATTAAGTCTGGAGTTCAAGACATTGCACTTCTGTGAATCTGATCATTGTAGTTCTTGGCTGTCAGTGGAAAAATGGATAGTGTTAGCCAGTTATTTGTGCAGTCTAGTGAAGTACAAAAGTATTCTGGTTATGAGAACACTTTTTAACCATGTCCTGTGCTTGAGAAAAATCAGATAGTTTATTTTTCCCATATTTTCATAAGTGTAGCAATTATTTTGATCAGCTGCCATCTGAAGAAAATGTAAATAACTCACTGCCAGCCCAAATCAGCAATCCAAATGTCACCCAACTGAAGAAGGGACAAAGCTAACAGTTGCTGTGGATTTTTCTGGTGCTTATCTCACTCATTTGTTGCAAAAGAGCTACTGATGATTTAAACACAGATGCCTAAGTGTGGCTACCTTCTGCATCTGAATGTTAGAGAGGGAAGTGCTCACTTGTGCAAAGTTAAAATGAGTGCTATCCACAGATAGATAATCTTAAATCTGAGGGTACTTACTTTATGCATGCAGCCATTCATGTGTAAACATCTGCCTGGATCTTGCAAGGGCAACTTGGATGGAAAATATAAAGAGTCTCCCACGTTGCTGGAATTTTAAACTCCTCACAAATCCCTGTCACAAGTTGAGGCTGCCCTGGCCACTAAATGAATGACAGACACTTTCTATTAACCCTAATCCCTTCCCAAAGGGGAAGAGAAAGGGAATAAGGGAGAGAGACTTGTGGGTTGAAAAAGAGAACTAAACCTACTTTAATGAAAACAATATTTTTTGCAAGTTATTAATAATAAAATAATGTATTATATACAAATATATGCAAACCCAGTATTGAATTCCCCTTGTGATTCCTAGTGCTTCATCACTGATAGGAAAGGTCAAGAATGACCTTTCCCTCCCATCTCTAGTGTCTAGTTTTAAACCCCTGCAAAAATGGTTGGAGTCTCTTGGTCAACTTTAGTGGAGTTTCACAAAGATCCTCATAATAAATTTCTGTCTCTGTTGTCTTTAGGTCTTACCTACACATAAGACTACATACAGGGTTATATTTCATCAGAGCCCACAATTTCATCACTGTCCTGAGTGAATGGCTCAAACATCTGGAAATGAGCAGCTGAGGAGTCACTTGGCAATTGTGGAAAATTAAGAATCCGTTTCAGAAGCAGGTACTTCCACATGCAGGCTGTGTGTAACCTGCTGGCCTGGCAATCTCTTCCCATTTGTCTGCTTCTAAGGCATGGGTAAAAAGGAATGTTTTACATGCACATATATTTGAAAACAATCTTCCAAACTCCTTGTGTGCTGCAAAATGCCAAGTTTTTTTTCTATACCCAAGAGAAGGTGGCTTTTTGACCCATGCCATGTGTCATTGCTCCCTTCTTCTTTTGACATGTTATAGATCCCGTCCCAATTGTAATTGTCATGTTTCTGGTGATGAAAACTGATGATGGGAGCATACAAACTGCCACACTGAAGCAAAGAGCAGCTCAGTTATGCTATTTGTCTCTGACACAGGTCAACATCAAATTTAGGGAGGTACTTGAAAACAGCAACATACAAATCTAGGAGTCATTTTCTGGCTGCTGTCAACTGATATTTTATTTGTGCCTGAAAACCTGTGAATAAATATTTCTTACATGTGTAGCTTATCTGTATCACTTGACAGTATCTTTCTGCTCATATAAACTTATCTTTTTCCAAATCCTAATTATTCTCTTTGCCTCAGAGATGCTGGGTAGCAACTCTTCAGAGGAGCAATGCCCAATTAATTGATATATAATCATGTAAAACCAATAGCAGGCAAACTATAGCATTGTAAGGCAGATGTATAATGCAGATCATGGCAGTAAACAGGATGGCTTTTTGGTTCATTTCTGTTCATCTTACTCTCTGAAGTCCCCATGCAAGAAACTATGTAAGAAAGCTGACAGCACTGCTGATTATATTACTCTTATTTGTGTGGAAAAGCCTCCTGTCAGCCAGTTATTACTACTCTTATCCTTGACCAGGGCTTCAGTGCTCAAGGTATAACAGTGACTCCTCATCTTCCCAGCCACTGTGTGCAAAATGAGTGGAAATAAGTGAGTCCAATTCAAAGCAGTCAGCATAATTCTGATTTATCAAGAGAGTCAGGAGCTGCCAACCTTCTAAATACAAGAGGATCCCTGGGTCAGCAGATGTACAACTATTCCAATAGCTGGCACTGTGTTGCCCTGTGCTGCTCATTTGCCAGTGGATCTCTGCCCTTAGCAAGGCAGGCTGAATATTCTATTGCTGCAATGCATCACAGAGAAGAACAAGACTCTAGGCTGAACTTTTTTACAGCACTGAGATCCTAAAATAGCAAGAACATTCTTTCAATAATAGTATTTTGATTTACATTTGCCATGTAGCTGCAAAGATTGGTCAGTTTGGCTTCTTAGGCTCCAAAATCATGACTGTGGAAAAAGCTGGTCATACTTGTTGCTTGTACATGGGTGTGTGTTCAGACAGTTACACAAACACACCCACACTTATGTAGGAACTATTATTACAAGCCTTGTTTGTGCATATTAGTTGTGTGTGTTTGTGTGTCTGTGTATAAACTGCAGAGTTGATTCCCACCTCTACAACTGACCTCTCCTTATTCCTAATAATATAAAAATTCTATGTGCAGGCTGAATAAAACTGAAACTCCCACCACACTTCTTAAGACTTCCAGAGTTCCTGACTGTATAAAAGCAGAAACACAAAGCTTTTCATTGTGTTCTGCTTAAAAAAAGGCAACCCAGAAAGTGGGAATGGCAAATAAACCTTCCTTATATCCTAAACAGTGATTTTTGTCCTTGAGCTGAGATATCTTTCCCCAATTTTCCACTGGAACAGATACATTCCTCCCATAAAATTTTGGTTCTAATGGATTTGCATCAAAAGCCCATCATCCCCAAGGAAACAAATATTTCTCTCAGTACATTTACATTTAAGGGGCTGAAATCTACTGAGGCAAACAAACAAACAAATAAAAAGACATTTAACAGGGACTTCTGACTAAGTAGGTAGTGAGGGATTTGTCCCTAACAGCATTTGATTTAAGACTAATTTGCATTTTCTGAATGATCTCACCCTTCATTTCTGCATATTCTAGTCACATGCAGGTAATGGTAATTGCATACTTGGAAAGGGATCTGTTAAAATCATGGTGATAATGCAGGAAACAGGTATTAAAGCCTCTTACTGCTGTCCTCTTAATACAAGGTATAAAAAAGTTGTCCTTAAATCATCCAAGCTCTTCAGCAGAGAAGGGCACTTTATTTCTGCTGGTTCTACTGAAACTCCTTCCATGTTTATCCAGTGTCTTTTCAGTTTTGTGAAATACTTATGTCTCCTCATACCCTTATCCATATAAATCCTTTTAGGGATTTATTGTGGGAACTATTTAGTTGAGTTAACTTTGCTGCCATAATTTAGAATTCCACAGGTTATGTGAATGTCTCATAACAAATCATCTTTATTTTATAATTTCCTTTTAATCTAGAGTGCTGGGTCAACCCCTGCCTCCTAAGGACAAGTTTGTGGTTGTGTTTTACCTCTGTTATATTTGTCACCCTTTCTGCCCTGAAATTTCTGACTGAAATCTAACAATTTAACTCCTTGTCCTACTACTAGTTGTTGTTGTTGTTGTTCTACTGTGGTTGCCTCATATTCTTGACTTAATCCACATCTTTTTGACTCAGCTCAATATCTCTTTATGATTCTTTTGGTGTGGCCACAGTCACCTCTGCTTTAATTTTTCAATTAGAAGATTATGTTCCAGTCTAATCCAATTTAATGAGTTAATTATATTTAAGTGGGTCTAAGAGCCCAAAGTGATATACTTAAAATACCTCTGTTTCAACTGCCTTCATGGCCACATATTCGACCATATGTTTGAAGTCACTGCAGTTGAATGGTTATAAAGCTCCATTATATCAGAAAGAAGTTTCCATGAATACATTTATATTCAAAATAATCTAAATTAGCAGGTTTTTTCTCACTTTGAGGTGAAAAAGGACAAAATGAGTTAGTGAGCTGAATCACCAGTCTGCAAAGAACAAAACATTATTGGAAAAGTCTATGCAATTCTATAAGCACTTAATGGGTTTTTTGCATAATCTATTGACAAAAAAAAACCCCTATGAGCAACTGGTTCACTCCTAATTAACAAAATCTGTTGATAAATAATCCCCAGTGCTCTGGTGAAGTAATGGATGAAAATCCTGAATTTTAAAAGGCCATGGAATCTTTTAAATGTATCAAGGCTGGGTGTAGGAATCCAAAGGACAGGCAGTGGTATGGTGTGCCATCCTGAGGTCTGCTACCTCACCAAACCCACCTTCCAAGAGCTGAAGGCTAAGAAGATGTACTGTTTGCACAGCCTGCTTCTGGGAGCAGCATTAGTCACTTCCACAATGAATTTTGGTGTTCACCCCAGAGCTCATAGATACTGCCAGGTGTTCCTCTTCATTTACCATTCAGGCACTGAGACCCTCTCCAACAGAATTCCTGGTTCTTTGCTCTCCTCTACCATGGAAACATGGTATTCTTGGGTTTGGGGGGCTGTTTATGAGTACAAACCTTGCTCTGGATTTTCCTAGGAGTTACTGAGGCTCATGAGACACTGTGTAAAAGCTTATTTTTTTCTTTTGGAGGATTACAGTTTTAAAAAGTAGCTATTGCCAGTCTCATCTGACTGTGTTGTGTGGTAATGAGGTGACTACATTATTTTTGTGCCATACCATCTGTTAAATGGAAGTAACAATAATATTAACTCTGCCTAAAATGTATTTGGAGATAATTAATTTATAACAGGTACAATTAAGCCTTTCAATACAGAATTTCATTTCACATGTATTTTTCCAACTTTGCAGTTCTTTTCAGATCCATATGATTGATCTCCCTATTTCACCCCTGCCTGATACACACCATATGTTGTTTAACCTCCATGTGCTGCTGTTTGTTTAGAATCCTCTCTTCCTGCTTGTCACATCTTGTCATTAGGCAATTTGGGTTGACTAGGTCATGGTGTTATCTCCTTTTCACAGTAGCTTTTCACCATGTCATACCTTCTTCCCTTCCACACCTCCTTTCCATTTCTGTATGTGTTACTTCCATGAGAGTCTTTATCTTGAGCATCATGATTACGTTTTGCTGACCTCTATAAAAGGTATCAGTGAGTACTCATGTAGTAATAGTGTTAGCTTTATTCCTCAAGTAGTACATGAACTGACTCAATCTTCTGCCAGCTGTTTCATAGCCTTCACATTTTTATTTTTATGTTCAGGATTTTGGAAGGGGAGAAAAGACTTTACTGCAACTGTAAAAATGATTCTTTTCCCAGATGAGGTTTCCTTCATTTGATTATAATGGATTGTCTCTTCACCACTCTGCAGATAATTTCATCTGTAGGCATCATTATGCAAAAGTTTTTCCAATCTTATGTAAATACTGTAATGACAGAAAACAAAATACACAATAATTAAAGACAACTTTGATTCACACGTTTATCACAAGGATCTTAAATTGCTTTACACATGAGGATGTACCCTTAGATACTGCAGTGATGTGGTGGCTTAACTCCTTGGGGAAGACTCAGAAAGAACCAAATCTAAAAGGGCTCAGGGAAAGTGTCAAAGGGACCAAAAATCCTTGGTGTGTCCCATCATGGGCCCTTGGGATTCCAAGTGCCAGCAGAGATGTGCTTATGCATCAGACACACCAACAGGATGAAACTCTTCCCACACATAATATTTTTATTTTTTTTTAATGTACAGCCCTAAAAAATTATGTTTTCTCTTTAACAGGTAGTGTCTGATATCAAACTTCACTCTCTTGCTTTGGGGAAAGTAATCAAACTGAAAAGAAGAAACCTCAAGAGATGTTTTGCCTTGTACCAGAATGATCAGCTGCATCCCTGTCTTGAAGCAAAAATGCTTTTAGGCAGTGGCCAATCCATATGGAAATCTCTGAGGATGCTAGTGCCCATATTCTGCTTCTCACCCCTCAGCAATAACTCCCCAAAAAGAGAATTATTAATATGCCAAGATCCTTCTCTCACCTGTGTGATTCTCTTTGCTGTTGCCTTTTGTCCCAAACTATTCTATTTTACCCCTTTTAACCATTCATTTTCACAGTTCTCCTTTATTACCATAGAGCAGTTTGTGTTATGGAGCTATTTTTGTTGCTTTTCTTCTGTGTTCATATTGTACTTTCTATCCCCACATCCAAGGGCTGAGTATTAGAAGAAGTTGACAGCATTCATGATGGTAAACTGAACATGAGACTGATAATAATTGCAATTCCTCTCTGTGTCCAGATAGAGATTTCAAAAAGTGTATATGTTGCCTCAGTATGAAAATTCAGGGGGAAGGAAAAAGGTAAACATGGAGATTCTGGTGTAGAAATGGAGAAGGAGAGAAGTAAAAATCTAAGTCAAATAGTAAAACAAAGATTGTGTTTTCCAGTCAAAACAAAGTTGTGCTTTATTAGAGCACAGTCATTGTGGTGAGTGATAAATGAGAGCATAATGTGCAATAATTCTAGATTATCATGAGAATTACCAACACTATCTCTGAGCTTCAGTATCTTGGCTGTCATAAACCAATGAGAGGAATCAGAGTGTTTGCTTTTTTTATGCCTACTGTTGTGGAGGTTTTGCTTAACCTATCATTTACCAATGAAAATGTATCTGATTTTATTCCTCAGGCTTTGAGAACTGAAAATTATACCCTGTGTGTTAAATTTAACTGAACATAATATATAACAGTATAAATCAAATTTAATTGGTGTACTATTCCATACAAGAAGTGACAAGATATTTCTTCAGCTGTGGAAAAGATAAAGTGTGATTGATGGCAGAAATTAATAGCTGAGGAAAGTAATTCACTGCAACAGATACAATCTATGGAGCAGTTCCCACAATGGTTAGACAAGGCTAATAAATGGGGAAAGTCTTTTCAGAACTCTTGCTTGAGAAGCAGACAAATAAATTAGAAGGCCTTTAAAGACAAACTAAGCCAAACTCCAGCACCTCTTTAAACAGCATGCCCATGGCCTCTGAGTATTCAAGGGAAATTCCAGAGCTGAGGAGTTCTGGGTGGTAGGGTCTGTGACTGGCTCTGCTGTGGTACACAACAGCCACTTTGCAATCCACTCTATCAGTGTGGCAAAGAGGGAAGCAGAAACTGTTTTTGAAACAGATTTGGCAATGTAAAGGATCCTATTTTAAAGTCAGATACCTGCCTATCTGCACCTCTTGACAGGAAATGAGTTTTCAGTGTCCCCTGCTTGAGTTTCATGGCAGAGTCCTGTGCCAAAGACACACACACATTAGAACACCCAATCCTGATCCCTGCTGTAACCAGCCTCTTCCTCAGATTTAGAATCATTTCCTTGTCCCCTGTTCCTCCTCCTGCCCAAGAACACAAACTCCTATACTTGTACAGGTTGTTAGGATGATACCATGGAATGGAGTAAGAAGAGGAAAGGAGAAGGCTGGCACAGACATGTGGTCCCAGCAGCACTAGATGTTGAATTTTGTTTTCTTGATGCTTAAATATAGTCTACTGATAACCAGTCCCTTTTCTTTATCCCTGGCTTGATAAACTTCAATAAATATAGAAGGGCAAACATAGTTGTAAAAGAGCTAGCTTTCTTCTTCCAAATCATCTCCTTAAGTGTTATTTTCCTTGCTTTTGAGCTTCAGGGACCAGCTTCTCTTTCCAAGACTCTTAACAAGTTTCAAAGTAAAGATGTTCTGAGGTTTATACCCAGTTCTGAGTAGTTTCACTTGCAGTTATGAAGAAATCCCACACTGAAAAGCAAACCTAGGTCATCACTGCATTTTATTCCTTATTTCACACTTGAAAGCCAATTCATGATTCCCATAGAAAAACTTAATTTGGTATATTCATACTGTAATGACACCTGGATTCCCTGATTCAGGGTATTTCTGAGGTTCCAAGCATTGCAGGCAGAGGCAGAAACTCCTTCTGAAGCAACTGTCATTGCTAAAAATGCAGGCAAATATTTGTGTACAGAGACACTCCTGCAGGTCACCTGCACCTGCAGCAAGCAGGCACTTCTGAAGTATAGTCAGAGTTATAAAAACCCTTGACACCTTTTCTTCCAAACTGCAGCATGATGCTAAGTGATACTCATGTCTGCAGCTGGAGCAAGGATTGTTCCCACAATCCTCAGATTAAAGAAAGCTTCTCAGTTATTCCTGCACCATTCCCAAAACACAATATGTGCTTCAATAACAATAAAGCTCCAGTTATGTTCAACCTGCAATTTTTCAAGGGTGATACATAATTTTAGCTCAGGACAATGGAGATAGTATAAGGATTTCCTTTTAGGTTTTGGCCTTCTTTTTATCTTTTTATTGAAGCCAGTTATATATAATAGTGTTGAAATACTCAGCAGATTTCAGGTCTTGAGTAAGGATACCTGTAATTAGTCACAGGAAAAAAAAGATTGTGGTCATTACAGTGCCTATCAACTGCACTACCTGTACTGTAAATATGCTTTAGAAAGTCAAACAATGCCCTATATGAAGCTCTTTATTTTCTTTTTTACTCTCACCTCGTGGAAGATGATAGTTTACCTGTTTTCAGAACACAGCTACCACTCTGCTTCCTACAGTTTGAAATGCAAAATGATTTCTTTTCTACCTATAGACAAAAGCCATGTGTCTGGGTGCACTGCACTCAGTGCCACAATGTCTGTAGCAGCCAGAGGATCCAAAACCTACAGTGAGATTAATCACTTCAGCTCAGTAAGGCATTCACTACTCCTTATTAGTGAGACTCATTTGCACAGTCAAATTCAGCAGTGGTCTCCAAAGCCATGAGCTGAGACTATCAATCATTTCCCTTTAGCAGAGGGACAGTCTGAGCTCAGGTGTGAACCAGTACTGACTGGGATACTGTTAAAGATGGAAACCTGTCTTGATACTAACATCTCAGAGCTGCTGCAACTTGAATAAGACACAAAAGAGACTTCAGATGTTTAGGTGTTTATTCAAACCAGTCCCATAAAACTTGTGAAGTTTTCCTAAATAATAAGAGTAGCTTCAAGATATTTCTGTTTTCTTCCATCTGTTCTTACCTCCTTGGGAGTTTGTTTCACTGAGAGAAAATTATGGTCTTTTTGCTTTTTTATGAGCACACTGACACATTGCTATGGAAACTGGAAGTTCAGTTTTAGTGCTTAAACTTCAGGAAAAACATGCAGGTACAGTCAAGCCCATTCCAATTTATTTGAATAAGATTTTCTTAATTTACTGCTGTTTCTGGTTAACTGTGGTTTTCATCTCTACTATTTTGCAGATGTTGGATCTTTGTCACATAGTTCTTCAAGATGAAATGTGGGTTTCCTCCAGCATGGAAACTCTTTACTAGCTTTCATGGAAACTGATTTACCAGCTTCAATTTCTGCACATGGACTCATACATGTGTGTACAGGGTTCAGAGCTTCCAGTGACAGGGAGAAAGTGATTTTGGCAGTCTCAAGTTGTGATTGTCCCATCTGAGACAATAAATGATCTCAGCATATTCTGAAAATCCTGCCCACTAGGCAACCCAACTATTTAACTGCCCATGAGTGGTAGTTAAAGACACTGTACATAAAGAGCCATCCTTTACCTGGGCACTCACCCTACTAAGCAGACAATGGAAATTAGGAAATGAAATCATGTCTGTATTCACAGCAGGAACAACCTGATGCATCTTAAATGTTTTTGTTGCTAAAATCAAGTAAGATTTTTAACAAAAATGCACTCAAACTCTCTGGCTTGTCCAGAACAAAACATGTATCAGAGAGCACAGATCTTACCCTGTAGAATTACACCAGGAAGCATGTGGTTAGCCTTAAGCTAGCCAATGTACATGTGCTTTTGGAAGTGATAATGACAAATTAGCTCCTTTTCAAAGTATTGAGTGCTTGTTAAAACTGCATTTAGATCATTCCACTGTTACAGTATCAGCTGTCACAGAGTTGCCAAACATCAGATTTCCTAAGTATCTTAAAGAATATCCTCTGCCTTCAAGGATATTAGATGCCAAAACATTGTTGTTACCTAGTTGGCAAACATGTCAAATGCTATGTTAATGGGTTAATTATGTTTATTGCACCATTAGAAAATCTGACACCTTCTCCTTACATGTGCATTTCTGCTACACAGAATGTTGGTGTTTACTACACCTAGCTAAGGCCTTGCAGCAGGACCCCTGCCTCCTCACCATCACCCCTTACTTCTTTTCAGGTGAAAGCAGCAGTTGCATTCTCAAGTTGTTCTCAATTCTTCCTCAAGGACTTTGCAAGTTTGGCAAGGAGAGAAGAGAAGAACAAAGGGAGGAAGGTCTGCTCCCTCACAGTTGCAGGTGTGGAGATGGAGGTGCTCATCTTCTGTTGAGGAGGAGTGTGACTGTGGAAAGTCCTGGCTCTATTTAAAATGTATGCAGTCTCCATTCATTTATACATTATTTATATTGCTTGGATGAAGAAGAATGGGAATGACTTCTATTCTATAAACCTTTTCTCCAAAATACCATTTGCTATTTAAAAAGTAAAAAAGACTGATGGCAGCAACTGTGAAATACAATCTGTGTTTCAATGAATTATTTAGACTAAAAACAAATGCTCCAGGGTGGAAGAACTTAATTGTTTTACTTTCAACCTCATTGTCATCAGTGAGTGTAGTTTAAGAGGGGAAGTAAGCTTAAGCTGAGAAGTGGTTGAACCCAAATTACTAGTTTCCTTGTTAATAAACATCATAATACAATCCAGAGAATAGCATTGATTCAACCCACCATGAAATGAACAGGAGAGACAAAGGAACAGTGTGTCAGGGCAGCAGAGTCAGGTTGTGCTTTCTGGGGTAAGGCAGATGTTATTCAGTAAGATACAAAAATGAGATTGGCCATTTTCTGTGTTTCTAGCTGCTACACACTGTTGATTTAGCAAGAGTCATGAGGGCAGGAACCTAGCTAATGTTGCTCTGAAACCTTTGCACAAGGCAAAGCTAATGTGAGTATTGGAAAGCTGTCTAATGGGAAGCACATGGCAATAGTCAAAGAAACAGCAACTAATCATGCAATAAAATGATTCATCTGTATCATCCAACAAATGAAATGTGAAAATTACTTCAAGGATAGTTAAGATATTAAAAAGAAATTTGTACATTAGTATTAGGGGAAAAATATGACTTCAGTGTTTATTATAGTCTGTGGGCTAATGATGAGGCTACACTGACAACATAGGCAGGTTTGGGCTTCCTTTGCACTCCAGACTGCCCAAGCAGGTATTATCTGTTAAGAATCATTCTTATCAGCAAGAGCATCCCCAGAACATTAGCTTGTGCATCATAACCAACCAAGAACACACAAAAGCCTCCAGCTTACAGCTTAAATGTAATCAGAAGGCAGAGGTCTGCAAGCTCCAAATGTCAGAAGAGCTTGCAGGTCTCAGAGCAGCTGGAAGAAAGGTGACCTTAATCAGAAAATGATTCTTAAAATATAGGTGGTTGTAAAAGTGAAGTCTGTGAAAAATATATGGTGCAGATGAATCTACATGGAGTTTGGAGGCTCTCAGTCAGAAGTCCTCCTTCATTGCATAGAGTTTGCATCTCTCCCCACTAATATGTAGACTGCATGAAAATTTGCAGTCAATTCCTTTAAAAGACCATTTAATCCTGAAGCTCTTACTTATTTAAAAAGGAAAATATTCTTTTTTTCCCATTCAGACTGTATAAATGTGCTGAAATTGTATGCCTTGCCCTCAATGTCACATTGGTATTCCAACCATATGCTAGCAATTCTCACACACTCTGCTTGAAGACTAAAACCTATAAACTTTATTTGTTACATTGCTAGTCTCACTTTATAACAAAAGCTCTTTCATTCTGAAATGCCACCTGTATACCTGGCTGTTTTAAGAATGGCTTTGACTTAGTTGTTGTTCTTTACCATAGCAATATGGAGGAATGATAAGAGTGTGGTGGCTTGTCAGTACAGAATGAAATGTCACCAGAAAACCAGAAGATCAGTGCTTGACTTTTGAACTCTTCTTTTCAAATGGAAAACAAAAAAAAAAAATCTGAGATATAGGCAAATTGTTGCCTATCTACTGTATCTAAACTGCTGTATATCTACTCCCACAAGCAATCCTGATGATATAAATGTCCCTAGTGATTTCAGTGCCTTTCTGTTGAAGCTGTAAGATGTTATATACTTAGAGAAACCATGGAGAAAAATCTTTCAAGTGTCTGATTTATAAGCCTAAAGTCTAATCTTACTGTTTTCCACAAAGACACTTCAGACCACATAATTATTCTGTATGAAAAGAAAACATATACATCCTTATGACATTTCTCTGCAGTTGACAAATATGTTTTAGCAGTAGTACTAATTGTAGTAGGATTAAGAGTAACAGCAGTAAAAATATGTTGGCAACTTCAGATCTTTGAAGGGCATCCATCTGTATGCCAGAAACTTAAGAGCTGCCTAGCCACAAACTGTGGTTATGTCTTTACTTACTAGCTGTCATTATAGCAACTGAGGTCATTTCAGTGCAGAAAAGTGATCATTTGTCTACTAATAAAACAGATATGAGGTCTCAAATTTGAGGCCTAATGATTCAATCTCCCTTATGAAAACCAGACTCCAGCTGCAGGATCAACTTAATAATGTGAATTTACAGCACATCTGATTTAAAATACAAGTTTTCTAGAGAGAGGTCATATCTTTCATTAGATTGAATAGTGCACTTGGAAAAAAAAAATCACAGGCTTTTGAGCATAGATTCATTTTTGCATCTGAAAAGGGTTGGAAAGTTCAAAGCTAAATGAAGGCTGAGAATAACTGCTCTGAATTAAATTAGAAGAGTTAACAAGGGTGACCACATGAAACAAAAGTTTATTAATATCTATAGAGTAAGAGGAAAGGTGATAAGCTGGTTTTCATTTGAGAATAAGAGAGGCAGGCTATTTATGACCTGAAGAACACTGAAAAATTAGAGAGAGGGGATAATAACTGTCTAAGAAAACAGTAACTTTTTGAAGTCTATGACCTCACTACTCAGTAGAAATAGGAGTTGTAATTCCCAGAACTGAAGAGTCAAAGGAGAAGGGTCTTTATAAAGAAACACTCCCATACTGGTAATGGATCTTTCTATCCTTTCCTTATTGTCTATATGTGCCCCATTAATGTTGATGCTCAGTTACCTGAAGCATGCTAGAGCAAAAGAAATGAAAGCTCTTGGAATGTGGAAAAATATCAGTCTGTGGGATGGGTCAGTATTGGTATTTCCCAGAAAAGAATAGCCATGCAGAGGTTGGTTGAGCTGTTCTGTGTCAGCAGAGTAAGAGCCAGAGGAATTCTTCACAGAACCTAGACAAAACAGAATGAAAAATGTCCTTTGCTTCTGGCAGCAGAGAGGAGTATGGACTCCCTACAAAGGCAGAGGATAAAAGCCTGCCCAGGAATACAAACTGTCACTCATGCCCATTCCCTCCACCTCTTCCCTGGCATCTGTTTTGTAAACAAAGTAACAAAAAAAAGAAATCAAATCTTTAAAGGTGCTTAGGATGCACATCTCCTGTTGAACTTAGTAGCTTGTTGTTTATTAAACTTCTGTACCTATGTTTCTTATCACAGAATCACAGAATGTTAGGAGTTGGAAGGGACCTTGAAAGATCATCTGGTCCAACCCCCCTGCCACAGCAGGATTCCCTAGACCAGCTCACACAGAAGCACATCCAGATGGGTTTTGAATATCTCCATAGAAGGAGACTCCCCAGCCTCTCTGGGCAGTCTGTGCCAGTGCTCTGGGACCTCAACTGGGAAAACATTTCTACGTGTATTCACATGGAATCTCCTATGCTTCAGCTTACAGCCATTGCCTCTTGTCCTGTCACTGGGCTTCACTGAGAAGAGCCTGACCCCATCCTCCTGGCACCCACCCTTCACATATTTAAAAACATAGATGAGGTCACCCCTTAGCCTCCTCTTCTCCAAGCTAAAGAGACCCAGCTCCCTCAGCCTTTCTTATCTTCATGTTCTGAGAGATTACAGCACCAGATGAGTCTTGGACACAGCACTGTCCCAACCAACAAACTGGGGCAGCTCCTAGGGTGGAAGGGACTAGCTGAGATGACTGAGAGATTGTTAGGATATTCCTAGAGCACTCCTTTCCTGCAGTCTAGATGCAGCCAACCTAGTCTGAACCTCCCATGCCCATCACAGCCACTGCTGAGTGCATCCTTCTGCACAAAGGATTCCTAATGCTCTTTCTTCCAATATAATTAAGTCTAGCAAATAATTCACATTTGCTTTGCAAAAGAAATTATTGACCTGTCTTGTCTAGCTGATTCCTAGATTACTATGGGTCCTAGAGTTCATGGGTCCATGTGGCATCTCACAGAGGATGTGCAGTACACACAGAATTTTCATTTGAACTTCCTTAATTGATGTTATTAGCAGGTATTTTGGGGAAAAAAAGAAGAATTTGTTTGCAGTTCTAATCTGAGTCTCTCTTTTCTGATGTTCATCGTATTTCCTTTTATCTTTCAACTCAAGTGTTTGATATGACCCTGTGAGCTTTCTTTCCCTCTTCTCAGTCATATTCTACCATGTTGTCAGTATGTAAGTTTCTAAAAAGGGCTGAAGATGTGAATGGAAAATATTCTTCCATCTGCAATATTTTCCTGAGCTTTCTGCAAAGAAAGTTTTGCAAAATAGCTCCATGTTGCCATAGCTCCATGAAATACAGCAGTTTTTAATTTCATAATACTGAAGGCAACTTAGATGTGGAGGAGGAGAACATGATTTAGGGCCAGCTGAGTTCAGCACAGTAATCCACTCTGATCTCCTTTGCCATACAGGCCACAGAATCACAATCACAAGCATATTGACAAGCCCCAAACTCTTAGGGAGAGGTAGCTAGCCTTGATTAAAGCTGTGAGGGGTAGACAATCCAGTGTGTACCCAATAAACTGTCCAAAGGAGTATTCACCTTCACAACTAAAAATGGTAATTCTAATGGAATATTACTGAATTATCCTTTAATGCAACCAACCAATGGATGATGATAGGCACTCAGAGAGTCTTGCAAGTTTGTCTCCCTCTTTTCATACCATATTGATGATTAACAGTTTTCATACTTACAGTTGAATCAGTTAATGACATTCCCTGAAATTTCCTTTGCTGTCTCTGCATTGAGCAATATTATATTAAGCTACATCTAGAAGAAAAAGGTAAAACCTTTACATTGTCATGCAACTAGAGTGAACATCCTTTTACATCCATCAGATGTGAAATCCATTGCGAACAATCCACTGCACACTGGATTTCAGCTGCAAAACTCTGCTTTTGCTGACCCTGATGAAGTCTAAGGTTTATCAGCTGAGGCAGACATTTAATTATAGTTATTTTGCAAACTTAAGGCTAAAATGTGTCCACTGTGAGGAAAAAAAGAGAAAGATTCTGCTCATAACCACAAGGTGGGAATAATTTCACTGAAATCAGTGGCAATTGCATCAAAGAAAACTACCTCAGAGTCTTACCTACATCCATTTTTAGCACAGTACAGGCCAGCTTCTGCCATTCTTATTGGTGTGAAGTCATCCTTTTCACCATAACATGCTGTAGAAAGTGGCCTTTTAAGGTATACTTATTTCTGTGCTAATGGTCAGAAAAGGATGAAGAAGAACCCAAAGGAAAATTTGGAAGTTACTCTGTATCTCTGTTCTGTTCCACTTCTCCTCAGAAAGTGCCAAGGTCCTTACTTGAAGTACTCAGATGCCAAATCAGCTTCCATCAGCCTTTCTCTTTCAACCACTGATTACAGCTCTAAGCCTTTCATAAACACCATGGGAGGGGATATTAGCTTCATTTGACTTTCTAATTGTAATTTTTATAGGTTTCTGCTGTTTTAAAAAATACCTCAGTTGTGTGTTTATTACTAGAAATAAGCAGGAACCTTTGATTTCCTTCCCACTTCAATGACTGGGTTATCAATACTAATTTTAAATTAGAGGTACACAACATAATATATGTTGCTCCACATGCTAGGCAGCATGGAGCCAGTCCTTTTTGCAATCCTACTTGGAAATGTGGTCCTGAAACTACAAATTGCTGAGCAAAGAGTAACCAGAGCTCCTCAGACCTGCTGCTGCTATGTTAGGGGTCATATTTGCATAGTAAAATAAACTAATTACAAAGGATTTCTTCAATTACAGTTACTTCTGAGAACAGAATTCATTTAAGTCTGTGAGTAAAACAAGAATTTGAAATCCTTTCTATCCTAAATAGGATAGCTCACTGTAAACTGTAGAGCCTATATCCTAATTTTCATAGATTCTATTTCTGTAGTTTAAAATCAGGGAGTCAAAAATGATCATTGAAATGACCTTCGAAGTAAAACAAGTCACTGAATTCCACTGATAATTGTGACAGTAAACACAGATTTGTCAATACCTAATATGCCCTGAACAAGTTTTTTTTTTGGAAAGGAATAGAGTCTTGAGCAAAAGATGCAACTAGTGGTGAGTTTACTGCCTCTGTTAACAAATATTTCATTGGGCAAGTTAGCATGAAGAGAAAAATACTGCATTTTGCATTTTTATATCTTTAGTATTTGATTACTGGATTGAAATCAGGTTTGAAGCAAGGGGTTTTAATATTTGCTTTATAAACTCCTGTATGATCAGGAGGCTGAATCTCACTAGATTGCAGTTGTGCAGCCTCTCTGAGTTGAGACTGATAGCTTGATTTTCATGTGACTTGCTTTATCTTGATTTTCTTTTGAAGATTCCTCTCTTGAGCAGCCTCAGAGTAGGGTATCCTCCAGGCTTTCTCTCAGTCTGGTAGCATTCTCTGAGCAATTTTACAACATCATTCCCATGTCTAGGCTCAAGACCCAGAAGAACTATTCTGTAGAAGTCAAGGAAATCTTGTTTTCTTGTTCTCTTAACATTTTTTTTTAACTTCCATTCCCTCAAATCTCACTAGAAGAATATATCGATGCTATCTGCCATTAGCTTTCATGTCTTTTCAGAATTTCTGCTTCTAGAAGACAGCCTTGTAGTTTGAACTTGCCCTTTTCTGTTTTGATGTTTATGACCTCCCTAAAAGCACAATGCTCTGTAAGCATTTGGAGTCAGATTTTTCTTTTCATTATACATTTATACTTCACATATTAAAAGGGATAGAGACTTGAGATGCTCAAGGGTCTCTCAATTTTCTCTCAGGTCAAGCTAAATGTTTTTCTGTTCAAAACCCAGAGCTGAGGAGAATAAATTCTCATGAAGGACTGGTTGTTCCTAAATGTCCTTTAATGTCCCTTTGTCCCTGACAGCTCTTAAGTGTCCACTTGAAAATATATTCAAGATTCCACTATGATTTTGTTCAACATTGAGTTAAAGCCTGTCTCTGCTAGGCCACCAATTCCTGCCACTCCCTTGAGTGGCTGTTCAGCAAAGGCTTAAGGATGCAGGCTCAGAGCTGACAACTTCAGCTTCTGTTGTAGTAACATTTTGAGATAATAATTAGAAAAATCTATCAGTAAAATGATCTAAAGAAGACTCCAGAACACTGCCATAAGCCAATAGTTTTCTGAATAAAAGCAATATTGGTGAGATCCAGTTCCCTAAAGCACCAGCTAGCCTTGGAGGAGGAGATAGGGAAGAAATAAGAGGAAGGAGTTAATATATTTATTCTAAACTAAGAGCTTACCTTCCCTCTGAAGTCAATGGAAAGAGTAGCTAGGGTATCTCTGAAGACTAGGAGTAATAGTAGCAGTTTCCCTAAAATACCCATTTTTTCTCCTCCACTGACTGTCCAGAGAACTGGTGGAAACAGTAAGAATATCAGTATTTTTACAGCTGTTTTTTAAGAAACAACAACTATTTTTTTCATATAAATGTAAGAAGAAATCTAGCTGGTTTTACAGGTGTCTCCTCTGTTAGAAGCTAAAATTATTTAGTCATATAAACATGAAAAGAAAGCCAGTTACAACACTGATTCTTGTCCTACAAGTTGAGGTTATTTGTTCTGCAGTAAAGGCAGATGTCTCTTACCAGTAAAATTTGGACTCCATTGGTCAGTACATTTGGAACAGTGGTTTTTTTATTTCCACTTTTTGTAAGTGTGCAAGCAAGTGAAAAATCCATCTGGATAGAGAAAATTCAGGAACTAATGCATACACTGGTAAACCAGAAACAGATTTTCTTAAGTGACAGGATTTGGCAGCTTTCACATTCTTTCCTAAAACTCTATAAAATGGCAATAACTCAATAGGGTGTTGAATCAGAAATAGGATACTGACCTGTACCTTGGTTCTGTCAAGTGCTGAGTATTTTTTGAGTTGCAAACAATTACTGAACTTAACATTGGGTGGAATATTTTTGTAATTTGATTTTGAGTTCAAACAGGAGGCTATTTTGCTCTCACACCAAAACTGTTATCTCAACAGAAGCTATTGACATGCTCATGGCATGTCACCTCTCTACTCTTGACCACTGTTGCTCCAGCAGGATTAAAGGATATGTCTTTTAGGTTATGAAGGACATCAGGAGGTTTCTAGTCCAACCTTCTGCTCCAAGTTGGACCAGCTCTGAAGTCAGCCCAGACTGCTCAGGTCTCTGCTCAGTTAGAGCTTGAAAATGTCCAAAGATGGAGGCTGCATGATGTCCCTGTCCCACTACTTCACTGCCCCCATGGGAGAAAAGGTTTTTCCTTATACCCAGTCTGAATCTCTTGTTTTATCTTAATCCCATTGTCTCTTTCTCTCTCATGATGCACCACTGTGAAAACTCTGCCCCTGTCTTCTCTTCCCTGTAGGTAGGGGAAGACTGCTGTTAGGTGCCCTGAAGCTGCCTCTTCTAGGGGATGAACAAGCCCAGGTTCCTCAGCTTCTTCTTATAAGGCAAGTGCTTCACTCCCATTGCCATCTTGGTGGTCATCTGCTGAACTCACTGCAGTTTTGGGATGTGTTCTGGAGTGCCAAAGCTGGATGCAGCGTGGTCTAAGAAGTGCTGTGTAAAGGAGCACAATCATCCCAATCTACTGGCTTTTCTCCTGCTCATACAGCCCCTGTGCTGTTGGCACCTTTGCTGCTAGGGCTGGTTCATGACTAGCTTGCTGCTCACCAGGACCCCCAAGGCCTTTACAGCAGAGCTGCTCCCACCAGTCAGAATCCTTCTTCCCAGGGCCAAGACTTTGCATCTCTCTCTACTGATATTTACAAGGTTCCTGTTGTCTCATTCCATCTGGAAACACTGCAAATAGCCCTTCTTCACAGTATTTTGGACAGTCCATTTTTGGTCCTAATCACAGATGATTCCCAATCTCCATTCTGCTTGGGTTTACTCTGTAAAATGGCCAAATATTCCTAGGGATAGACTTGTTACCTCTGGCATTTATCTAGTTCTGAGATCTGTTTTATTGAAGGAAACCTCAGTACAGCCATCTCCTCAGGCTATTTTCAGTGGTGCCCAGTGACAGGACAAGAGGCAATGGGCACAAACTGGAACATAAGAAGTTCTATTTAAACATAAGGAAGAACTTTACTTTGAGAGTGGCTGAGCACTGGAACAGGCTGCCTAGGGAGGTGGTGAAGACACCATCTCTGGAGACATTCCAAACCCACCTGGATGCCATCCTGTGCAACATGCTTTAGGAGAACCTGCTCTGACAGGGGAGTTGGACTAGATGATCTCCAGAGGTCTTTTCCAACTCCTAATATTCTGTGATTCTAGGATCTCTAAAAATGCACACAGCATATAAGTGCAGGTAAGTTGCACTTCTGTTGAAGCAGAACTGAATAAAAAGTGTGATGTTGTTTTAAAGGCTGTGCTCTGGAGCACAGGATTAGTCACTTGCCAAGATAATAGGTCTGATTCTCCATGGCACTACTCCAGCTGCATTTCTTCCTGTGCATACCCATTGTAACATTGCTGAAAACTGAAGTCATAGCAGTGAATCAAGCCTGGAAAGTTAAAGAAGATCAGAAATGGAGGTGTGGTGGGAGGTTAATTTCCCTCCTACTGTATTTCACAACAGCAAAAGCAACAAAACTAACTTTTTTCTATCCTTGGGGGAAAAAAAATTGCAATATAGCTCTCAAGTCACATAAAGCAGAAGTGCTACTGTGCAACAGATGCTTGGAAAAATGTCCCTGGTTTGTTAGCATAGAATGATTTCTTCTGACTTGTTTTCAATGACAATTATCATTGCCTGGACAGACTATTGAAATATTGGACAACACAGTGCTGAAATATGCAAAAAGGGAAAATAAGAATAAAAGGAAAAATAATATTCAGTGAAAGCACATACTTCAAAGCAGCCAGAATTAAAAAATTCAGACCTACAATTTGCTGAATATATACAGTGTAGAAGAGTTGGTCTTATTCTTCCAAAGCTGACTTGACAGCAATGCTATTCAAGGAGCTGGGGTGTAGTTCTAAAAGTTGCAGTTCTGTGGAGTGACAAATAAGATCTCATCTATTTCTTTTCAAATAAGTAAGCTGGTTTTTACTAATATTGAAGGAAAAAATGTGCCTTTTTTAAATAGGCTCTTAGCTTTCTTTTGCTTCCTGCTTCTCTGTCTTAACTCTGTCCCTTCTAATCAATATGTGACAATGTGATGGTAAAAAGGTTACATTTCAAGTTAGAAGTTTCTAAAAAACTAGCTACTTATACAAATCCATAGGGAACATGATAGACTACTGAGGAGATTCTCTTGGTTTCCAAATGCATCAAGCAAAGATCATGATTAAAAGGTTTTTATTCTTCTTTTAGTTCAGAGGAAATGGGTGTGTTAGCAAACCTATTTCATATTATTTAGGGAACTATAACCTCTCTAATGTCCAGAACATTATGCTCAGTAATACTCTCCAACAGTACTAATTTCTCTGCTGCATTGTCAAGTTATCCCATCCTAGTAACAAGAAATGCAGTATGAAACAGATAAAAAAAGCTGCATAATAGTGTGATTGTGTATAATTGAGCTTCCCAAATCTGCCCTCAGATGCTACAGCACAGCTCTGTCTAATTTGCAAGGGCAAGAGAGACACATATATCTGAACAAAAATCAGGACTCACTGCTTAATTCCTTCACAAATCTGCTTAGTACATTAACATCATTATTCTATTACTCTATTATTACTCTTTGCTGGGCCAATGTTCCCTGACACAAACTTCCCCTAAAGGGTTGAGCTTTCTTGGCATAAAAAGGAATCCAGACTCAAGATGTAATTTTGGTCTTTATTTCTGTGTTTTGCAAGAGAAAATGTAATTGTGGCAGCAATACCAGCAGCAAGAGGGTGAACTGTCTGTGATTTGCCTTCCAGCAGTAAAGCAAAGCTCTTCCTTTGCTTATATCATTATCAGATTTATCATTGTTATATGTACTGCTACCTAAGAATAGGTCCCCAGAGTGCTTTATGAGCACAAATAGAAGGTGGTCACTGCCCCAGAGAATTTTTCCTTTAAATGAAGAAATGAGAGAAGAGTCATCCACAAGCAGAGTCAAGGAATATTACAATAATT
The DNA here is from genome assembly GCA_013399015.1 of Galbula dea. NCBI lineage: Eukaryota > Metazoa > Chordata > Aves > Piciformes > Galbulidae > Galbula > Galbula dea. The sequence continues at coordinate 1,368,242 of VWZX01007509.1, forward strand.
CAGCTGTTCAGAACTTTTGGGAGGAGAAGGCAGAGAGAGGGAAGGTAAGGGGATCTAGGGAGGGAATCACCTTAGAGAAAAGAAGGGAGAGAAGTTGAGGAGAACATTTCCAGGGAGAAGTAGTAAAAAAGGCAAAGACAGACCAAAACTTGGATAACACAAGGTAGAAGCCAACACCCATGACAGCAGAGTGGAGAGGAGGAGCACATTAGTGCTAGGGAACATCTGAACCCTCCTAATAGCTGACTTCTGGTCTCACCAGGCTTGTAAGAGAAACCTCATTTTCTAGAGTCTTCTTCACACTCCTTTCATGCTTTGGTGCTGAATAAAGATGTCTCCTTCTTCAGCATCACCCATCAGCTCTCTTTGTGTTGTTTTTCACAGATGCTCAACTAGCTCATCTCAGATAGGCTGGCAGCATTCAGAAGTTACAGCTGACACTGAGCTCCTTCCACTGTGCTCCTCCAGGGACAACCTTTGGAGGTGAAGATGGGGCTGTTACTATGGAGACAAGCAGAGTCAGCATTCACTCATGTCCCACTTGAGCACAGTGACTTTTCTAGATCTCTATAGTAACAAAGGAGTTTTCTGGCCTGCTTGCACATTTGCAAGGTGCAAGAGGAGCTCTCAACAACTGAGAGGCAAAGAGTGGTCTGGTGATTGTGATTAGTTTACACAGTCAGCCAAATAATTTCTTCATTGGCTCATAACACAATGTTTCTTCTATCAACAGCACCCTGAAATACAGAATAAAAAATGATAGTTGAGTTCCAATGAAAGATAAGAGAGAAGTTATGGTCTAGGATTATATGAGTTTACAAAACTAAGCTCTGTATATTGCAGACTACAGACTTTGCTGCTGTCCTTTCATATACTCTTATATTCAGTGTTTTTACACTGAATTTTCACAGTGACTGGTCTGTGCTTAAGAAGCTGAGTTTGATTTACACCAGGCTTTTAAAAAACTAATTTCCTCCATTTTTTACCTCATACTCTGAACTGTGATTCTTGCAAATAATTGTAATGAACCTCAGAGGATGTTGAGAAATGCTGAAAACAGAGAACTATTAGCAGTTGTTGTTATTGGAAGCTGTCTCCTAGCTGAAGAGGCTGAGTAGTTGCAACTGCAGCCAGGAATTACAGCTGGTTCTCACTCTCAGTTTAAATGACTTAAGGTGCAATTACAGGTAATTATAAATTTCCTGGTGAATAAAAATGTTTCAGGGTAATGGAAAGTTGTGTGGAGATAGTTGCACCCAAATATGGAAATTTTGCCTTACCATTAGCATATCTATTATTTGCATAATCTGCATAATCACAGAGCAAGGTGAAGTTCTGAGGAGTAGGCATGATAACTTCTGGATCCTTCTTTAGTTTTCAGGTAGAATCAATGTGGGAATAGTGCAGAAGGGAAAGGAGAATGATCTTACATTTACAGCAAGGCTTTCTAATCCTTTCAGTGGCAGGATCACCTAGTTAAGGTTCTGGTTTTTTGCTAACATATCTGTTTCTCTCCTTCAGAAAGATCCAGAGGTCCAGGTCTCGCTATCCCTAGTTTTAATGGGGGCAGCCCCTTATCTCAGTTTACTTTTAGTTCACTTTCCCAAACATCTGCCAAATCCAAGTTTTCTATGTGATCAAAAGAACAGGGACAGATAGCAGAAAGCATCCAGAAAAAGGACAACTTTCAAAAGATCCTAAATGAACCTCTGAGCAGCTGCTCAGGGTTTGCAAAAAGCTGCTGTGATTGCTCACAGAGTATGGAACAGGGCAGTAACAAGCTGCACATCACTCAAGTGGCAAGTGAAAGAGTAAAGCAAATCACAGGGTCAGAGGGTGACCTGAAACACAAGGACAACTAAATAAGAAAATCATCTCAAAAGGCAGGAAAATCAGGCAAAAAGACATGACAGGAAGCACCCAGAAGTTTCCAGGCAAAGGCAGTGCTTTCTGTCAAGTTTGCCTCGTTGGCTTTTGTATTGTGAGCTGAGAGCTTGCTCTACCTCCAAAAGGATCTAGGTTAGACATGTTCTTATCAAACATTCATCAAAGGCTCTAGGAAATGAGGGCATTGACTAAGCTTCCTTAGATGAAGCAAGGAGCTTTCAGATTCAGTGAGACAACTGGGCAAATGTGGGAGCTGCAACATGACCAGGAAGAGCAGGACCTGCCTGGTGACACATAGGGAATAGGAAAAGCAGAGGACAGGGAGTTTCTTCTTCATTCTGAAAAGCCATAAAACTGCCAAAATCATTGTTCAGATGTTGTCAGTTGGTTTATGGTCATCTAGTGAATAACAAAAACGTAGCCTGAAAGAAATTCCCTGGCTGATAAAATTGCCAACTGACAAGCAATAACCCACAGCCAGGAGAAGAATTTATTAAAGATAGAAGTTAATAATTATTCCAGTGGTACTTTGTGGCTGTAGCTCTGGGATGGACTGACATGCTTTGTTGCTCTGCCTTTGGAGCCAGACTATAGAAATCTATATCCTGCAGTTATGCCAGGGCCTTATTTGAACAGACACTCAATGAAGGAAGCAGATCTCTTGACTTCAGATTGAGGGCTCTGGCCTACTGCAGGAATATCTGATTTCCACCTGACAGTGGGTTGCATTTCACCCTTTGAAGATTTCTGTCAGGTATTATTTTTCAGTTCAAGATGGACCACCTTCAGCTAAGGTGTGCTTCTTACTAGCTTATAACTTTCTGCACTGCTCTTAGTCTCATCACATCCCTAAATCTTTTTTTTTTCAGCTCTGAAACTCCTATTTTTCATCATTTGTTTCAAAAACAAAAAAAAAGAGGTATTTTTCAGTCTATCACTTAACTCAATTAGTGTCTCATTTTTCTTTGACAGCACAATCTGTGTTATCATTATGATTTTCCTTGATGATCTACTTAGGAACATAAAGCAGTTCATTATTTGTTGTTTCTCCTCTCATAGACACTTCTCTTTGCAAAAGCCCAGACTGATTAGGCCTTAAATTAGGAGCTTAAGTCACTTCCAGAAAGTGATTCAGCCAACCTCACACATAAACTGACCCTCCAAAACCCCATTTTTTGAACCTCTCCAGGGATGATGACTCCACCACTTCCCTGGGCAGACTGTGTCAGTGCCTAACCACTCTTTAAGGGAAGAAATTTATCCACTATCCAAGCTGAACCTCCTCTGGCACAACTGGAGGCTATTTCCTCTTGTCTTATTGCTAGTTGCCTGGTAGAAAAGACCAAGCCCTACCTCACTCCAGCCTCCTTTCAGGTAGTTATAGAGTGAGGTCCTCCATGAGCCTCCACTTCTCCAGACTTAACAACCCCAGTTCCCTCAGCTGCTACTCATGACTTCTTCCCTAGACCTTTCACTACCTTCATTGACCTTCATAAACTGTAACCTGTTGGAAGCTGGAAAGAGTTTTCATTCTGACTGAAATCTACCATAATATTTATTTTTTTATTATGCTGCACAGTTGTACAATCTGGAAGTAATCCCAGAGGTCCCACTCTTTCTGCAGGAACTGCATGTAGAGACAAACCAAGTTTCCATGAGTAAAGTGGGCATTGTCTCTTTGTCAAAGCCAGCATTCAAATATTCTTTCCCTTGTTAAAGGCAACATCTTCCTTCCTTTCAGGTTCTCAACAATTTCAACCAGATTGTGCTCATGAGGGAGCCTGTTTGACATGACTAATGGTAGATTTTAGCCTTCTGCTAGCAAAGCACTTTATATACTTCCAGCACTGCATAAAAAGTTTATTATAAAATTATTAATCTTAAATAAATTGAGTAGGCTTTCAACAATGGAGAAGTAGAAACAAAACTGTTTGGGAGCCATTGTCATTATATTATAGGACTAATATCAAAAAGCAGAGATAAGATTCACAAACACTGTGTTTAGGAGAGATTTTGTGATCATAGAATCATAGACTCTTCTGAGCTGGAAGGGACCCATAAGGATCATTGAGACCAACTACTGTCTCTGCACACAACAACCCCAAAAATTTTACCATGTACCTGAAGTCCTTGTCCAAATGCTTTTGGAATTCTGTCAGGCTTGGTGCCATGATGATTTACCTGGGGAGCCTACTCCAGTGGTTGGTCAGTGAAAACCACCCTCTGCAATTTGCTGTAGGTTTGGTTTATTGGTTGGTTTGTGTTTTGGTTTTGGTTTTGCCACAAAATCACTTCCAACTACACTTGGTCAAGTCACTAATAAAGAATGAATAAGAAGGAGAAAATCTGATCTTTTGTGGTACCTTTTGTGCAACTGCCCTAGAAGACACAAAAGTTTCAGACCTACATTAATCCAATAAACATGTCTTTATTATGTGTATATATACATGTATGTCTGTTTCTCTATCTGTGGAAAATCTGATTTATAACTTGCTATATTACTGATGTCCATGCATTTTAGTAGAATTCAATGTATTTCTCCACTCTGAATACAAAATAAGTGACTTGTTCAACAATAACTTGATTTTTTGGGAAGATGTCTGAGGATAAAGAATTTTCAAGGTAATACAAAGTCAAATTAGATCATCAGCTACTCATATCTTGGTAGCTAACTATCAAATGCTGAAATTCTAATTAAATCCTTTGTGACTACAGTATACTTATCAGCCAGACTAATATGATTTGCTTCAATGTTTTCTTCAATAATGTAAATCAGCTTTTGCAGATGTGTTATGTACATTTCTGGAACACTAATATTTGCTGTGTCTTAATAAAATAATGAAATGAAATATCAGGTTTTTTCTGCAGAGGATTTGATTTCTGTGGGAAAGTAGAGAAATTAAACAAATTACACACCTGCTAATGTATTTCTCTTGAAACACAACTACAAGGAGAAAATCAAGTAGGCAGTACCTGTAATTTCTTTAATGGACTATTTCTTCTCTTCATTTTTTAAGTTAATGAACAATTTAGAAGGAAACATTGACTTGTCACTGCTAACATTTGCAGAGGACACCAACATGAGGAAAAGTACTAAACAAGGAAGAGACCAGGCTAGCTGGTCAGGAGGGATGATAAACTACATTCATAGGAATAAAACTAATGTTTGGGATGACTTTTTGCTGGTGGTTTAGAAATATTAAAACTCTGAAGTCCTAAAAAAAATGGTCAATTGAAGTGCAAATCCTATTAGAAGTTGCATAAATGTAGATTATTCAAACTTGCTTTTCCTGGGCATCTCTTGGAATTCTTCAAAACTATTTAATGGACTAGAGCGGATCACAAGCAATGATTTAGATCCAAATACTTATATGGGCAGATTTTCCCTTTAGATCTAGCTGTCCCAGAGGTCTCTAAATATAAAAGAGATTATCAGGCACCAGAGCAGAACAAAAACAGCAGGAAAAAAGAGCTTGTAATGTAAATTGCTATTAAACACATTTTTAGTAGAGAGAGAATGGATTTCACAAGGAAGTATAAAAAGTTCCCTGTAGTTCCTGGAGAGGACAAAAAACCCCAAACTCTCTGATGAGTTCTATAATCAAAACTGGCCTAGATCTGCAAGAGGATTCCCTGCAAGCAAAACCAGAACTATTTCTTCAACTGTTTGGTGCAGACTCTACTTCCATTTTCCAAACAAAGTTTTCTCTGGCATCATGAACTGCATAAAAATATTTTGACTGTGAGATTGCTGCACTACAGCTCTTTCATCTAGGCAACAGGAAATGCTAAATGCTTTTAATTTTAAACAATCACAGCTGAAAAGAGCAATTTAGATCTTTTGTTGGAATTAATTGATGTAGCCACACAAAACCAACCAGGCTAAGACTAATGCAAGAAAAAGATTTGTCTCTAGACCTAAACATCCCAGGAGTTCAGATTATGCCCCTAGATTCATTCAGATACAAATTTCTCATGGGAAGAAGGAGAAGGGTAGGAGAGAGGCATTTCACCTCACCTCCTCTACCATCCTGGCATGTCAACATACAAAAGCATGCAGCTTCCCATTGGAATCACAGACCTACAGCCAGCTCTGGTATTAAGGCAGCAAACAGGGAAAAACAGTGACTTCTGCCTCTCTTCTGGGCTCCTGAAATCTTGGAGCACCCACTCCTTTACCAAGCACACCCCAATGTTTATAGCCTTCCTGAATTGTGGAAAGGTTCATCATTTTCTGTGTGGGTGGTGGTGGTATCCTCCAAACCACTGAAAGCCTCTAAGTCTTGTGCAAAGGAAGGCCAGGAGGACCTCATCCCTTGCTTGCCCTTGTGTGACTACCCCACAGCTGAAGGAATGCAAAGGGCTGGACACTAGACAGGTGAGTACCAGCCAGGTACTGGAAAACTGCAAACTGGCAAGTTCACTACTTGGCAACAAGGAACAGAGAGAAAAGCTGAGAATAGCTTGGAGCTGGGAGTAGTGAGGACAGGTTTAGGACACAGAGAGGGGATGTGGAAGTGTGTAAAGTATTAAGCATCAGGTTATTAAGGGTTGGACTTTGTCATAGCAAAGAAAGGCTGGTCTTACAGTGCCAAAGAGAATCTAGCACCTAAGTGTTTAGTACACCAGGCTTCATGAATTGTCCCCCTCATAGAGGCAGGAACTTGTTTTACAACAGGCAAACATTTCTAACATTTTTTGCTGTGGTGGAGGAGAAGCAGCAAACAGGCATTTCTTGAAGTTGTTTTCATTATCTTTCTCTGAGGAAAACAAGTAATTCCTTCAGGCTTATCCTGCACTGGATTAATTTGGCTAGGCTAGACTAGTGGCCTTGTAGCAGGAGCAGATGCAAAATTCTGTGGGGTAGAATGAAATGATAAGCATTACACAGAGAGAAGAAATGCATTTGGAGTGACCTGAATGAATGCTGATTTCTTTTATTGCCATGTGACATGAAGAACACCACATGTGAGGATTCTGCAGAAAGTCATTCTTTCAAGAAAACAAAATTAATCCATTTGATAATGTCTTCTTGTTTCATGGTATTTAGGTTTTTATCAGAGTTCTTGGTAGCTTGGAGTGTTTATCTTCATACTGAGGCTGAATCTCAAATAAAGAGATTAGCAGTCCTCAGTTATGCAAAGGCTTTGCATTGACAGAGGAAGCATCAAGGATGAAACAAACTGTGCAGCTGAATCACCAGTGACTGCAAAAGCTGCTTCCATTGGCATGTGGGTGCTCACCCATTCAACACCAAGGAGCACATTCCACATGACACACCACAGACACTGATAGACACAGCTCCATGTTGTTGTTTTGGCATTAGGTAGATACATGTCCTTGAAAGGTTTGCATAAACACAGGACAAACCCAGCATTCCTGATTTTTCAGCACCATCTGCAAAGTCAACAGCTTTTTAGGATTGATTCAGAAGTATTTAAACTAAAGGAGGGGAAATGGAGTCTGGATATAAGGAGGAACTTTTTCATGAGAGTGGTGAAGCACTGGCACAGGTTGCCCAGAAAGGTAGTAGATGCCCCATCCCTAGAAATTTTTCACATCAGGTTGGACTGGGCTCTGAGCATCCTGATCTAGTTATAGGTGTCCCTACTTATAGGATCAAAGGATTGTCAGAGTTGGAAGGGACCTTAAAGATCATCCAGTTCCAACCCCCCTGCCTGGCAGGGACACCGTCCACTAGATCAGGTTGCCCAGGGCCCCATCAAGCCTTGTCTTAAAAGCTTCCAGGGATGAGGCCTCCACAACCTCATTGCAATGTTTTCCTCCACCCAGAGACTAAGTTTTCCAAAACTCTTAGGAACTTCACACCCTTGATCTCCTGTCTTCTACAGTTAATATTGACCAACAAATTAAAAAGCTACTGGAAGGTCCCAGACTCAGATGGATGCAGAGATGCATTCACCAGTGCAATGTCACTGATCTTCACTTCCTTATGGCTTTGACAAAATTGGATCCTGAATCTAAGGCACTGCATGGTGCTCTTCCCCATGCAGGGACCATGCCAAACAGCATTCAGCATGGCAGTTGCTTTATTAACTTGCTTACAGGAGCAGTGGGGGTCTCAGAACAATGTTCCAAAGGTCAATAAAAACAGAACATCATTTGTTTCATGCTGAAAAGCAACTGTCAGCAGCCTCCTCTGCAAAAACACAACACATCAAGGCACATCAACCAAAATCCTGAGTGCTGGCTCTGTCTGTCTTGCCCATATGTGCCCAATGGCTTGTGCAAAGAACCTCCCTTCTTCCCAGCTAGCAGGAGCCTCTAGAAAGGCAAAAGTGAGCAAAAGGCCCCTGTTGTAGCTGCTTCTCTCTGTCCCTATTAGTACTAGTGTCAGACAGTTCCTTGAAGGAGCAGTGAACTCCTCTGAGCTCACCCAGCTGGGAAAAGGTGAAGAAGTCTGTCTCCAGAAATACATTAGCAGTGGTTGATCTTGCCAGCTTAGCTTTGGGTGACATATCAACATCTTTGCTATTGCTGGCTTTGAATTGCAGGCCACTTGAAAGTCTCCAGTTCTTTTTAGTGATCTGAGGACATTGTCCTGCAGTTCATAAAATTATTCTAGAGAGACACCTCCTTTCTATGAAGCAGTAGAAAACTGTAATTTGAAGTTTGCTTCCTTTTCCACCATTCCAGTCTCCTCTAAGCCTTGTCACATAAAGCACCTTCCCTTGCCCTATGCTCTCCTGTGTGTGACCTATAGAGAGCTAATGCTGTCAAACAAACCAATGATTATTAGGATCAGAAACATCCTGACAAGTTATCAAATTGCAGTTCAGCTTCATTTTTTTGGTAACATGTTGTTGAAATGGTGAAGGAAAGGATAACCTCTCAGCTATTCAGCAAAGGACAGACACAAAATTACATTGAAGTGAGCCCTTGAATTCAGGCTGCTTTACAAATGGAAATAGTAGCTTTTCCATTATGGAGGTTCAAAGAATTTCACCAGTTACAGTCAGGTGGAGTGAGATACCTGCAAGTGATTTGTGCACATTATGTATCACTGCCCTATGTCACTTTGATCAACACTGGGAGATGATGTACACTGGTGGTGTCCTGTGTTAAAATGAACTGTCAGAAATCAGTATAATCAGTTCAAAACCAAGAAAATGTATATAAAATATAGGTACTTAAAAAACCCACAAACCCTGAAGACCATTAAACTGTCCAACATTTAAGGTCAAGTTTAAGGTTAAGAGTGAAAACTACAAAAATAACAGCTATACTGCAACTGAATTGTAGTTCCTACAAAGTGCTTGCAGAAAACATTCCCTGTAGGTATCAAAAACATATTTTACCTCTTGTTTCATGGCAAAGTGAGAAATTCTGCTTCAAAGTGTCAGATGCTTTAAAGTCTAAAAGCTGAACATACCAAGTATAAAATGATTTCAAGTAGGTTTACATTGTTGTGAAACAGATACATGATTCATATTTTCACTTTTCAACAGTGAAAGTGAAAAATCTGAAGTTTTAGGTGACCAAACACTCATGTAAACTTTACCCAATACCAAGTCCCAAAATATGTTGTGTTCTGTTCTTCCTCACAGGTGTGTTGGCTTGTTTGGTAAAATCCCACTTTGTTGGTACAGTTCTGCACACACAAAGAAAATAATGGAAAAAATTAGGTATATCAAGGTGGATTGCACTAATACAAGAAAGCAGCTATATAAAATTTTCTGGAAACAAAATGAAAACCAATGCTCTTTCAGAGCTGAGGATCACTTGCCCAATGCAGTAGGGTGGGGTGACAACCCATCCATGATCAGTTGTCCAGCTCTCTCCCATCACAAGACTTTGTTTTCAGCTGCCAAAAGTAACAATTTAAGGTGAGTGTGCATTTCACTTCCCCACTCCAGTGATTGCCCTTTTGTGGGGTGGGTTAAAGTGGCAGAAGGAGTGATGCACAGGTGAAGAAACCTTGAGAAAAAGGGGAAGCCACTGGAATTGTCATGTAGAAGAGGCAAACCTGGACCTCTTGCATGCTCAGTTCCTGCATTAGCTGCCAGGCATTATGGCAAAGGGAGACCAACACAACCTCCAGAGATCAAAGCAAGAATGAGGAGGGAGCTGCCTTGGTCCTTGCAGACCAGGCACCTCAGGCAGGCCCAGGACCAGCAGTGCAGTGGCCTAGGGTTTCTTACCATTTAGTACCTTCCAAAAGTTCACCTTTTCAGGACAGGTACAACCCCAAAAGTGCAATACCTACATTATTTTACAGCTCTAGCTATCAATGTTAACCAGCTTGTTCATGTGCCAGCCTAGTACTAGACCTGGGGCTCCATTCACCTCTTCATAGTGATGAGCTTGGCAAGGAAAGGCATTGGAAGAGAGGACAGACCAGTTTACCTCTATCTTCAACAGTTTCTCTTCTGGCATTTGTTACCATTAATCACTTTAGAGTTTATATCAACTTCTGCCAACTTAAACTTTTGAAACAGATTTAAAACATCCTGCAAAAACCCTTTCCTTCTGAAAGATGCACTAGTGTACTGAGAGGGTCTGAACATTAGTATCACTATGCCACAGGAGGGAAAGCTAGTGATGCACCAAACCATCCACAGAACTCACCACACATGCCAACACACACACACACACACACACATACCCCTGGAATAAAAGCTCACTAGGAAATTAGGAATTTCATAAGCAACCTTAATTTATGTATCTGCTTTGTTTCATTCCCTTCTGTGGCCTTAAAATTTGTTCCCTTTGAAGGCAAGAGCAGGGATGGTACCCAGTGGGCCAGCAGCTTTCTGGCATCATGGTTTGTCCTCCTTGCCCAGTGGGTGGCCTTGTGCTTGGTCTATTAGAGATGATGAAGATGATGCTTTCATTGAGAATTCCTGTTCCTGAGACATTTTCTGCAGCCATTCATCACCATGGTTGTCTGACTGCCTTACAAGCACTAGATAACTAAAACCTTACAGTACCACTCTGAGGTGAAGTCTATTCATTTTGCAGGTGTGGAGCTGATAAAGAGCTATTGAATACAAACCTTGCCTGCAAGGCTGGGAGCTCACTTACAAAATCTGTAACCCTTCCTAGAGGATATCTATTGATTGTAGTTTCTCTGTAAGATTGCAAGAGGTGCTTTTTAAATTTAATTTACATTGGTATACCTAGATTAAACTATCTGGTTTACAGACCAATTTCACAAAAACAGTCTGCTCTGGATCAGAATATGCTGCTTCTGACCCACTTTTCTCATCTCCAACAGAGATAAGCTTAGGCATAGGTTCAACTCCTCCCAGGAGGTAATGCACTGTAAAACATAAGACATTATATCCCATATTTCTTCCAGAAGCAAGATTTTTACTATCAAGTTCAGCATGAACAAGGTATTTATTTATTTTATTTAAGAAAATAAAAACAGAACACTTTTTCTGTTAGCTACTTAGAATGAGAATATGCTTTTTAAGTCTTTTGCAAGTAGCATGACCATAAACAAAGCAAAAATGACCAAGCCTTGGAAGAGGTCAAAGCAATAAGGAAGGATTGCAGGATTTCATCTTGCCTCATAAAAGAACAGGTTACTGATGCTGGGTCTTTTCAGCCGTGATTTCATTTTCTGATTATACAGCAGAAAGGAGTCTGGAAAAAGCAGCCTTAAATCTAAACAGCCAAGTCCCAATAGTTTTATTTCCCTTCCAAAACATAGGCACTTTAAATTCTGTATTCAGATCAGTCAGAATATTAAAGGGCAGTAAATTCTGAATATGAAGTCTTAGAGAGGTTCATAATTCAGACAACTGAAACAGAGAGCTCTAAATCCGATTTTACCACCAGAATACAGAGGACAATGTAGGACCTCAAACTGCCCATTTTAATGCATGCCTTGATGTGTCAAGCACAGAAATAGCTTCCTCTCATACTCATGACATATATCTGCTAAAATCAGTGTTTCACATCTTTTGCTGGGTTACTTTGTAGCTCATTAAAGGATCATTTACTGGCCCAATTCTTTGAGTGAAGGCACATGAAAAGTAAGCCATAATTTGGGGCACTTAGAAAGTGGCAGTTCACTTCAAAAAGTTTTAAACCTGCTTTTCAGCCTGTCTCAAGATTAGATTCTCAAATATACTTACCTACATTCAGTAGCCATGTTAGAAAATAGAGTAATTTTCTTTTGGACCTTTTATGCTGTAGGTTTCTATCTTCTTGCTATTAGCACTTTGCAAAGAATCACCTCCAGTCACAGAGATGCTGAACTCAAAGTGTGGCACCAACAGTCCTGTGCTTGACTTTTTTTTTTTTCCTGAGGCTGAATTTTGAACATACAATATTTTGGCACTGGCTTTTGTTTTGCAAAGTGAAAATAAGTTTCAAGTCCCCATGTTTTATCAAAACCATATGGCTTAGCTCAAAGTTCTTCAGCTTGGCAAGATCTGCTTGTGGAAGTAAACGTGATATGAATAGTTGAATTCCCTCTGTAATTTAACTGTGTTCTTGGAGATGGCCCTGACTGATACTGAAACCAAACTATACTGGATTTAAAGTGATAATCACATGATTCAATCCCAGTCTATATTATAAAAATTCAGATCTAAATTTAGCAAAAACTAAATGGAGATTATTACAGCCCAAAAGAGAAATGTCAAATATGTAGGTGAAACTGTAGGATTTGATGGAACCTCTCCAATGCCTCTGTAGAAAATTAAGACTAATATTGCCTCAAGACTAGTATTTGAGAATTCTGATAAATTATGGGGTACAAGATGCTTTTTACAATCTTACCTTAAGTAACTGAGGAAAAATACTACTGAAAAGAAAAACAAGAATCCCATTTTTGAGGTATTACAAATACAAATTTAGGCAAGGTACACCTATTTGACAGCAGCATAAATCAGGATGTTAAAAATTCTGAGGATATCAACCTCAGACTGATAAGAAGGAAAAAAACTGGACTCAGTTCTACCTGCATTTGCTAATCTCTAGTGTTATCAGAATTTATGTACAGGGACAATTACATTATCTACTGGTGGGTCTCAAAGGTGGAAGGAGCAGAGTTTGGGTTGATGCTTTCTGTTATGGTTGAAAGACAATTGCTCACACTGCATTTGAAGTGGCAGCAACGTTTGTACTGGTTGCCTGTTCTGTGTGCACAAAGCTGACTGCTGGACCATCTTGCAACATGTAGCAAGTTAGACTTGGAGGTGGCTTTCCCCTACCCTGATTCAGCCCTGGCTCTACCAGGAGAAACCACATCTAGCATATCTGTGCTCTGATGTGTAGTGCCAAACTACTAGTACAGATCCACACCAAATTTGCTCTAAAAAGAACTCCTCTAGAGCTCTAAATTGCTCATGTAGACATGTCCATGGGACCTTATCCCCTGTTCACATATACAAAATGAAAGTGTTCATGTGAACCATACTATGGCAATTACAAATTTTGATGGATTCCCACTATCAGGATCTTGTACTTTGTATAGTAACATTATTTATTTTTTTTAAACCATAGCAAAACCCAGTCCTTATGAGAGTGATCATGAAACATATTAGCTGAAGCAGAATGCAGGTGCACAGAGTCATATTTCTATTTTGAGGTACAGCATTACACTGTGAAGTAACTGCAGTGACATCAGTGGCGTAGCTTTGGCTACACACAATTTAAACCAAGATTAAAGTTAATTATCAGTAACCATACACCAACAAATCTGTCCTCTTCCAAACCCCTTTAGCAAGCAATCATGCTCAGTTCCTCTGCATCAACAGACTTCTAACTCCATTGCAGTAAACATGACTGAGGCAACATACATTTTGAGTAACATTTGAGGTAGGTGGAAATGTCACTCAGATATCTGTTTATCTTTGCATTCTCTTAACATTTTGTTAGCTGAAGATCATCCTGCCCTGTCCTCATTATTTCCAGCTAAAACTGAGCTCAGTAAGTCATTGACATATATAGTTGAAGCTATGACTACAGGCAGTGTAAAGCTGGAACAAGATTGGAAAGGTGTTTCCTAAAATGTTTTTATTCCTCCTCGATACTTAGTACAGTATAAAGTAGACCTTTTCTTAATGATATTTTGTCTCACTTAAAACCCAGAATCCTTTTTACAAAGGAAAAAAATCCTTATCTTGACTGATAAGAATAAGATTGAAATACTAGTGAGACAGAAAATCAATATTCTGCAGGAAAAAATGTTTCTTTCCTATAAAAAATTTCAAGAGCATCCACATAAAGGCAATGACTATGGTGAAAAACAATGACTCTGGTGTTTCTCTAATGACTCAGGTTTCTAGTTTTCTCAGCTGTAAGTGTATTTGTAGGTTTTTACTTTTCTACAGGAATTCCTGTTTTACTTCTTAACTGCCTACTTTAAAGTCACTTAAAATCTGTGTCATGACACTGGACTCAGTTATATGTAACCTAAATATATCGATGTCTTAATCTGTATCATGCTAATAAGCATGGAGAAAATCAGTTGTGTATATGCTTTTAGATGCTGTCATTCATTTGGCTCTTCAAAGTCTTTGCAGTAATAACAAGAAGAAAAAAAATCACAGCAGAGCTTTGGCATTAAAGTTGCCTAAATTAATTTCCTGCCCTGCTGCAAACTTTACTAACTATGTCCATATTGCTGTTACTGGCTGCACTTGAGCCAGGTTTAAAAGATGGTGATTAGAGTTAGTTGCATCCATTTAGCTTGTGGCAGCAAGGTTGGGTGGGGTTATATCTGACATTTCTTGGTGGAGAATCTGTTGGTCCAGTCTTGACCAGAGCTAGAGCACGAGGTGATGTGAAGGTGATAAGAGACCACTTCAACATTTCTCTTCCTGCCAACATCTCTCCCCCACACAAATAACAACTATCTTTTATTTCAGGTGATGCAAGCAAGATTTTTGAGAATAGCTTTCTCTGTTTCAGGCCTGAAGAACAACTCATGTGCTTGAACACTTGTGTATTTTTCCAATTGTATCAGTTGTTCTAATAAAAGATATGACCTCTTGTCTTGTTTCTATCTCTTGATGATAACCGTGACAGCAGCACTAACACTACCATAAAAATTAGGCAGTGGAGAAGGTCCTAAGCATGGAAACAGTAATAATAAACAATCTAAAGAGATCACTCTCCTGTTTTATGAAGACCACTTTTCATAAGTTCTTCAAAGACAAGTGGTTCAGCCATTTTTAGATTCATACCAGTCATCTATACTTAGAATTGAGATACAATAGTGACACAAACCTTGGCATGGCAGAGGGGAGCCATCAGCTGTGTTGTGTGACTTCTGTCCAAGCTTCTGCATATTTTATTTGAAATAAAATAGGTATCTTAAAAAAGAAAAAAGGAGAAGTGTGTGTTGTTTTGATTCATTTCACCATGGGAAACAATCTGTGTTGTACCTTTTACTCTTACCCTTTTCTTAGACAACCTGTACAATATTTCGTGGTATGGTCACTTCATCTCAGCTCTGGGCTCATAACCTTTGTCTTATACAAGATTATAGCATTAGTTGGCATACATTTGGAGTTGCTCTACTAAGGAGCTTCTGGGTATGTTCATTATGTCCCAACCTCAGGAGACTTTGTCAATCTTTAATAAATACTTAAATAATCTTTAAATAACCCCAAAGATTTCTTTCTTTTACAACTTCTTCTCCCTTTTCTACAAGTTCCTCATACAATCCTGGCTACTTTTTTTTTTTTTTTATGATGTATTTCCAACACAGGCAATTCCCTCACAAGGTCAAAACATCAAAGAATAAATCACTGAACATTTTATTTTCATACTCCTTCTCCAAGCTGTCTTCAAAATCTGTATTGAGTTTATTGCATTTGTAGTCAAGTTTTTGATCATATCTATTTTCCACTGCATTCTAGATCATTCCATTTAAAATATATCCCAACACAAAAGGAGTGTACAGAAGCAACAGTATCATGATTGCCAATCTGCAGTATATAGCTGGGGTTTAGGAACCATTCATTTTTATTATCCTTCTTTGTCTAAGCCACCTTCAAGACTCCCTATTACTATTTGATGAGAAACTTTGCTGGAATAATTTCCATGATCCTATTTATGATAGATCTTGGAGCTGAAATTCTAAAGAATATAATTTTTTCTCTGAATTAGAGGAATAGCAGTGAAGAATGTTTTGTTTTGTAAGTTTGAATCATCCTTGGCTTATCTCTAACTTCCTATTGCTTCAGATGAATCAGCACATTCTTAATTCATGTGGCTGTGGTCAGGTAACAGGTTAAAATCCTAAAGGCTGTTTCTTGGGAAAGCAGAAAACCCTGAATGCAATCCTTAGAATAGAAAGACTTAGAGTAGAAGAGCAGAAGAGAAAATTTTAGAAAAGACCTTCTCAAGGGGCTCTTGAAAGCTATGCAAATAACAGGAACTGAGACAACGTTCACTTACCTCCAGAAAGAGCAGATTCCTGTCAAGGAGAGGAATTGAGATCATTGATCACTAAGACCAAGTATCTCTCCAGAGAAGACAGCAAATCAGTCTCTGAAAAAATGGGTCTAGATCTTTGGAGGACAAGAGAATGGATTCCTTTTCCACTAATTTATGTTATTATGTTTTGCTCTATGAGAAAGCTTTTTAGAGACTGAAAAACTGAAATAATCTTCCAACAACATGATTGGAAACAGTATGAAAGGAAACAATGCATTCAATCTGAACTAGAGTCAGAAATCTCCTTTTTAGTCATAGAGAAGACAACATCAGATGAGCCAAGAGGAGTTCTGGAGACTTTAATGGTTTCCTTAGTTTCAAGGCCCCGTAGAAAGTGAGAGATCAGTGAAGAGAAGATCATAGGCTCCTGCAGGAAGAAGAAAAGGAGTTGGCCTATGCAGGTGCATTGTTCAGTCTACAGTTCAGGTGTAACCACAGCCCAGGCAAGCATTCTTGTGCCAGCTTGGGCATCAACAGCACAGAAGACATCAGAGGCACAGAGAGCAGCCCAGACTGCCTGCCCATGCAGATACCTAGAGAGCTCAGCAAGCTTCTTCACTGAAGGAAGGGGGGAAAAAGAATCTAAACTAAAAAACTATGCTATTTTTGGTGCTAGCCCTGTGTTTCCCTTCAGGAATGGGAATGATGGAAAGCAAACCTTAACAGAGCTAAGGACATATAGCAAGCATCAAGCAATAATGGTGAAGGTAAAACAGAAACACATAGGGTAGGAAGAGAGGCAAAATAATTGCTTTGAAATTGAACAGGTAGAGTCTTAGAAAAATGAAACCAAGAATTAAATCAACAAATCTACTGAACAGGAGATTCAATTCAGTGAAGATCTTGTTTCTGTGGCCATAATAACCATCCTGAGAAAATATCTCACTGCTTCTCAGGCAGTAAATACCTTTCTCTCTGTTCCTTAGAGGCTGACAGCTTCCATCCCTTACTAACATTCCTATTTGCTCCACAAGAGCTGACCACTGCTTCTCTCAAATCATCTCATTTATTCAAGAAGATGATTTCAATTCTCAGCAAATCCCCTCAAACTGTATCAGATCTTGAATTTTCCTGGGGAAATCACAAGGCTGACCCTAAAAGGGTCCCTGCTTCCTCATGCCACTGGATATAAGATTATTTCTCCCTATAAATTTTGCTTAGATTGTCTCTGCTTCTGAATTCCCAGTAACACAAAGTGAAAGAATTCAATATGAAGACAAAACAGTTCATTTTGATAATCAGAAAGGATTTTGCATTTAAAAAATCAGTTGCTCCTCTGTCAGCTGTCACTGGCCTGTGCTCCTCTGCTCTCTTGCCAAAGAACTGTCAGTGCCCATGAGTGCAATCCAGTGTACATCCATCTCCTGTCACCACAGCCAAGACATGTTAGCAGAGGAAACAGATTTTAATAGAATGGGAACTTTGTATTTATGCAGGAAAACAGGAAAGTTCAACCATGTACAGATACAAACATGCCATGGCAGCACCACATCTAAATCACAAATATTGTTAAAGGTTTTTTTGCACCTTGTAACCTCCTACACTTGTATATCCTAGAAGAAAGACTCAGAGGCACATGACAACCATGGATATGTGCCTTGGGTAACTCATGATGATGCACAATCCACTATTTTACAACACATGGCAGGGTCTATTACTCAGTTTTTCTCCTGTATCTTCTGTTGATGATGCTGTTCTGCATGGCTCACAGCAAATGACTTCTTTCATGCCATTATTATCTGTGGGAAATTCTTGGTAAGGTACTACCTTCTCTAAAACTCATTTGGTGTTAGGATCACACTTTCTCTCTCCTTGCCTTCACAGAGCCCACAAGAAGCTATCTGCTTCTGTAATACCAAGAGGCAAAGCTTATCTGAGGTCATTACAGCAACAGCAGACCCCAGTGTGGTACAGTGGAGGCTTTGTGCTCTGGGATTTGTGGTTAGCAGCAGTGTCCTAGAAAGGAGATTCAAGAGCTTGTAAGAGCTGCAAATTCAGCCTGTGAAAACCATCCAGCACTCATCCTCTTACATGGGTACAAAGAATTACACATCCCTTTAGCCTCTCTCTGGGCTTATAAGCTGCTTTTGCTTCAGAGTGAAAAACCCTGTTCATGTTGGCTTGAACACAAGTGAGCTTTGTATGTCTGAAATGCATCTTTGGCTGAATACAAGACTGAGTGATTTAGGCTGTGGGTCTGAATTACAAGACCTGTGAAGCTTTTCCAAATGGGGGTTTGTAGTGTTGAAGTGGGGGCTTAGAACTGGGTGAACAAGCTGTCAAAAGAGGCAAACTTTGGCATCTTCCTGCACCCTTTCTTGCTCTGTTTCCTCTCTGGAAAATGCTGGAAAACCTCTCCCAGGGGCCATCCCCACATGCCAGCATATACTGGCTTATTTTGAGCACTGGATATGTCACCTGCACAAATTTTAGCTGCAAACATATCTGAAGCTCACATAGTCTTTAAGAATGATATAATTTTCATAAAGAGAGCAGAATGTTTTTGCAAAATATTCACACTTCACATGCTTTCTGGAAGCATCTCCTAGATTTGCAAGAGCCAAGAAATTAAAGTTACAGTGCTCTTCTGTGTTAGGGAAAGGTGATAGGGTTGACTAGGCAGCCCCTAAATAAAGTTTGGAGTTCATTCAAAGACTGAGAAAAGTCCCAGCATCCAGGTATGGAAGGAATGAGAGTGAAAATACTTCAGAAGTTGAATGCAGTGATTTCCCCAGCATCAAACATGGGGTTCATTTGATCTGTTCAATACCATATGTGTTTTCTGACTTGCTGTGTAATATGTGGGATATCTTGACTCTTTCTGATTAACTCTCTGAGTTAATTTGTACAGCACAAGTTTCCCAAGTGCTTTCCACTGACCTGCCTGCAAGAAATGTTTATACTTTCATGGAAACAATATAATCCTGTATATTCTCTTATGCCTTCTGCTCAAAATGTAGTCTAATCTTACTGAAAGCACATAGCTCTTGCATGCATCTGATAATAAAGACATCAATTCTTCAACATGAACACTGTACTGTCTTCTTTTAGTGTCTCTTCTCCCTTTCTTCCAGTCTTAGTTGAATATGTTTGATAAGACAACACAGCACAAGAAAGATGTGGACATTTTAGAGCAGGTCTAGAGGAGGTCCATGAAGATAATCAGGGGGCTGGAACACTTCCCATATGAACACAGGCTGAGAGAGCTGGAGTTGTTTGGTCTGGAGAAGAGAAGGCTCCGGGGACACTTTATTGTGGCCTTCCAATATTTGAAAGGAGCTTGTACAAAAAAGGAGGGAGACTTTTTACACAGGCAGATAGTGGCAGGAAGAGTAATAGTTTAAACAGAAAGAGGGGACATTTAGATTAGATAGAAGGAACTCAGAAGGTGGAGAGACACTCTAACTGGTTGCCTAGAGAAGCTGTGGATGTCTCACCCTTGGCAGTGTTCAAGGCCAGGCTGAATGTGGCCCTGAGCAACGTGGTCTAGTAAATGATATCCTTGTCCCTGGCAGGAGGTTAGGAGCTAGATGATCTTGAAGGTCCCTTCAAGCCCAAATTCATAATTCTATGATTCTGTGATCTGTTGATGGAGAATAGAACAGGTAAGACAGAGAAATGCAAAGATTTGAATGGTGGTGGTATGCTCCTCAACATGAGCAGGCATGCAAAAATCCAGTTTTCCAGTGCTCTAAGCTGATACTTTTCCACAGTATACCAGAGACTAAGGCTTCAGTTCACAGCATCACTTAGCATTGCATAGAGCATCTTGGGTTTGTTGTGGCTGGGAGGCAGATGTGATCACCACCATCCCTCTCAGCAACTAACAGCTAGAGCCCACGCTGAGTGTAGTCTTTACACTATGGTAGAGTAAAGCTGGGAAACTGCCAAAAGCACTGTGTAAATCAAGAAGGATTAGAAGCAGGTGAGTGCCAAGCAGCTACAGCAGAAAGCCCCTATATGCAGACAAGCAAAAATAGCTTCTGCCTTAAGGAAAAAAAAAGCTTTAAAGAAGCCTGAAGTGTAAATAGTATTGAGATAAGTTATAACTCTTTAGAAACTGAAGTGTGAAGAAGGGAAGACTCATTGGTTTTTCAGTTAGACTGAACTTGTCAGAGTCATACACTGCTTTATTAGCCATGACACCAAGAGAAAAGCATAATGTGGCTGCTGTCTTCTGCCAGTCTCCTTTCCAGTGACTGTGGCCATTAAAATGCCAGAAAGGAAGGAGCTGCAGAAATGGTGTGATGGTGTCTATATTGTCTTTAACTAGATCCTGCAAGAATTGTATTTGTTGTCTTCATTTCAGAGAATGCTTCTTTCTGATACTTATGGCTGAGCATCTGTTTTATAGTCTCTGGAGAAAGATGTGTGGAATAAATTCACTGTCATTAAATACAAAGCAGTGTTGATTTATTCTAGTTCCCAGTTCAGAACATTGCTGTTATTTAAGGGCTTCAAATGTTTCTCTTCATAGCTAATTGATCATGATCCATATGACAGCTCCTCCTTTCTGAGCAGGAAGTATCACTAAGGGCTTTCTTAAAGCTTGTGTCATTATCTTAAAAGTTAGAGGTTCTTAGCTAGGCAGTGGTTCTGATGGAGTTAAAGGTAAGGTGGAACCAGGATTAAAGCTCAGCCCAAATCTAGACTGCCCTGGCAGCCCAGAAAGCCCATCTCAGTTACCATCTACTCTGCCATAAAACCCAGGGTTGAAGAAGCCAAACTGCCCTGATCAAACTTGAGACAAGAAAGTGTCCACTTCCACAGAAGAATTTGGGTTATGCTATCCTCATGATACACAGAAGGGACACTTACACATGTGGCTTCTTGTGGAAGACTATGTGAAGCACCCAAAATGCTGCATTTGCTGCTTCACAGCTTCCAAGCTGGCTCTTGGCAAACCAGTTAGCCTCTTCATTTACCAGTTAGAAGCCACATTACCAATTCACCAGTGAAAAAGCATCTCTCAGCCTGACATGCCATTACCCAAAGTTACTTTCCACAGCACATTCCTGCTTGTATCCAATGCTTTTACACAGTCTCCCTCTGTATCTGCCTCATTTAGTTCCTGCCTTCTCAGCAGCCAGCCTGTCAAAGCTGGCAGGCTTTGCTTTTATCCATTATTCAAAAGGATACCAGGGACAAGATCTTTTAAATCACTTTGGTCCTTTCTCTCTCAAGGCCTGATCTTCTTCCTCATCTCTGTGTCCCACATCTTCCTGTGGGCTCTGCATGTTGCTGTTGAGTAGAATAATCAAGCAGTAATGTGGTGCTGGTGACAGCAGCCAAGCATGAGGTTGCTGAGAGGTAACAACTTCATAAAATCCATAGAAAAAACAAACAAACAAACAAAAGAACTAGGATTTTTTAGAAATAACTGAGCATCTTGTTTTTCATTAAATTTTCATGGGGATGAAGGTCATCCAGGGAACTCATGACCCAGCACCCAGCTTGTGCCTAGGAGAAAGAATACAAATTGAAAACACTATGATAATATCTTTTCTTTCTTATCAGTTTCAGCAACTGCATTCTCTGGCAGGCTAAATTGGTATTTGGGTTTTAAACATTTGTTTAAATGAACTAGGGCTGTTTTATACTGAGTAGAAATTACTTTCTGAACTTTGTTTTTAAAAAGTGACTGCACAAGTACTAAAAATCAAGTCAAAACCGAAAACAAACACAAAGCTGGCAGGTTAATTTGAATAAAGTCCCTTTGGGGTTTGGGGGCAGGAAGCCTGAGCTGTCACATTACCATTAACTCATAATTTACCTCACAAGTCACATAAATGAACACCTTAAACTATGTTTACAGTTTTGGGGACCTGAGCCTAGATCCTGACTCTTCCAAAGTGTATTTTCTATTGATTCTCCCTGAGTGTGTTGTCCTACCAGAAGCAAGACAAACTCTGCAAGTCTAAATGTCCACAATTTGAGATGGAGAAAACATCTTCCTTATGAGGAAAGGCTGAGGGAGCTGGGTCTCTTGAGCTTGGAGAAGAGGAGGCTAAGGGGTGACCTATCGAGGTGACCTCATCTATGCTTTTAAATATGTGAAGGGTGGGTGTTGGGAGGATGGGGTCAGGCTTTTCTCAGTGAAGCCCAGTGACAGGACAAGGGGCAGTGGCTGTAAGCTGAAGCATAGGAAGTTCTGTGTGAATACAAGAAAGAATTTATTCCCAGCTGATGTGCCAGAGCACTGGCACAGACTGCCCAGAGAGGCTGGGGAGTGTCTTTCTGTGGAGATATTCAAAACCTGTTTGGATGTGCTTCTGTGTGACCTGGTGTAGGGAATCCTTCTGTGGCAGGGGGGTTGGACTAGATGATCTTTCAAGGTCCCTTCCAGCTCCTAACATTCTGTGATCCCATGAAAAAGTGGAAATATTGAGCACAGAATGATAGAGTGGTTCAGGTGGGAAGGGGCAGTTTTTCTCTACCACCAGTGACAAGGATAAGAGGGAGGATGCAACAAAATATTTTGCTGCCTAAGGGGACTTCTTATTTGGGAGCTGACAACCATTTGGGTAAAAATGTCTACAGACAGAGTAACACATGTACTGGAAAGAGAAACAGTGCTCTGTAAAGAAAACAACTTTACTTCCTTGCTAAAACAGGTCACAGAATCACAGAATGTTAGGAGCTGGAAGAGACCTCAAAAGATCATCTAGTCCAACCCCCCTGCCACAGCAGGATTCCCTAGACCAAGTCAGCTGCAAGTGCATTCAGAATTATAACTGATCCAGAGGTTTCTTAAAGAGCAGAGTGTGTACAGGTTGTATTGGATACAGGACTGCAGCCACCTTTGTGTTTGGCACCACTGCAGGAAGGAAAACTAAATGAGGACATTAATATGCAGTACTCAAGGTCAAAATGATTAGAGAAATTTCTACTGCTGCAATGCAAGCTGAAACCTACTGAGAAGCTCCCTGTGCCTGTGCAGTGTGACACTTTTTATCAGTGTTTCCCTACTCTATTGAAACTGTTCCAGAGTGACCCTCTGAACTGAGAGGCTAATTCACTTTTTTTTGGAGTCTCTAACCTGCTGTGGCTATGCTCAGCCTTACTGAAAGAACTAACATGGTTAAAAACAACCCCAAAAGCCCCAGACAACTCCAAACTGGTGGCTGATATCTTAATAGCAGCTTTTCTCCTAACATCTTCCCATCATGTCTGCACTTGTCAAATCAGGCAGACGATTAACAAGTACTGAGGTAACAGACAGGGCAGAGTTGTTGCTAAATTAAACATTTTTGTTTGTTTTGTATCATCTGATTCCTTTCCTTGTCAAAATTAATTGGACACTTTTTCAGTACCTAAAATCCAATTTACTCCTTTCTTCACTTATTTTTTTCAAAACCCTTTAATATTTCTATTATCTGCTTTGGAATTTTCCTCCATAGCATAATTTCTCTTCCCTCTCTATCTAGATCTTTTTGTTTTGCCCTTCTAGCTAGCATGAATCTCCAAGGCACAATTTGAGGGGTGTCTTAATGGATGCCTTGTGAAATAAGTGCCATGGAAAGCAGGAGGTAAAAAGAGGTGGTGGGAAAAGGAAAGAAATATTAAAAATAAAATAAATTAATAATAATACTACTACTGACCCCCTAACAGACAAACATCCAAAACAAACAAAACCAATAAACACCTTAAACAGAAAAAGTTTAGGCTAACCAGTCTCCATCCTGCCAAAGGCACTTGTTCATCTCCCCTCCAAAAGAACATGTAGAAGAGAGAAGTGCAGAAGAAACTCCAGTCATTATTAGCAGCTCAGTCCAGAACCAGCCAGCTATTAAATGTGTTTATACATCTGCAGGGGCTTTGTTTCTGCAGGAGTAGACCACCTTTTTCAGCCAGTGCTGTATGAAGTTTGCTAGATCACAAAAGTCAGACCACAAAGAAATGGTCACAGCAGTTTAATGAGGTGCTGTTTGGTTTTGCCTCAGTTCTGAGAGGCATCCTTTGCCTCTCAGTCCTTTGGGAACCCTCTAATGAAGTCTGGCATGTCACTGAAAGGTTATTTTCTCACGCTTTACTGTCCTTTTAAGCCTTTCATCCATACCCCTTTCTGCAAGTTAAAAGCTTTCTAGTTTAACAGCTGACAGTTCTCTCAGATCTGGAGCTTAGTGCTTACCAGAAAACAACTTCTACCAGAAGGGAAGAAACCAGGTGGAAACTCACATATTGAAGCTTTTCTCTTTCATGCCTGCAGCCTTATTTTATACTGCCTGAGCACAGACACTAACCCCATTACCTCCAACTTTAAATGACCCTAATGCAGACAGCAGAGCATTTTTGTTTTGTTTTGAATTACTCTTTAGCCAACAGCTATCAGCTTGCTTTATTTATTCCTAAAAATTTAATGTTATCTGATACCCTGTACATGTGAACACTTCCAAAACTCATGCCTTAAGGTCTGGAAATTAACAAATCCAGAGCTTCTCGTTTGGTCCTCGGGTGTTATCCTCATCTCAGCAGGATCTCTAATGGATTTTCCACATCATTTAATGTCTTGCAAGATATAATGACACTCTGTGTCATTTTTCAGAAGCAATTAAGCTAAAGTTATGATTTGAGGGAGGCTGCCTGCCACTTCATCAGAAAGCAGTATCTTTCCTTTGCCAAAATCTAGCACTCTAACTGCAAAATGTAACTCTTAGAATCTGAAGAAAGGTTTGCAGAATAGCTCCCTTAAATAGTAAATGTTACATGGATGGATGAAAGAAGACCCTGGAGTTCCTCTGTTTGGAGTTACAAGCTCTTGTGAATCATAGAATCCTAGAATATCCCCAGCTGGAAGGG
The DNA here is from genome assembly GCA_013399015.1 of Galbula dea. Classification (NCBI taxonomy): domain Eukaryota; kingdom Metazoa; phylum Chordata; class Aves; order Piciformes; family Galbulidae; genus Galbula; species Galbula dea. The sequence continues at coordinate 1,393,352 of VWZX01007509.1, forward strand.
ACCCAGGAGGATCATCAAGTCCAACTCCTATCTATGCACAGGACAACCCCAAAAATTACACCACGTGTCTAAGAGCATTGTCCAGATGCTTCTGGAATTCTGCCAAGCTTGGTGCTGTGACTGCTTCCCTGTGGAGCCTGTTCTAGTGCTCCACCACCATCTGGGTGAAGAATCTTCTCCTAATATCCAACCTAACCCTCCCCTGGCACAGCTCCATGCCATTCCCTCAGGTCCTATTGCTGGTCACCAGAGAGAAGAGATCATCTCCTGCCTCTTTGCTTCCCCTCCTCAGGAAGCTGTAGACTGTGATGAGGTCTACCCTCAGTCTTCTCTCCTCCAGGCTGAACAAACCAAGTGACTTCAGCCACTTCTCATACAGCTTCCCCTCTAGACCCTTCACCATCTTCATGGCCCTCCTTTGGATGCTCTCCAACAGCTAATATCCTTCTTATAAGTAGTGCTCAAAGCTGCACAAAACACTTGAGGTGAGGTCACACCAGCACAGAATAGAGTGGAACTATCACCTCTCTTGACCAGAAAACAGTGCAGTGCTTGATGTACCCCAGGACACAGTTGTCCCTTTTAGCTCAGGTGAGTCTCTAACCTGAGGGCTGCCACATAGCCATGTCCTGGTTGGACAATATGCAGAGAATCCAAAACATCTCTGAACTCCTCACGGAGACAAACCTTGTGTCTTCCCAGTCTCCTGGGAGAAATGGCATGGAACAGAGCCCATGCTAACAAGTTTTACTGGTTATCACTAACATTTTGCTGCAGCAAGGTGGTTGCAGATATAGACAAAACAACAAGGGAGACAGAAGGTGGCAAGACTGTGGCCAAGCTACGTGAGACAACAAATAGCCAGGAATGGAGAAGAGATGAATATCAGGAGCTGTCTGGAAATCACTCCTTAGAGCCCTCCAAGAGCTTCCATGAAATATAAATATTTATTAAATTATTATAATTTATTATTAAAAAAATGTATTAAATTTATTCCATTTAAATAGAAATATGAACTTCATGCACATGTTGAGCCAACTCACTAATTCCCAGACAGAAGCTGCTGGTCTCACTAGACACAAAATTTTATTTTATGCCATTTTTAGTATGTTATGATGCTCTAATCCCTTTTAATCTCTCACTTTTTTATTCTTTCTTCTATGCCAAAGCTGAAATATTTTGTTAAAGTAGAATGGAAATCAGCTCACAATTTCTGAGATGAGTTTAAAACATAAGCAATTTGGCAAAACTAATTATACATATTTAGAAAAACTTAGAGGCTGGTTAGAAACCATGCCTGCCCTGGAGACCTTACAAGCTTTTGAAAATCCAGAGATTAACAAAGGGCAGAGCCATCATGCTCATTTTGCACATTTCATTAGATCTAAAGAGCAAGCCATATGTCTGGTGAAGAGGAACAGGGCAGGGTAGGAGGTCTGGCTCATAGCCTTACAGCTATATGGATTTGCAATGCAAATGTTTCACATATGCAGTGAAGTTTGTATTACAGTTGATCAAGCCATGGTTTAAAAATATTAGGAACTGAAGAGTTTATGAATAACTTCTTTTTGCAGCTTGTAACTGGTTCCAGTTCCAGTCCACAGAGCATGAAACCTCATCCTAGATATTTCCATTAGATCCAGAAGGGATATCAACCCTCCTCCTTAAAAGAACAAAACAACCTTTAAGTGCAGGAATTGCAAAGAAACTCCCCAAAATATGGAGACTTTAAGCACATGCCTAACTGAGACTTTCTTTTTCCACAAGGTGGAAGGCAGAGTGCTAGCTACTCTAAGGAAAAGGCATTGAGTTTGGATCAACTGGGCAATACTTCAGTACTCTCTTTTCTATGCACCTGTCCCTCCTTCAGATCAGGTATTTATATTCCCAGTAGAAGGTTCAGATAGGTCTCATTCCTTAAAATTAACATAAGTAATGTGCTCTTTTATGGCAAAAGAGATTCATTAGCCAACCTTACTCATTTCAACTCAAGCCTGTCATTTTTTTTTTCAGCAGAATGAAATATTACTCTGCCTGGGCTTACTAGTTTGAAAAAGACCAGATGAATCTGTATGTGTCCTGGTTTCAGCTGGGATAGGGTTGTTTTCATTTTTCCTAGTAGCCAGTACAATGCTTTGGTTGGAATTTAGGATGAGAATAATGTTGCTAACACACTGATGTTTTAGATGTTGCTGAGCAGTGCTTACACTAAGTCAAGGACTTTTTAGCTCCTCATCCTGTCCTACACAAGAAGCTGGGAGAGAACACAGACAGGACAGCTGACCCAAAAAAGATATCCCATACTATGTGACATCATGCTGAACAATAAAGCTGGAGGGAGATGGCCAAGGGGCAGTGGCCACTGCTTAGGGAGTGGCTGGGCACCAGTCAGTGAGGGGAGAGCAGTTGCAGTGAGCATCACTTGTTTTGTATGTTCTTCTATCATTGTTTTCCATTCTTTTTCTGTCCCACTAAACTTATCTCTAAAACTATCTTAACTTGTCTTTATCTCAACTCACAAGTTTTATTTTCACTCTGATTCTTTCTCCCATCCCACTGCCAGGGATAAAGGGAGTGAAGAGCTGTGTGATGCTCAGCAGCCTGCCAGGTTAAACCCCTAAAACTTATTTCCATACCACAAGAAATAGAATGAACCTCATGATCAAATTAATGTTAAAGGAAATGATCCTCCAGCTACAGAAGCACAGACATCATGGTCTGTTTGCCTTGAACTCCAGAATTCTTTGACCTTCAATGTCTAATAATTCACACTTTATGGTTTGAATTATGTAATAAAAAAAGAAATCCAAATCCCCCACAAACACACACAGAAAAAAACCCAACCAATAAAACAAACAAACAAACCAACCCAAACAAAGCCTTTCCCAAGTTTTACCTTGTGTAAAAGTATCAAAATCAGTTTACCAAAATTTACAATCAACTTCAGTCAACTGAATAAGTGCCATATTAATGAAACAGATAAACCAGTATGACTTCTACAAAATTTATTAAAATTTATAATCTATGTCTAGGTCACTGGAAGAAGATTGTATTTTGAAATGCATTTTCCCATTTCTCCCTTCCCACTGCTCACCTGAGCCTACAACTTATCTCAAACTCTTTGTGGAAGCCTGTCCACAAGCTGACAAAGGTTTGCTAACTAATATGCTCCAGAACAAAGATTGCAATACCTGCAATCTTACCTTGATATGTTTTCCCCAGAAGGAAGGACTCAGGTGCAATGAATGCAACATGTGCATGTCAGTATTTCAGTGAGTGATACTTTCCATCCAGTGCATGAATAGAAACCATATGGGTGACACTCATTTACCACTACACCTTGGATGGTTAACAAAAAAACTGCCTCTCACCTAAGCCAGACATTTTCAAAGATCCATGATATGCCTTTGGGAGATGGGAATTAAATTCACTATTGAATAAAAATTAAATACAATTTAAACAAAAATCAAAAGACATACCAGTTTTATGACCCACAGTGTTATACCTCTCAGTCTGCTCTGTTTGATCTCTCTGCTCCTCCTGTGCAAACTTCTCCTCTTGGCTGTTCCACCATGACTGAGCCTGTCACCTCCATAGCTGCCAACTCCAGAAGCACTAATTACTCCTTTCTTTTCTCTTCTTGTCATCTAATTGATTAGTATAATTAAACTAAAATCTGAGCAGTTGTTCCTAACTTGGGGTTAGCTTTGAGTTCGTTTGTTCTTTGTCAGGTATCATGGAAGCACCATGTGCCAGAAAGCTTTTTATTTCTGCATCAGGCTGCTTAATAAAACCTGGTAAATAGCTACAACACAAATTTGTACACAAATATACATTTGGAAGGCAAATTCTGAGTTAATGGAATCAATTAATTATTGTAAAAATAAGTGGAGTCTACTGCATTTGGTCTTTATTAGATAGAATGTGGTTTTATTCTCTCCACTTTAAATAAATCACACACTTGAACAGTCAGAATGGGGACAGTTTAGCAAAGCAAGTGTCACACACTGAGACAAAACTCATTGCAGGGAACTTTCTGTGTTAGAAGTCCAGTAACTTTTAAATGAAAACAAAAGACAACAAGTTAATATTTTCTTTTTTCTCTTTTTTTTGTTTCTGATTTGTTTCCTTTCAGCTATGGTGCATACTTTCACTTTTGAAACTTGGAGAAAACACCCATATTTTAGGCTCTGCAAAAAATTTTCAGATCTCTGGGAAAAAAAAGTGCAATCTTTTTAGAAGGTAGTCACATAGCAGTGTAGGAATGTAAGTATTAGTGTAACTGAAAATTTTTAGAAAGACAGCTTTATTTTTCCTCTTGAAGTAGGATATTGTCCTCCATGCACAACATATTCATTATTAAACACTTACCTTTTGGCTTCTATCATTATTTTTTCTCTTGCATTTTGGCAGCTGTTAGAATTTCTAGAAGGAATGAGAAGAACTCAAGGTCTCTGAGTTTTTTTCCAGTTGCTGCCTGTCTTTGAATTCACCTGGAGATTATAAACTGCCTTTTACAAATATTCTTTATCTATCTCTAGTCAGAAGAGTTTTCAATTAGTCTCTTTGTCAATTATGTGCTGGAATGTAAGAAGAGCCCATCAAGTTTTCCATACATTAAATGTGTCTTCTGGACACTCTTCTTTCTGTAAAGACTCTGTAGTAATGGATAATTAAGGATTATTGGTACAGAAGTGAGAAGGATAAATAAAATAAACGCTTTAAAAAGAAAAGGGATTAAATACAATCTGGGCTCATGATTAACTGCCTTTTCAAAACCTGTCTTTATCAAATATCTTGATGATTCAGATTACTATGTAATACCAGATCTCTGCTAGACTCTCACTCTTTCATCCCTCCTCCTCCCCCTCTGTTTTGCACATTTGCTATATTTAATCTTTGATTAAATGTAAATGCTGGGAATCAGACAGGGGTCACCTTGAGTTTGTGCAGCATCTAGTTCAAATAAGTCCTATTCTTAGTGGCAAAGTTATTACTGGATGTCCTAAGATCACCCTCAAAATAGCACTCCAAGAAATCAATTTCATGGGTCCCAATCCTGCAAAGACTCTGCCAGAAGTAATGGGACCATTGGAGGAGCATGAAATAAAATAGGTGCAAACTAGTCCTTGCAGGATCACAGCTGCACACTGGAGAATCCAAATATATTCTCTGCTGCATTTCAGAGGCAGAAATCTAAGCATATGGAGCAGGTAAACTGAACTTATGTTACTTAACACTTACAGAATGAGCAACAGTGAAAATCTGAAAGTCTGTGGAGAGAACTAAACTTTTTTATCACATTTTTCACCAAAGAAGTCATTCAAGACAATGGAACTTATTTAGTCCTAAAGACAGAAGGTATGCTGGCTGCCTTTGTTGAAAGTTTCAGCTGAGAGGAGAAAAAAAAAACAAAGAAAATAAAAAAATTACTTTCAGATAGGGAAATTATTCCTGGGTGTGGGTGTAGATAGAAAAATAAGGGTAGTGGTTAAGATTAAGCAAGGAGTAGGAGGAAATGTCTGTAGAGGGAAAAGCAGAATTTTACATCCTTGAAGTACAAAGTTAAAAGACATCTGAAACACCATCAGGAATAACAACAGTAAAGACAATGCAAAACTATGAAGCATAACTCAATCATTTGTCAATAGGGGTTAAATGCAATTTTATTTTTCCTTGCCAAAAATTGGTTGTATATTCTTTTGACAGCAAAAAAAGTTCTATTAACCTCAAATAAATCATCTTTTTGATTTTTTCTAATTTTTTTGAAGGCTTTATAAGAAAAACTGTCCAGAGAATCATTAAAATGTTGGGGAGGAGTCATAGCCAGCAGCCTAGAACCTTTCAACACCTCTCAGGATGTGTATGGCCAAAATTATTTTCCTCCCTCTAAAGCTCAAAAACCTAAAACCACCACCTCCTGCCTCCCAAGAGAGAGATCAGGGGAGCCTCCATTCTTTAAATAAATGGAGCAAATCCAGCAGGAAGCTTTTTGAAGAAAACCTACAGCAAAATCTCTTTTCAACAAGTGGTGAGACTGTTCCCAAGCAGTTAGGAGACCATTCAGTAAGTTTGAAGAGCTGAGCAGCACAATATCTCTACATATGGTAAAATATGGTACTAAAGAAGGGAACTTTCAGGTACAGCTATACATCAGCAGAACTATGTAAAATAAAGACAACTCAGGTGGAGAATTCATCTACCACCATTTCTGCTTATAGGTACCCAAAGGACAAACTCATCTAACCCTGCAGTGGGGAGTCAGATGGAGACAGCAGGGAGTGCAGGAGCAGGGAAAAAAGCTGCCCAGGAGGAAGTTCCTGGCACATCATCTACTCCCACCTCTTCTTCTGGCCAAGGAGAGCTCTGACAGGGACTCATCTGTGCATTTGGCGATGTTGCTCTTCACTTGTCCAGCCCCTGCCCTTGCAGGACCTTCTTCTCCTCTCCTTCTATTGCTTTGTTTCTAGCATCCACCAAGGCTTTCCAACTTGCCCCTGAGGCTGACTGTCCTCTGGGCCAATGACTTTCTGGCCATCTTTGAAATACCCCAGTCCTGGATGCTTCCCAGAGGGGCATTTCAACAATGTTGCAGAGCAGCCAGAGAAAGGAGGGATGGACAGGAGCTTCTGGAAGAGGTGGAATTAAACTCTTGAGCTGCCCACTGAATGTTTTGCCCCAGACTTCAACTTAAATGAAATGAAAGGTAACAGACTGTCATCCTAAATATGTAATTGCTGACACAAGTAACTATCATGATTTTCACTCTCAAGTCAGTCACTATGACATTGTCCATGTTACACACTTGGAACCATTGGCTCAGTCTCTTGGCTGCCCCAACATAGACCCATAAAAGGTTTCCAAGATTAGAATGAATCTCTTTCTAATTTAACCCAATAGCCACATCCTAGTTATTCTCCCATACCTCCTTCTGCCTCTCTCCAGAGAAGCCAGGCTTTACTCACCAGTCCACCACATTTCAGCATTCAACTTGCAGATCCAAAGGAAGTGAAAACATCTGTAGGTTCACATCTTACTGTGCTACTGCCTTGGTTCTGCTAGGACAGAATCCTAGGCCAGCCACAGTCTGCAGACCATTAGCAGTTTGGTGTCAGCCATTTATTACCATAAATATCACACTAAGTATAAAGGGGAAGTTTACTGCAGGCAGAGGACTTCTTGATTGGTGTCCTTCTTTTGCTTGGTCTACTTCTGCTCCTAAGGGCTGCTTTCATAGAATCATAGAATGGCTTAGGTTGGAAGGGACCTTAAAGATCATCTAGTTCCAACCCCCCCCTGCCATGGGAGGGACACCAGACACTAGACCAGGTTGCCCAGGGCCACATTCAGCCTGGTCTTGAACATTGCCAGGGATGGGGGCATCCACAACCTCTCTCATTAAATCCATTTTCATTTTAACCTATGGATGTTCTCACCTTTTCCCAATTCTCCTCCTTTGCTGGGGAGGTACCAAATGCTGTAATTTAGCCCTGGACATGGGCTGAACATAGACAGGTACCTTTACCTTTGAAGCAATCATTACAGAACACTTTCCACCAAAATGACAGCAAGAACAACTGTGTAGAGAAAGACCATGAATTAAGGACTCTGCTTCCAATGCTGTCAGGCCAATGGGGTTTTTTAAGAGCAGTGCTAAATTAATTTATGGTAACAGACAGCTGCATGCAGTAACCTTCCCTCTATGCATTACACTGCAGCACAAATCTGACAAATAATTCAGAAGGAATTATTTGTAGCATTTATAATCATACTTGCTCACAAATATGCCATAAAATGATCCCAGGCTGGCAGTTTAATAGCTTTATCTCTGATTACTCTTCCCATAAAAACCTCAGAGAAACAGAAGTGGCTGCATTTGGATGACAAAATCCCCAGCTATTTCAAAGACAACTGAAATTTTAAAACAATGAAGATGTTTTTATTGTTCCCTACAGTAAAAGCATGACAGACTAAATAATGTTGCCAGCATAAATTCAAAGAAAGCCTCTTTCTCTAGCAGGGGCTGAGACAGGAATCATTGGCTCCAGGCATTAGCTCAGAGAAGTATTTCTAGCAATCTTCATAGCAATTCTTATTTCAAAACCCAGCCATGTTAAGATGAATTTGAGACACTTTTTCAGTTTTAATGTTTCTTCTTTCAGATACCAAAGGTGCTTGGCTTAGGGTTTTCAAAACAGCATTCCACTCTCAGTACATTCTCCACTCTGCATAGACAACATCTTTATGAGTAAAACACATCCCCTGTCAGGTACTTTTCCTTTATTTCCAAAATTGCAACTCTGACCTCCATCCCCTCCTGAGCTGTTATTTAACTCCATGAAACCTATCACCTTCTTTAAATGCAGCACCTTAGTCTTCTCCATACCCAGACAAAAGGTGAGGGCTCTCACTAAAGCTGGCAGCACAGCTCTGCACTTCCAAACACATCCCCAGAATTGGGCAGGAGGTCACACTCCACCCATGCAGCAATGGGACAGTAATGCACCATTGCTGAATCTCATCTGCATAGACCCAAGGAAAAAGATTGTTCCAGGGCTGTGCTGAGATATAGGATCTGGCTATGGTTTGTGTGTCATGCAAGGTAAGAAATATGACAGGATTGAGTCAGGTTTGATGTTTTCATCATCTACTGCTCAATTTTAAGTTCAGATATTCAGAGTGGATTCATGTCTCCAAAGGGACAATAGGGCTGGAGTTCTGGCAGCTTCTATAGAGCTAGGAAAGAAATGGGCACTTCCAGGGTACCTGTGAAAAATTGATTAAAATACATCCATGGTTTATAAATGCAGTTTGTACAGCTGCGCATCTACACTGCAGACAAGTAAAGGTGTGGGGAAAAGGGGAGGTGAATTCCCACCTTAATCATCACCACTGTAGTTATAGCACAAGTAGGGAAAAAAAAGAGGTGGTTTTTTTTTTAAATAAGAGGAGGAATGTTTTTCTATGTTATTTTATGAGTATTCTTATTTCTCTTCAATTAGATGTCATGGGGTTCAGCAGAGAATTCTCATTAGCAAACAACAAGAAAACACTTTTTCTGTTCCTAAACACAGACCTGCAGTGATGATGCAATAGTATGCCTGGAAATTGCATTGTTCCTCCATTTCCAGGCAAAGATATGTCACTAGAGGAATGGCTTTTTATCACTGGAATTGTATCTCCTCTGTTGAGAATCTAAAATGTTCTTGCTGGTAAGGTTTTATCTATGAAGAGAAAACCACGATGCCTGGAGTGCTATAGGCATAAAATGGGATATTGAACCAATCAGTGGTTGCAGTAAAAGGGTTTGGGAATAGAAAATTGTCTCCCATGGGAAATGCTAACACTCAACATGGTTTTCATTCTTAATTTGAGAGAAGAAAAAAAGATAGCTGCAAAAGGATTAAAATTGAAAGAGAGATAGAAAGAGAAGGATTCAAAACCAGCAAAAGACTTTGTTTCAATGAGGTAAAACCACAGAAAATGGAAGTTAAAATAATAACATGAAACAACAAAATGGAAAATGCCTATTTTGCCAATGCAATTAATTAAGTTGGAAATAATCCTTTCTACTGCCTTTTCTACACAATTTCATCAAAATGAGTACAGTCTCATGAAGCTTTCCAGTTGCTAAAACTGTCCTTTCTGAATCTGCTAAATGATCTTTCTCAGCAGCAAAATTTTCTCTCCAGTTTTTGAGCAGACCTATTTTAGGAGTTGATGCAAAAAGCAGTTAAAAAACTCCCAGGAGCACTCTAGAGCAAAACTGATCTAAGAATGCAAACAAGGAGAGGTTTGTGGAGAGATTCTACAGGTTTTCACAGGTCAGCTGGGGTAGCCACAAATACAGGTGTGGCATAAGGCTTTCTGCACAGTGGAAGTAGAAGCAGCAGTCTCCAAAGGTACTTGCATTTGTGGACAAGAGCATGAGGTGAAGTTAAGCTGTTTGAGAGGACAGGTACCTGGTAGGTCCAGTCACAAGTGGAGTCCTCTGGGATAAAGCAAAGATCAGGAAAATAAGGCCAAGCCATTTTTCTGTTACATTTGGTAGATACCTGCATCCAAAGAATCATAGAATCATAGAATTGTTTAGGTTGGAAAAGACCTTTAAGATCATCAGTCCAGTTGTTGATCAGCACTGCCAGATCACCACTAAACCATGTCCTAAAAGCCACTTTTACATGTCTTTTAAATACCTCTAGGAATGGTGAGTCAACCACTTCTCTAGGCAGCCTGTTCCAGTGCTTGACAACCCTTTAAGTGATTAAATTTTTCCTAATGTCTCATCCAAACCTCCCCTGGTGCAACTTGAGGCTGTTTCTTCCTGTCCTATTGCTTGTTACCTGGGAGAAGAGACCAACATCCACCTCACTGCAACCTCCTTTCAGGGAATTGTAGAGAGTGAGAATGTCTCTGCACTACAGTTGAGTATTTCTCTTAATGATCTGGCCATATTCTGGACTCTGGCACATATTCTCAAACAAGTCTGGCTGTGAGGATGTGGAAGAAATAGGTTCTGTTTCAGGGTAAGCTTGATAACTTTGAAGAAATTGTCTGAAGACAACAATAGCCAATTGTGACAAGCATTTGTTCAAGAAAAAAAATCAGAGATACACACAAAATGGAGAAAAAAACCATCTTAGGCTGCATTCTGGTACAAAAAAAAAGCTAGAGGAGGTGATACTGGATGAATGGTTAGTTTGAAGTCTTGACCTGTGCTGAGGGAAGGATTTTGTTAGTGACAGAATTATGGTTAATGCTGTTGGCTACTAATACAGGCAAAAGGTAAACAGAGAAAACAAGGATGTAAAGAAGGAGCAACTGTCAGTTTTCTATATTTCCTTCCTAATTCAGAGATCAAATAATACCAGACTTACTCCCAGATTACAGAGGAAGAGGAATAGGGAAATGAATTGTCCTGTCTTGAGTGTCAGACAAGAATTTCAGCAGTTTTATTCACAACTTCTGACTGCAAGCTCCTGTGGCAGATTTTTTTTCTTTGATGTTAATGCAGCACTAGTAAGTGAGTACACTGGTGGTGCTTAGTAAATTATTCTGCTTTGTATTAAGCCAGAGACCAGCCAATGCAGAGATAAGATGGACCTTTGCCAATTGGACAAAAGCATCCAGTCTCTGACTTGCAGCATTATTTTTTTTTTCCTTTAAGGAGAATAAGGATGTTACAAAATGTATTTGTTGGCTAAATGGACATTATCTCAGTTACACAGTTGTACCCTACAGCACTAACACTGAGTACAATTAACCTTATTCTAGATATATGATAGTGAAATTGTCATCAGAAGCAGTCCTGAAATTTGAGGTTATTCTGCTATATAATGAGAGCACAACAAAACCAGCCATGTATAACACTTATCTAAATGACTGACTGAACCAGTCCATCATTTGGAACTCTTTAATAGCCAACTTCTAATCTCTTTTTGGCAATGATCCATCTTTTGAGAACAATAGGCTCTAATTAAGGGCATGCAAAGTTTGCCTGTGGATTTGGGTGCACGTGGACCTAAGCACACTGCAGTTTCTATTTCACAGCCATGTGTTAAACTGCCAGTGACCACTGTACCCTGTAATGGACAACCCTGGCAGCTTTGTTAGGTCTTACCACCCAACAGTGAAGACAATGAGGTTGAAAAGATAATGCCTGCACATGTCAAGCATGCCACAGAGACCAGATGGAAGGACCTGAATAACTTGGCACTCTTAATGCTGACCTACATTATGAAGGGTTGAGACCATCCCTTTGTTAAGGAGATACATGAAATGACAATGTGAGAGCCAAAGCTCCAACATGCTTATGTAATGTTCCACAGTTTGCCATGTATCCTAAGCAACTCCTTTTCAAAATGCTGCAAAGAATTTGGTCTGATATATAACAGGAACTGACAATTGCATTGCCAGTGTTTTCACTACACATTCACTTTACAGTTTCCTTCTGAGAACAAAGGTGTAGCAGGAGAGAAATCCACTTCACTAGAGGAAGGCTTCACACATAAAACCTTCACAAATTTTTACTGAAATTAAATTATTTTGCTTGTAATTTGTGCAGCATGGTAACCTTTTGCAGCTCCTGTAATCCATCTCCACAGAACAATATTCCTGTCTTTATCTCACATCCCAGCAACAACTCATTTGTCTGATGTTTAATGGCTCATGAGTGTCATACACAGGATACTACACAATAAAGCTGGTATCTCAGTCCTGGATCTTTCACAAGCCAGGGCAAGTTCTTTCAGCTCTCAGGCTCCTCATCTGTAAAAATGGGGTAGAAATGACACTTCAGAGAGGCACCACACTATCAGCTCATCAGGTAGCCAGTGTTTTGTACAAAGCTCTTGGAGAACCATGGCTGGATACTATTTGTAGCAGTGTCATATTAACAGAGGGAAGCAGTGTAGTTAGGAGACAAAGTTTGAAAAACAGACTTAAAAAACCCTTTTATGTCTGTCAATACTGATTTTCCATTGCTTTGCAAGCAGAGGTTGAGGGCCCAGGCAACTTGCTCAGACATATTCAGAACTTAAGTTTTACAAAGACATAAAAGAATGTTAATGCTGCAAATGCTGACAATTTAACTCCCCTGCCCCAGCTGCATTATCTGTAATGTCCCATATTTCCTTCCACAGAACTCTTCAACTTTTGGTCAACTAGATGTCCACTGGGGATCTCTTTCACTAATACATTAAAGAGCAGATTTAATACACTAATTGTACTAATCCATTAAAGACTAAAAATTTATTCTCCTCCACTCAAGACATATTTGCCAGATCCTGTTAAGTTGCTCAATAACTTGTGATAATTTACTTCCTTAGGAAATTTGCACAGAACAAAAGGGGAAAAAGTCTTTATTTAAAGGACTTAAAAAGACAGTATAGTAATGTTTAAATGCTTACTTCTAATTTTTAAAGTCTGTATGCCATTAGCAATCCCCAAAAGTATTTGCTAGTAAGTCCTAGTAGTACAATTCCAAATTTAAGGCTTACATATCTACATTCAACTCCACTTAGGGTTTGTGGTATAAATCACTTCCCATCAATTGCCATCATGAATATTTACACTACACAAGTTATCCTAAAAGCTACACTAACAGAAATATTCAGAGTATCTGAAAAAACAAGCATTCAACAGTCTGGAAGAATTAGTGTCTGTCCTATTGATTATCCTACAGACTGCAATATTAGGCTTATGTTATCCATCCCTCCTGCAAAGAAGGACTGAAGATGTTGACTAGAGGATGTTTGGATCCACAGAACTCCTGTCTGCTTCCATTTAGGCATTAATAGATATAAGCATTAAATTCTCTGTGGATATGTTAATGCTCAGTGACTCTAAAGATTACTATTCTGATAGCTGGGATCAGTCAGGAGCTTAAATCTTAAGACACAATTGCAAGTAGAGAAATGCAGAAACAAATGCTGTGGTGAGAGGAATGAGATATACAACTTGACATAGGACAATCTGGGAATTACACATGGGTGCCAGATGACATACTGAATATTATTCATGCCATGGCTATTCAGGTACTAAGGTTGAAAGTACTCAGCAGTCAAGATATATATAATCCACTGGTAGTTACCCTCTTAGTTTATTTTCAAGCTCTGTCTCTTTCAAACTCATAAATTGTTACAATTTGAGAAGTAAACAAAAATAATTTAAGCCCTTGCATGGAAAGGTGACATCAAAGCTGTTTTGGGGAAAGGCAAAAGGTGAGCAGTGCTCTCCTCTCTCACTTTCTCTTCACCAAAGGCACACTTTAGGTATGCCTGGTAGGAAGGAGCTGAGGAGCTGTTGAGGGAAAGTCTGGTCTTTGGATTCTTGTGCAAGTGAATTGGAATATTAGTGTAGCTGGGATGGTCTGCAGCTGCAAAGGAGATGAGATCAACTGGGAAAGAGTATAGGCTCAGGGCACTCAAGTCTTTCTACATGTGATGGTTTCTTACAGAAGCCACCCCTGTAGTCCCCACACACCACTACCAAAATCTTTCCACACAAAACCAATATACTGCAGAAGAGAAATTCTCTATACTTGCTAGAGTTTTTACTAGACTCATGGTAAAACTGAGAGCTGGGGAATAATAGCAAAAATAATAGTCTGAAGAGTAGGACACAGACTCCTGAACCTTTGTGATGTTTCTATGTTCTTACATCTGGACATTCCTTTGGTTCTGGCCCTAGGATTAATCAAGTGAACAACCCAAGCATGCACATTTAATGAGAATGCATAAATTCACTGTTAATGTGCATGGATCCCAAGCACATTTTTATATTCCTTTGTTAATTTGTTTCCTGATGTAATGCAAGCAGTATTGTTCTTTTTACTTCTCCCTGTACTGCTCATGGACTTTGCACAATTTACTCTGAGAAACAGATGTTTTAGGCTGAAATTAAATAAGTGGATTTCTCTATGTTTGATGTAGTCATTTTGAAGGACACAGTTTTTAAAGAAAGTAGCCAACCAAGAAAAACAAGCATAATTTTATGTCCTTGAGTAGATTACAGCTAAACAAGGGTCAGCTCTTGATTCTCCTCTTCATTGCTCTAAACAAAGGTATTCAAAGTATTGGAAAGGTTTTAAAAATAAAGACAATCAGGAGCCATCTCTGACAATCACCATGAAGGATATAACAATTGACTAATAAAAAGAAAATTCATTTACTTAGCATTTTCTTACAAAACACAAAATAATCTTCTCTCCTCTTGGATGGATCCTGTCCCTTTCAGATTTACTGGCAATGCTCAAATAAGTCAGTTCCAGACAAGAAATGGTCTCATTTCTTACATCTTCCAAACTAAGATCAGATAACCTCAATTTTCATCTTCCAGATATAATTCATAACTACACAAAAAGCTTGGTCTTTTCCTCATTTAGCATGAACTCCTACAAATTAGGCATTAATGTCTATATCTTATGTTGTCCTTACTGAATATTACACTAAGGTAGAAGCTGATTTGTTAATTGTCATGGCTGCAGGAGGGCACAGAAACTATAGTGTTAACAAATTAGTGATCTTGTACTAAATGGACATAATTTGCTTTGAAAGCACTGACAAACTTAGGAGGTGGTTTCCAAGCAGAATAAATCAACAGGGATACTTCTGAGAGTAAATGTCAACAGTGCTAATATGCTTGCAGATTTAGATAAGCAGCATCACCAATGTTCACTACCACATCTATTTTATGGTCCTAATAGTGTTGGGTGCCAATTTGAAAGCCAAAATTGTATTTTTTCTTTTTTGTTTTATATCCCAAAGCTCCATTTGAATAAGTGGGTTATAAATAGGCTACAGGTGCTAAAAGCATGTCTCAATGAGAAAAACTGTTTTATCTTAACTTCTCTGAGCCTGTAAGCTCTGTGTAAGAGAAAATCTTTCTATCTTTGGCATATTTAGTATTGGGATTATAGGCAATGCTTTGAAAAATAGGATTAAGAAATACCCCCAATCCATTTGGGGTAAACAATATCCATCCCAGCCACATGAGCAGAATACAAACACCTACACCTTCTGCTTCAGCACTGATTCAACCTGCCAGAGGCATTCAAAGCTGACTGCCTGTGCAATTTCAACACAAAAACCCCTATCTATATTTCAGTGAATCCATGTGCTTTTGTACCACTGTGCCTTTGTTGAGTCACAAGTGCTGCTGGACACAGTGCCTGAGGATGTTTTCTGCCTGCCTACTCTGCAGCAGTTTCTCCATATGGTAGTACCAGAATGGTTTCTTGCAGTTGGTCCTTGTCCACTCATAATGGCTTATTATTAGTATGTAAGACACCATGACCATCCTATAAAACAACTTCCAGGAAGATCTCATCTGAATAACTATCTCTGTGCTACTTGTGGTAGTCAGTTTTTAATCTTCCCATGAATCACTGAAGAAAAGGGTTCAGTGCAGTAATTCAAATACACCTCAATTGTCTCCAGAATAATACTGAGGGAGGAGCTATTAGGAAATTATCTACTTTAAAATACCACATCCATAAATTAAATTCTTTATTTCTTGTCCTAGTCTCAGTGGATATGGAGAAAGCTAAGTATAGTCTGATTTGCAAGGTCTTCCTGCTGCAAAGATCTAAGATCTACTGTGTTGTTAAATGCATCATTACTCCACAATGTTATCTTCATGATGTCAGAACTACATCACCCTTATGAGATACAGATGCTTGGTTTAGGCATCAGTAGTGAGGATACAGATGTCAAGTGAGTCAAAGCCACTCAGAGATTAAATATTCAATGATTCAAAATCACATATCCCAAAAGGCTACCCAAACCCAGTCTGTTGTTCTAAAAAACATTGAAAAATGAATCTAATGGAAAAGATTCAAGGACACAGGACACAGTGGACAATGTCAGATGGCTTTGCTATGTGGAAATAATTGGTCTATATGATGAAAATAAGTATTCTTTTAGCTTATCAACATCTCTAGATGCATTATATACAGCATGAAATTAGCAGGAAACCAAGTTTCTTGCCAAACATAAATACAAGCAAAGCTTTCTTTCTTCAGATTTAAAGGGCAGACAAAAATCCCTGGAAGGGCAGCAGCAAGCTGTGAATCAGAAAAAAAATTCAGTTCTTTTACAAAGGCTTAAAAACTGTTTGTAGTTCTAAAGGTAGGGATGTCAAGCCTCTTCACAGCAGAGATAATCAAATACAGTTGACTGATGAAAAGCAAATCTTGGTGTGAACATTGTAGCAGTTTACTAAATGGTCTGTCATCTTGGATGAAATGCTCTAAAAAACCTCAAAGCAGCAGCTAGTAACCCTAGCATACTTATACCCTCAAAGCCAGCAAATGAATATCACCAGGAAAGGCAAAAGACATCATGGGTACTCCTATGAAGTGATACATGGATAGTGATCAGTAGATGGTCAGGTAAAGATCAGGTCTTAGGAAGGTCAATGATGCAAACAATATCCCTACCCCTTCACAAACCAGATAAGTGACCATCCCTGCCTTGATAGACCATCATATTGCACTGGGCACAACTTCTGCAACAATAGGCAGGTGTCCAGTTAAGGAGCTTCCTGGAAAACTCTTTCTGAAGGGCAATTGAGCTTTCAGTGTCTTTCAGACTTGACTGTTGCAATTTCTTTTTACAGCTAGGTAAAGTCAGGTGAAGTGAGCAGCAAAATAAAGACTTGCACACAGTCTGTGTCAGATGAAAGCATTCAAGGCTACAAGTTATGAATATATTTGGAGGTCTTTGCAAAAATCCTGATGGTTTTATGAAAGCTACTTACTAGCTTCATGGTCTAGAGATGAAGGTTCCTGATCATAAAAGATTTCCACAACATTTCACTATCAACCTTAGCAAGTAAGGCTGTATTTGCCTCCTGCTTCTTTTTTATCACAGCTTCTGCAGCACTGTTTTTATGGAAGGTACACATTCAGTCACCAGATGGTGTTTTCACCATGCAGAGACCTGATGTGAATCAACAGCTGTAGAGCAGGCATCTTCACTGATGACTGAGCATTGTTCACCCACACATGCTGGACTACAGAAGATGTTAATTGCTTGTAAGAGCCAAATACCAGTCATCTCAAAGTCATTAGCAAGAAAATAAATTAAATCCTACACCCTTCCTAACTGGAAAGCATGTTTCCTCCTCTGAGATTGCCTGCAGCACTGTCTGGCCCCAGCCCCAGCCCCAGCCCCAGGACAAAAGGCACTTGTTCCTGCTGTTAATATGTCTATATTCATGTTTGTAACACTGACCTAATGAAAGAAGAACACCTAGAAATATAAGGCTGGAAAAATCCAACCACTCAACATATCCAGGAAAATTCATGGACAAACTTTTGCCTTTTTCTCCTGTTTTTATCAGTGAGGTGTTATTTACAATGAAGTTCACATCCAAGTTAGACAGAACAGAGGCCACTCCTGGTGCCCAAGCATCTAGACACTTAACTGAATTTGCAGAGTGTCTTACACAAGCTTAAAAGGCAAACCTGAGACAAAATATAAGGTCCTGTTGTAAACATGCAAATCACTGTACAAGGCAGAGAACAAGAACTGACTCCCCAGTGAATAACCACAATTTGAATATCTAAGACTATAAAGTATCTGATATGTCAATCATGTGCTGTTCCAAAATCTTCACAGAAAAACACTGAATAAGTCTGAAAAAAATCTTTGTATACAATCTACAATAAAAATGTTCATTTTAAAACTTGTGTCTCTTAAGAGTAAACATGATTCTGTGATCTGCAGTTATCTCAGAGGTACATTCCTATGACTGCAAACACAGTTTAGTGTAGAATAAGTAAATACCCTAAAAAACTTCTATTTAATTGCTCAGTATAAATACCCTTCATTTATTCATTATGCTAGAGAGAAGGCAATTCCCCAAAACACTGACATATTGCAAAAGAAAGGTACAATATCAGATTTGTTAAAGTAGATTCTGAGCTGGCTAACAAGCATCTAAAGGGAGGTTTGTATAAGAGTTTACATCATTTCTCCATGTGAGGTCAAAACCCACATTCAGGCTGAAATGCCTATTTAAATGAAGGTCATTCTGCCAGGGGTTGTTCCACTTTTGAGATAATTTTATATTTGTGATTAAAGAAGTGCAGTTCACAGTGCCACTTAGCTTCCATTACACATAGCCAGGACTGCACTGTCAATCTCTACAACTAAGTGCAGTATAATTGTTGGTATTAGTTTAAACATCTCCTAAAAACCTCCACCCTATGCTGCTCACATTTTGAGTATTATTATATCAACATTTAAAAAAGCAGGAGATCAATTTAGAGAAAAAAGTGTTTTGAAAACAGTGGAGAAAGCTCTTTGACAATGTTGAAACATCTTGTTTTGACATTTTCAGCATAAGAAAGTAGGAACAGGAGCTTGCTAAGCAGGAACAGTGTTAAATGACTCTGTACTGTTCCAGAAACTCTATTGTGATCATTTCAAAGCTCTGTTTAGAGCAGCTATTATTTATACCAGATTTCTGCAGTAGGGAAACTAGCTCACTAGGCAATTAAAGTGTTTTGATATGGACACTGAAAAAAAAGCATAGTTTAGGCTGTGTGGGAAATAAGACTTAGGATCAGGCTTTTATTGTACACACAAGTATGAACAAATGAATTACACTAAGAGATCAAGTGCTTTATTAGTGACAAGATCTCACACAAAAGGAGCTATTTGCCCTTGTGGATATAACACTGTTCAAATTATAGTTCACAAGAAACAAAAGATATCAAGGTTATGCTAAAGAGTGGTGACAAGATGTTGTTTGATAATGAGGAGAAACAGAACATTAAACAAATATATTTTCTACTAAAATGAAGGACTGAAATAACTATTCAGTTTCTGGTATTAACAGTAATCTGTACACTTGGAAGAATTATTGTCATGATTTAACCCCAGCCAGCAACTCAGCTCCACACAGCTACTCACTCACTCCCCCATGGTGTGAGGGAGGAATCAGAAGAGTAAAAAGTGAGAAAACTTGTGGGCACTTTAATAAGTAAAGCAAAAGCTGTGCATGCAATCAAAACAAAACAGGGAATTCATTCATCACTTCCCATGGGCAGGCAGGTGTTCAGCCATCTCCAGGAGAGCAGCTCTCCATCTCTCAGAACAGTTACTTGGGGAGATAAATGCCATCACTCCAAATGTCCTCCCCTCCCTTCTTCTTCTTTGAGATTTATATGTTGAACATGATATCATATGGTACAGAACATCCCTTTGGTCCTTTGGGGTCACCTGTCCCAGCTCTGTGTTGCCTCCCAACTCCTTGTGCACCTCCAGCCTACTCACTGGTGTGAGGAGCAGAAGAAGCCTTAACTCTGTGTAGGCACTGCTCAGCAGAAATGAGAACATCTCTGTACTACCAGCACTGTTTTCAGCACAAATCCAAATCATAGGCCCATACTACTACTGTGAAGAACATTTATTTACAACTGAATTTCCTGAGTTGTCTTGAAGATTTGATAGGGGTTGTAGACAAATAATTTTTAAGAGACTTCCAAAGAGCTGAGACCATTAAATGGGTAATACAGGGATTTATTAAAATGAACAAAAAACCCCCCTTCTTGTCAAAGGCAATTTCAGTTGAAAACTGATTTAGGGCATCCAGTTTGGCTCATTAGGATGTCTAGGAAGTCATCTTCCCACAGATCAGGCAAAGAGGGACAAAACTCTATGAGACTGTGCAACTATCCCAACTTGAGCAATGTAATTGCCAGGTCTCTGCTGCCTCCTCACATTAAGTTGTCTTCTACCAGCTGCCTTTGAAACACAGAATCCTTTTTAGACAGCCCTGAACCCCAGTCCTATACATCTGAGGATAATTTTATACTGTGTGTTTCCTGTACTCAAAACAAGAAACCTTTGGCCCGAGTAACCTAACAGCATAATGAGGAACTGTACCTATGACCTGAGTGCTCTGTTTTATAAATCTCTGTGGGTTGTGCTCTGTGTTTGGGTCTAGTAGCACTCTGTCAGTCATTCCTGTATCACAGAATCACAGATTGTTAGGAGCTGGAAGGGACCTCCAAAGATCCAACCCCCCCTGCCACAGCAGGATTCCCTACACCAGTATGAGCTGAACAAACTTCTCACATGGCCAATTGGTTGAAAAGAGATTCAAGGAACTTCTAGGGCAAATCATGAGACATCTGTGGGCTAAGTCAACCACAGAAAGGAGATGACTTCAAATGTTAGCTGGTATTTGACTAGATTTTCTTGTTATTTACATTCCAGCTTATACTGAAGTCAGGTATGGAGTTGAACTGTTAAAGGGCACTGAAAGAGGTAGATGACACCATTCCATAGACTGACTTGTCCACTTGTCCTAAATTAATCTAAAAATTTGGCTGACCACTGTTGTTTGAGATTACAAAGAAAAGCTGAGATATACCTATGGGGCTGGCAGAGGTAACACAGGAACTGGAAGACATGCATGGCCTGAGGGTGAGATCTCCTTACAGATTCAGATGTCGGGATTTAAACATCTACAGACAGGTATTTTCAGATGAAGGGTATGGCATTCAGAACTTATTCTATGGGTTGGGAACTCTCTTCTCTCATTCCATGAAACACAGAAATCTGAAGAACTTTTTAATCAAGTTCAGTGAAACTTCTTTTTCACCTATAGTGACATTTTTTCTTTCAGTTATACCAAAAAAAATAGGCTGGTAGAAATGCATGAGTACTGCTTCAGTTTCAGCAGCAGCAATGGAGGATTTTTGCATTGACATGACAAAACATTCAACAGAAACACTTTATTTCAAGTGCCTATCAATTCTTCTTTGCATTTCAAAGGTAGGCAGATGCATCTGCATCTTTTCTGGAGTATATTCATCTTCACTGACATATAAATAATAGTGGATGGATAATCTCATTGTCTTATTGTGGTTGAAAGTGTCATGAAATATCTGAAGCAATAAATGTAAGTTAGGAACATCAGGTATATACACATTATTGAAATGTTTGGATATATGACAGAGGAAGGCATTAAATTATTAATAATCAGCATTAATTTGAGAGGGAGCAGAACTGAATGTGCAGATACAAAACTCTGGAATTTTACACTAGAGCATTATGATTTTTTTTACAAAAAGAGAGGACTTAGTAAGTTTTGCTCCTTGGCCATCTAAGTACCACAGTCTAGTCCAGGGTCAGTCTCCTGCATAATCTGCTTGACAGCCTGGTAGTCAGGTCCTCTCTCAACATATGTGGTGCAGTCTTCTTTCAACAAATTGTGCCTAGAACTCAGGTGTACTGTGTTGTGGGTAGATATTCCAACCCCTAGACTATTAATCATAAATTCAAGTGTTTAGGCACCTATATACAAATGCATATGAGCTTTATATACCCAGACCCCCTGCAGAGAGGGACTACAAAACTAAGTCAATTAAGGAACATCCAAGCTAGTTGTCAAGTCAAAAATTGTTGACAGGTTTAAGCAGTCACACAAAATAAATGGTCTTGATTGCTGCTTGGAGTCAAGGCAGGTATCTAAATATCTAAACCAGACACCTATGAATGGACAACTGAATCCCACTGCAGCTGTCTCCTGTTATTTTCAGTGGGGATCTGGTCAGAGTCTGAGTCTAGAAAGCTATTAGGCTGACCCTGACAGGTAGCTACAGTTCAGGTCTCTAGGATAAGCTGAATAGCTCTTCAGACTCTTTTGACAGCATTGAGGAGATGTCTGTCAAATATGATGTAAGTTTAGACAACTAGTTTGTGTAGGTACACTTACATGCAGACAGCTAAATGTAGCCATCTTAACCCAGAGCTCAGCCCTATTTTCAATAATTTATGTAAATTGTTTGAATTTGTGACATGTTAATTTCTTCTTTAGTGTTACAGTAAGAACAGAAAATGCTCAGATTTTTCTGAGTAACATTAGGAAAATGTATTTTCCTTCCTATGGATACTGTTTGAAATGGCATGTCACTAAATATAAAACTCAGAGGTGTTCTGAAAATAAAAGCTGGTGACTAAGCTCATTGTTTCAGTGTCAGCTGCCACCCACTAATATTTATGAGGTGAAAAGAATAAACATGAGCCCAAATCTCTGTCCAGAGCTCTGCTACTCAAAGCTTTGTTTGGCTCTTTAAATACTCAAGTAAATTTTAACTCCTTGCCATATTAAGATATTATAGAAATGGTGAGATTTGGAGATGGAAAATACTAATCTTGTGTTAAGGCTTTAAAGGTTTGTGTTCTTGCTCTATCCTCAGATAAAAACAGATTGCTTTTTCTCTCCTAAATTCAGATCTCCTCCAACCCCAGCTGTAACCAGCTCAAGCAGTGGCCAGTGCTCAGATTCAGATACATGGAAGCAGCAGTGGTGCAAATCCTCACCTTCACCAGCTTCCCTCTGCCTTGCAGATCAAAGAAAGAAACAACACACAGCAGTAGCATTTCAGAGCTCTTCAACAACCAAAACAATTGTCTCTAACAACTTACTGTGATTTCCCTGGAACAAAAGAATCAGCATGAATAAGGTCAGCTCAGTTTTTGCTTGATAAGATGATCAAAGCTATCAAAAACAGGGTTATCATCAGAAGTGCATAATCTTATCATCTTTATTTACCACTACAGGGAACACATCAGTCCTCAGTACAATGCAGCCTGTCAGTTATGATGATAAACCACAGGTAATGATTAGAAAGCTACCCAGGTAAAGATTAGAAATCCTATTTTTTCTTATTAGAATTTTCTCAGTCTTTCCCAAACCAGAAAACTGATATTTAGGTATCAGGCATCCTGTTCTCTTTGGAAAAGACATAATCAAGATATCCTGCCCAAGAGAATCCTACCCATGACCTCTACTTTAAAGCCACAACAGCTTGAAACCTGCTAGTCATGTAACTACAGAAGGCAGGGAGAAAGTTCAGCTTGTGGGACAATGTCTAAGCAATTAATGTTAATTCCATCTACTAAAAGAATTCAAGCAGAGGAGGAGGAGATGCACCAGAAGAGTGATGCAGCACTAGGACAGGTTAGTCTGAGAGTCAATGCAGCCTCCAGCCATGGAGGTTTCCAAAAGTCAGCTAGACAAAGCCATGACCAGCTTTTGATCTAGTGCTAACAATAGTCTCCTATGGAGTGGATGGCTGGACTGGACACCTCCAGACATCTTGTCCAGCCAACAACTGTATGATTCTGAGAAGATGTTGGAGAGTGAGGTATGTGGCAGTGAAATTCTAACAATTTGCCACAGTTAACTCATGAAATACAAAACACTTTCAGGTGAAACTAAAGGACTCCTTTGAGTCTAGAAAATGATCTCCTCTACCACAGAAGGCAATTCCATGTAGTGTCATAAAAGAAGCATTAATGCATTTCCTTGCATCTTGTGCTGAGGAAATTCTACAGCAAGGTTTCTGTTATTGAAAACAATCCCATGGAGACCTTTAGCTTTAGATTGCATTTCCTTCTGCTCCTGCTCACCTCTGAAAAAAGAAGTTGCAGAGGGAAATCAGAATTCCAAATCGATGCCTGGGCATCTGTTATTGATGATAAAAGGTCAAGAAGACCTTTACAAAGTTTCATTCAAGATCAATGTCCTCCTTTTGGACTTCATAAAGACTTCCAGTTTCTTTATACCTATAGACAGACCTTTAGCATCAAAAAATAAAAGGAGAATGATTTAAGCAACAAAGAGTTGGTTTATTGCATGTTGTCACAATGTTGCAATTATGTTGCAATTTCTTTTGCTTTATTATTACTCAAATTCTTTCTCCTTTTTTTCCCAGTTGAAAATAGTTTTATTCAAACAGGGAGTAGAACCAGAAGATGGGACTCAAGTATCTTCATACGTATATCAGAAATAGTTTGAACTGAAAGCAAACAGCTGAAAATTATTCCTCTGGTCTTCACAGAAAACACCTTTCAATCATCCCACCACTCAAGGTCAGTTCATGAAGTGACTTTGCAGACACACAGACAGACTCTGTTTGCAATCTATGTTATTTGCAGCCACTAATGTGACTCACACCACCTGTTAACACTGAGTCAGACATGACCCCTTTCTCAATGGACATTCCAAAGAAGGTTCCTGTTGCAGATTTTAAGTCACACATATGCCCTGTGCCTAATGTGTCATTTGAACTCATCAGCAAATTTGTCTCTCTTAATGTTTACATTCTACAATATATTCTTTTGCTCAGTTAAAACACATGGCTCTCTGGGTAATGAAGTGCTGCCAAATGATCTGTTATGTTGAAAATGGGGCATACAGAGGTGGACAAGATAATTACATGGTTTATCAAGTGATTTTTCAATCAAAGTCAAGGAGTCTTACTAAAGGATGGGCAAAGTGGAAAAAGATGTTGGTGTGCTCGTGAAAAACACTCATAGAACAGGTTCCATTTGCTGCTAGAGAGAAAATATGAGCATTCCACTGAAATGAGATGAATATTTTTATATTTCTATAATCACATGTAAACATATAAATCTATTTTATGTATCCCTTTCAGTCTCTCTGGAGGCATTTTTGCAGAGAGCTGAAGTTAAAAGCATACTCAACATTGAGAATATCAATGACAGTATGTTAAAAGAAGTGTGGATCCTCCTTCATTGTATTCAAAATGAGTTTTCTATCTGATTCTCTCAATGTCAGTTTTATATCTGCTTCTCTCAGTTTGTTCTGACTCTCATATCTGTGTAAAATTGGGACCAAGCTTGTGGAGTCAGTTATACAGGCACATATCTGGTGAAAGTAGAACCCCAATAAGCACATAACCAGCATATATATATATATATATGGGGGAAAAAAAAAGATAAAGGCAATTACCATAATATTCTGCATGTAGGGAACCATATGGAACTTACATGTGGATTGTACCAGTTCACATTTGTCAACTCAATGGCTGAAGTGGGGTGAAGGAAAGCCAAAAACAAGAGAAGAAACGAGATCAGACTAAAACCCCTTAAAAACAACTGTGCTCTCTGCCACAAAAGGAAAGGCTGACTTCAGAAAGATCTGCTGGGAAAAAAAAACAATTAGAAGATAAACAGACATTTTTTTAAATGCTAGTTGGACTCTAGGAACGGATGTAAAACACCTGCAGGCTGGTTGGACCACTCTCATTAGCTACTCTCTATATTCCTCTTCACCCAGATTGCCACAGAGAGCTGTATAAAAGTAATGGACTAGGAAATGATCTCCACAGAGAAAAGGACCTCACTCTTACAACAACTGATGTACACTAGAAACTTTCCAACAATGCAACCATGGTGTCAGACTAGGAAATATTCTATTCTATATCCCCCTTAAATTCACCATTACAGCTGTTGTAATAGCCTAGTCATATTATTATTGGTGATCACAGGCAAAACTGACTGCTAATTTAGTTGTTTCTTCTTACTAAATGTTGTTTTTGTGATGTGAGTTGGCTATGTTAAAGGATGATCTTTGAACAAAGATATTCCCTCACCCAAGTAGCTTTAAAACTAGACATTATTGGCCAGCACTTAGCAAAGGATCACCACTTGGGAGTTAAGTTTATGAACTCAACTTCCCCACATAACCATTTCTTCAGCTACTGTTCATGTTTTACTGCATAGCAGTGTAAGGCATTTCCCTTTTTTATTCTGAGATTAAAAGAAGAGATGCTATAGAAGAACTCAACTACTAAGAGAAGTTATGCTGCTCTATTCTTCTTCATCACTGCTGGGCCTTCTGTGTGGCCAAATGAGGTGTCTTATGTTACCCATGTTCTTGCCCTACTATTTCAACATCACTTCATGCCTAAAGGTGTCCCTTATAAACAGCATTAAGGAGTACAGCAAAGTGTGTAGAGAAGTACTGAAGCACAATGGAAAGTAAATGATAATTACTGATGTATGTTCATAGGTTTGAACACACAGTCTTGTTCATCAGGAGCATACATCTCCTAAAAAGATCTGCATTGGCCTGTTATTGAGTGAGGGCCAGTGGGGGAGTCATGCACAGGATTCCTTCCTTCTTTCCTTCTCTCCCTCCTTCCTTCCCTCCTTCCTTCTTTCCATCCTTCTTTCCATCCTTCCTTCCTTCCCTTCTTCCTTCTTTCCTTCCTCCCTCCCCTCCTCCCTTCCCTCCCATCCTGTAGAGAACTGTTGCAGATTTTTGTCCTTTCAAAGAGGACTATTGCAAGAACTGGCACTGTGAATCTTCTTGTTTTGGGTAGCTCTGCTTTCTCCTGCACCACTGTGGGGGGAGAAGGAAGCAGAGTTTGGCCTGGGAAAAAGGGAGGAGTGGAGGAAGGGGTTTACATCTGCTAAATGTTTCTTGATATTCAGTTTCAAAACTGAAGAGCTCTGATCCAGAACAGTACTTTGGAGAATCACCTCTGGGATATTTATTCACTTAACAGAGCAGAATACCTGATTCCTAAGGCAGCTCCCAATGTGTAAGTAACCCTTTACACAGCTAGGACCTCAATATAGGGAGACAATATATGCTTGCAATTTATCTTATTTCCTTTCACTTCAAAACAGGTTTCAAAGGACCTGTATTTACAAATCCCCAATTTCTTCTCTGTTCTGTACTTTAAAGAAATACAGTATATTAATGTCAGAGTGAACTAATATATATATAACAAAAAGGGAAGATGTGGCAAATGCTCCCAACATTCTTCAGGGGTTTTTAGCTCTACATTTTTCTCCACCTCTGCATTATCAAGTGAAAGAAAACGTTGTCATTACCTTTCTTCTACAATGTAAATGAGGCAAAGCACTTTCTTCTCAGTTCTGCTCTGCCTCTTTTCTTAAAGGATTGATTGCTAGTGGGACTTTTCCTTAAATGGTTTAGCAGACATTGTGAAAACTTTCCTGTATTTTGAGTCTGCTTATATTACATGAAGTCTCTGCTTTGATAAACCTCTGGCTTCTGTTAGATCACCAGTTTATTATAGTCATGTCAAGCCACATCATACCAAGTGCATGGAAAGTTCATGTGTTCATGATAGATAAGTTAACATCACACATTGTAAGGAAATATAGAAACAAAACCATAACTTGCATGGCAGAGGCACTAATCCTTCCACACTGCTTAGTCTGAAAAGCTGGTAGGTAAGAACACACTGAAGAGAGCCCAAAGAACAGTAATGGGAGAAAAAAAAAAAAAAGGAAAACTATTTCCCCTTGAAGAAATCTGTATAGCACTAGGGTTGCTTAGATGTGAGGAAAGAATGGAAGAGGCATTGCAGCAGTGTTCTGGCAAAAATATTGTCTAAGTGTCTTCTGGATAAGTTGTGAAGAAAGTAATATGTTTAAATAACTTCCTGATGATAAAGAGAGTCAGGCTGTGAATGCATTGCCTTGTAAGACTGGGAAATAACCATCATAAATCCCACTTTTCAAGGGGAAATGAATGGGATTAGAAAACAATCCTCAAAACCAGTATTTCCTTGGCTATTTCTTTGCCCAGTTTATAATTCTTGACATAGTCATTGTTTTCTCCAACTGAATTCCTATTTTTTCTTGAAGTCTAAACATATTGACTTTCACACTTTCATATACTAAACCTTGCTTTTTGGGAAACAAACTAACAAAACAGAATACTAGCTGGGTGAATATATCCCACCTTACCTTTGGTATAACCGTGCAACTCAGCCCAGCAAAGAGTTGGTCTGCAGCAGCAAACACCACAGGTCACCTCTCTGGTGGTATTAGTGGAGGCATTTCTTGCAAGATGAAGACTAACATCAGCAGTTCCTAAGGAAAAAAAAGAGAAAGGATTTCTCCCTTTCTCCAGGAGGTGTGATTTTTAAGTGGTTCTGAGAAGATATCAAAAGTCAAGCCCTGAAGGTGCAGCATATGCTATTCAACCATTAGTTTGTTTTGTTCCCATCTGGCCAATTCTGTCTGCAGACCTCAGAAACCTGCCACCACAGAGCCTGCTGCTTAATTTACTGAATTTTTCTGAAGGATGAGCAACTGAGGAGACACCTGTCAGCTTGAGGCAGTCTGGGTGGGAGGCTGGCTGTCCTTTGAGAGTCTGTGAATGATGACGGAGCTAAATTTGGAGAGGTAAATTCTTCTGATGTGACAAATAATCATGAGTGAGGTAAGTACTGTTGGCTCTTAACTGGGAATGACAACAAAATGTAGTGGGAATGTTGTGATAGAGATGCACCAAGCCAGGTGCCTGGAAACTCAACCATGTCATCTAGATTAGAGGCAGAGCCTCAAAGGCAAACACTGGTTGTCACTCTGTGTACAGGAGCATTGCTGTTACCAACACTACCTCATTTTTGTCTCAACATCAGCATCACCAAGGTTGTGACAAAGATAATCAGAAGACAGGAGAAAGAGGTCAGTTGCCTTTAGCCCTGAGGTGGGATAGTTTTTCATGTAGGACTGTCTGTTGTTGCTATGATGACTAGAAGTCTTCCTCTTGCCTTAGCATTTACAGGGTAAGGCTCATTTGCCCTGACACTCATGTAACAGCAAATGGAGATCTTCATAGGTTGGCAGTTTCTCACACTTCTCAGAAACCCCAGAGTGAAATTTTTTTTTAAAATGCATAAACCAGAATTTATCCCATTACTTTGGATTCCTTTGACACCTCAGTCTGAGCACAACACAGCTAAGCATCACTCCATACTCTGAAAACACTGCTCAGCTAGGTATCATCATGCTGTGATAACATTCACAGCCATGCACTTCTGCCCGTGAAAAAGTGCAACTTCTAAAGACCACTTTATAGGGTCATGACTCAATTCATTAATGTCTTTGTGGATGCCTGTGACAGTTATTATGCTGCCACACTTAAGCTCCATCAGGAGTTTAGTAGATCCAGTCTGAACCTCATGATTCACTGGGAGGATATATATTATTGTGGTACAAACAAGCATGCAAACAGCAAAGCATCAAAGAACTCCTGTTGCTGGTACCTGACCCTTTGTTCTGGGAAGTCATGAGTATGACTGTAGCTGTAGAATATCAGCCTAAAAGAAAAAATGCTTTGCTTTTATCTTTTTAAAACAGGAGATTAAGCACATAATGTCTCACCATGAGAACTGATTTCACACCAGGGCTGTAACATATACAAACACTAACATTACAATCCCAGCCAACTCGTTGTCCTCTATTTTGTGCTCTGAAGAGTAAAAGCCAGCTAATGGCTTCCCAGATCTTTTTCTTCAGCAAAAGACTCCCTCTGAAAAAGCAAACTGCTGGAAAACATAAAATCAAGCAGCTGCATACTAAATGCCAACAGCTGCAGGAATGTCTTGCCTTGGGTAGTACGTGCCACTCAACATTATGAAGAGTTGCTTGGGAAGGAGATTTGTTAGATAGACATGCTAGAATAGAAAAGGAAACATTTTCCTTCCTGGTGCTGTTTTTTCTATCCCATCTCCTTCTTCCTTTCATGTCTCTGTTTGCTTTTTCACATTAAAGAATGACAGAAATTCATATGGTAATGCCATTTCCACAAAGTCTATAGAGATTATAGAGACAGTTTCTCAAGTCCTCCCTTGTCTGGGAAATCCTTCTCTCTCCTCAAAAGCAGAAATATATAAGAGGTTCATCTTTTGAAACTTGCATGCATGCTGTCTCTCTCTGTATCTCTCTATGGTAGTGATGACCATCCTGCATACAAGGATTTCTCAGGGCCAGCAAATTCATTTCACTCATGGTTGGTGAGGAGGACCTGCAAAGGACAGCATTGTGAGATGTAGCAACACAGACACTATTCAAGAGAGTTGCTTTGCTGAATTGTTACTGTCCACTTTTCAGGATCTGTTGTCCTCCATCTATGAAGAAAAAAGATAATTTATTTGTGTTGCTGTAATCTTCTGGACATTTTCATCACTGAGTAAGTACATGTAACCTAAGGGTGAGTTTAAACCACCACAGATATCAGCTGAGGTTTTGACATCTTTCAAGTGTTATCATGGAGTATCTTTCCCCCAGCCCCAGCCCCTTACTTTCTGAGAAAGAAGTCCATTCTCCTGGCCAAGGCATCACATTTAACAACATGCACTGTTTATCTGTTAAAACTCAGTGGTGCTAAACACTTTTTGATTCTTCTAACAAAGCCCTGACAAGTGGTTGAATGATATAGTCAAGGGTGAGACAATGTGGACAGAGGAGAGGAGCTAATACAGAAAGGTTGCATTTTCTGCTCTAGTTTTGCCTCCTTAGTAGAGAGCATTACTTGTGAATGATTCCTTCTAAATTCCAGCTGTCACAGAGCCATCAATGACTTTATGATGAATAGGAGTTTCCTGACAAATAACTCACTCATCTCAACTCCATGTCACTAAATGGCTGCATAAAAGAGCTTCCTTAATACTTGTGAATTAAGAGCTACATGTGGAGCAGTTTTCCCCCAGAGAAGACCTGAAGGTTGTTATCTTAGCAACAAATTTAATATTTATATTTAATAATACATTAATATAAATATTTATATTTAATATCAATTTAATTTATATTTAAATATAGCTAATTTAATATGGATGTGAGTTTACATTCATTTATTTTTCAAATGTTTTACAGAAATGAAAATATACTAAGAGATATTCCCAGCCTCTAAACCTGGGATTTAGGTTACATGAGTAAGAGTCAGGGTACTGATAATATCATGAGCAGGTCATATTGTTATTCACCTCCAACTTACCTCAGCAGAATCCTCTGAAACTGAGGCAACCAGAGCTTGCTACATGGGGTTTTTCCTTCATTGTGCTATCTGGGTTCTCTCTTTTCCAGGTCAGAGTGATTCTGTGCTGATCCAATTTGCTACAAACTGTACTGATCAGTTTTCTACAAAATGCACTAAAATGTTGTACTGTAGATTAACACTTTTATTTTAGACTTGGGTTAAGAATAAATGAAACATTAAGGTCTTTATCTGTCACAGCTCTCATAGGATGCCTGGGAATTCATTCAACCCAACAACACACTTCTGCCTACAGATTACCTAAGGATTCCTTGTAGAGGAGAAATCCTTTTATATATCAATAGTTTAAACTATATCTTAAATCTGAACTTACCCAGTATTTTAAGACATGGAATAATACAACATATTTTAGTAGAAATGTGTCTATTTCAACCAAATCAACATGTTATAAAGAATGTCTCTTTGCAACCATGGTCAAAGCAAACTATTCCTTCTGTAATCTGTATTTTTGAAACAAAATCTGATGTATTACTTTTTAATGTAAATGTACCAGGACAATCAGGTTGCTGCAGATATCTCAACAAGCCCCTGTTATCTCTCAGAAAGAAGAAGATGTGACACTGGAAGAGGCAGAAGCATGTTGTCACCCTCAGCCCAGACCAAGGGAAATACAGCTGAGCCCTAAGGGTTGTTTCTGTGAAGCCTTTGCTCAGCTCTGCTGGAAACATGTCACTGGGCTATGAGAGAGCACAGAAGTTGAGCCACATAAGGAAAAGAAATGAAAAATAATAGTAACTGAAGTGAGAAATAATCATGTGAAATAACATAAAACCCTGATAAAACATTAGCATTTCAGAAATCAGTACTCATCAGGACAAGGATGTTGGACAGACAATAGAGACCCACAGCCCTCACCTCACTGCTCACCTCCCAGCAGACATAGACCACTTGAGTGCCCATACAGAGTGAGCATTTTAATGCTCAGCTTAGTAATATGCTATTCTTAGCTTATCACCCAGTAAGTATCTGTTGGGTGTTTGAGGAGAACCCTGCTTGCAGCTCTTTGTGCATGGTGAAGATGCCCAAACACAACTGATCCTGCAGTAGGAATGAGGCTGCAGGATCCTGTGAGAAATGTTGCATGCTAACTGTGGGGAGGGTGGAAGTCACAGAATCACAGAATCACAGAATGTTAGGAGTTGGAAGGGACCTCAAAAGATCATCTAGTCCAACCCCCCTGCCACAGCAGGATTCCCTAGACCAGGTCACACAGAAGCACATCCAGATGGGTTTTGAATATCTCCATAGAAGGAGACTCCACATTACAGAACTCTTCCTCTTCTGCTTGTTACACCTTTGATATCTTGATTAAAAAGTGATTTATGCAAGTATATGGTGTTATTATGAACTGTCCAGTGAACTTTCAGAGTAAAAATATTCTCAGACCAGATATCACTCCACAGATTTTAGAAATGGAACAACTAGGACCATGATGTTTTGCTACAGTGGCTTTGTTGCAACAGGCATTTGCAACCCTGGCTTCATCTGGGTCCATGGTGGCACTGGCACTGAGCTACCAGAGTATGTTTCCACCTACCACACTTTCAGATGGTGCATGTGAGCAACTCCACTGGGAATTGGTATTGAACAAAACTGGCATTGAGTGATCTTTTCTTTTCTCTTCTTTTTCCTCCCAAGAGGTGCTTCATTATCTTCAGGGCAAGATTCTTCTTTTATTATTTTCAGGCAGCAATAAGAAGAAATGCATGCAGTACTTTGGTGTGTGCACAGGAACAAAGGACAACAAAACCAGAACACAAAGAAAAGGCAGCAATGCTTCAGTGAGTGTCTCCAAGCCATTTAATTAAATTTTACACTGGCTTGCAATCACATAATCGTGGTAGTGACTTGAAGCATCTGAAACAATGGAGTAGAATTTGGTGCTCTGTTATGTTTTTGCATTTTAAAGAGAGGAGCAAAATGGTCTCAGCATGGGCAACCAAGAGGAATGTAGACTTTTGGCTTGTGGTGGCTGTCAGAGAAAGAAGTGGGGCTCAGGCAGGACACTCCTATCAGTCTGCAAACCACCAGCTGAAAACAGCAAGGCTGCATCATGCTTCCTAACTCACTTAAATGGAGCAGACAGGGGGAAAAGGAAGATTCATGCTTAGCAGCAGCCTTTCAGTCTGTGGCTGACAGATTGTACCACTCAGCAGAACCATGATTCCCTCCACCCCAGGGTAGTCAAGGAGACATGCACACATAAACAAGGAACCATGTAAACTGTCACCTAGCTTTCATGAGACTGAATACTAAAGCAGTGCCCCAAGGTAGTCCTTGTCTCTTCTTTCCCCAAAATGTTAGGTGGTGGGTGGGTTTTTGTCTGTTGGGTTGTTGAGGCCTCTTGGGTGGTGGGGGGAGAGCTTACTTGTGTTATTAAAGATTAGGAAATGTAAAGGAAAAAAATAAACAGGCAAAATTCTGCTCTGTAGAGCAGCTGGATGCACAAGATGGATGTGCATACCTGGAATTTCTTGCTCCATCTTGCAGGAGAGAAGGCATTGGGATCAGAAGAGTAGAGCAGGCTCACAGCTATTCAGCTATTGCTCAGTTCTAAGGTCTTGGGCATGGGATCCTTCATTTTCACGGGTGCACAAGGCAAACACACAGTCCCCCCCATACATCTCCTGGCCTCATAAGCTCTCCCAGAAAGCCATGCTGTTGATTAAAGATGACAAAACCAGCAAAATGCAGAGCAAAGGAACAGCTCTTTTTTTCAGCTCCAACAAGAAACAGTGGCATCAGCAAGTTCTTCATGTCCTGTTAACTTTGTTTCTGTGTGATAGCAATGCAGATGGCACAGTAAAAAACTAGCAGTGAGAAGAGCTACATAAAATATAGTATTTCAGGCCAGTTCTGCAGAGTGCCATCCTCTTGAAACACATCTGCTCAGCTACAAAGACAAGCTGTGCTGGCTGCAGATTAAACTAAAACAAGTCTGAAGATCCCTTACAGTCTACACCAGCACAAGTCAAGGGTTAAAACAACTAGTAGTAGGTTTTTGATTTGAACTTTGACTCATATTAGGAAGAGTAAAGCAGAACAAGAAGCCTAAATTGTCTAGTGGGGTGCATCTGAAAACAAGTTCAGCCAAAAAGCATTAGTCTAGCCAAGGATTATGGAGAAGTCTGTCATGTTGATTTAATTCCTATCTGATCCTGCAACACTTTCTCTATAACAATTAAAAGAGTTTCTTAGCCTTACAAGTATTTCCTAATGAGTCACATCCTGACATTTATTGGTATGCTGAATTTCATTAAAAATGGTTTTTACATATTTTTACACCTGAAACTTGGCCTATTTAGGGCTTTGAATGTTCTATCAGGAAAGAAACACAATGGTGAATATCTCTCCTTCCAGAAGAATATAATGGATTCTAGATGAGTCTAGTAAAAAGCAGCACCTATACACCCCTGTCACTGATGACTGCAAACAAATATTGCAGCTCTCTGCCTTCTGTGTAAGGGGAACAAGATATTTGCATCTCTGTTCAGCAGGACACTGCAGTTCTGCTCTGTAACTCCTGTGCACTTGCATTGGGGCAGGCTCTATTGCTTTGGTCTTAATTACTTGGAGAAAAAAAAGTGCTGGAGAAGAAAATAAATTTTTAGATAAAACTACACAAAGAAAATCTTCATGTGCAAATGAAAAAGTGAACCCTCTCATTCCCTACCATAGATTAAAAAACAGTTAGAAGCTACAAAACCCTGTAAGAACAAGGTATTGCTTCCCATTACAGGAGGAAGGTTTTAGTGGTGTGCATTAATATAACACTAGTGGTACTGACAACAGTAGTGTGAGGATGTTAAATTAATCATTAGTTGCTGTCATTTAATATGTCTATTAATCCTCATTATTAAAAATAATGACATGTGAAATTTGTGCTTAGCTGTAAATGATTTAGCACAGCAGAGGCCAAAGAAGGGAGAAGAAAGCAAGCTCTCTACAAAATAGAAAATGCAAAATATATATATATAAATATATATATATATATAAGAAACCCAACATTGGCCTATTTAAGATTAAAACAACAAGCAAACAAACAAAGCTTCAGAGACTCAGACATGGATGTTATTCAGGACTGGAAAAAAACCTTTAAAATACCTATTTAATTAAAAATTGTCCTGACAGGTTTTCTAATGCTTTCCTCTGAAGAATCTGGTTGCTTACAGAATAGAAGAGCAGAGTGACAGGTATCCCCTGGAGTGATGTCTGCTCTTTTTGCCTCTGTTCCTAGACTGGGTAATTGGGAATTGACATTATTATTATTGTTAAAATTCTCTGACATTAATGACAAAGAAAGCTAGTGTATATACTACTGTCTTTTTCTTAGAGATTAATGTAATCAGTTAAGGCTGTGGGGAAATGTTTTGGACTTCATTTTGATTTCCTCCTGTTTCCAGAAGCAGAATAAACATACTGGTCCTGCTCAGGACAATAGTCTGCCCCTAAAAGCTGTTCTCCCTCCCAGTGCAGTGCAAGAGAAGGACACCTTAGCTCCTCTACAGCTCCATATACTGCATAGGAAAAATGCATGGTCACTAAGGAATTTTTTGTAGTCAGAAGTTTCAAAGACACCAGTAGAATACAGATGCTAATTTGTAGAGTGTAATAGTTTGCATGATATTTCTTAGCCTTCTAATTTAACACCCAGGTGACTTTTTGATTTTTGAAACTCATTTTAAGAGCATGTTCTCATTTTCTCACCAAAAAACAAAACAAAACAAGTGAAAATTAAGGGGAAAAACCATCTAGGACTTTTCAGAAGTAAAAACAAATCATATCTAGAGAAAAATAAATGCTATTGGTTGCTAGGTGACAACATTTTTACCTGTTCTGTCAGAGTGTTTGCAAAATACTTACAGCCAAGCATATGAATGTTTCAGGATCTCATCAATTTTATACCAGGTGAATATATGTGGGGAAAAATAAATCACAATTGAGAAGCAAGTCAGTGCTACCAACACCAACAAGAACAAGTTAAATAATTTAGGAGGACCTATTAAAGACAGAAATGCAGATGGAAAATTATGAGATGAGATTAAATTGATTAACATGACATGCATATTGTGGGAGAATAACCATAAGGAAAGATGAAACTACTAGATACCCATCATGCTCACAGCTAAGTTCTCTGATAGAATTTGCAGTGTGAGATGAGAGCAGAAAAAGATCATTTCAGGTTTCACACAGAAGTTAAGCATCAGGAAGATGGATGCTAGAGGTTTCCCAGTGCAGCAGCAGGTACAATACTAGGCAGGCTTGTGGGAACTGCATCTTCTGAAACAAGAAGGAGCTGGAAAGGAGCAGAGAAATGGATTCATCTGCATACACTTTGATTAAGGGATTACCAAAGAAAGAGACAGTGAAATGTCAAAGTATTAGAGCAGAGAGGTGTCCAGAAACCAAAATTTTGTACATTTTGTTCTTCCAGAGGATTCTTTTAACTCTGAAAGCAAATAGTTTTGGCATGTAAAAATCCACTAAAATGCTCACATTTTTTTATCAATGTACAAAAAATTAAATATGAAATTAATATTTAAACAATTTTTGCTTTGATGAATTATGTACAAAGCCAATCAGCTCAAAAATGGAAACTGAAAAACAAGAAGAGTCATTTTCATATGAAATATAAATGTGCTGTGAGAATTACTTTCCAGACCTTAACTTCACTTTGTGACTCCTCTATCACCTTAACTAAAAGCTCATAGTACAGAAACAGAGCCAGTGTAACTCTTCCTCATGGCAGGGAGCAAATGGCATGGCTGAGGAGGCTGTTGTACCTGCTTGCAGAGGAGAAATCATCTGTGGGATGGCAGCTCCTTATGGCTTTAAAAACATAGATACTAGAAAGCATATATTGAACAATTATCCCTTTCAAAGAATTTAAGACAATTGTGTTAGTGTACTTCACCTATCAGTATGAGTTGTATGCTTGGTGGCAACAGGAAAATAACTGGATTCCCTTGGCTCTCTGAAGTGAGCACAAATCAGACAAATCATAAACTAAGCAGGTATTAAGTCTCATTTAAAATAGTACAGCACATTAGTGCCTGATTGCTTGCTTAATCACCTTTGTTCTCCACAGAGCAGCTTTCTTAGTCATTCTTTTCCCCTATACATAACAACCCCCATGTAATTATGCTGCTTTGACTTTAGACTGTTTTGGATTAAGGAAGCTCCTCCTCTGCTCTTACTGACAATTATTCTCCTCTGTACAAGAAACTGGTTACTTTTTCCCACCAGCAGAGCTGACGTCCATTGTGATATCAAAAGTGGTGTTTGATTAGTTAAATGCTGCTCCTTTCCAGACATCACTGTGTGAGTATTATCTACCTTCTTCATACCACACTCTTAATGAATTTGTCTCCATATATGGTGTCTAAGTATTCTTTGCTAGAATAAATTCTTCTCCCCCTTTACTCTACCCTGGTGAGGCTGCATCTGGAATATTGTGTCCAGTTCTGGGCCCCTCAGTTGAAGAAGGATAGGGAACTGCTGGAAAGAGTCCAGCACAGAGCCACCAAGATGATGAAGGAGCTAGAACATCTTCCTTCTCAGGAAAGGCTGAGGGAGCTGGGTCTCTTTAGCTTGGAGAAGAGGAGGCTAAGGGGTGACCTCATCTATGCTTTTAGATATGTGAAGGGTGTGTGTCAGGAGGATGGGGTCAGGCTCTTCTCAGTGAAGCCCAGTGACAGGAGAAGGGGCAATGGCTGTAAGCTGAAGCATAGGAGATTCCATGTGAATACATGTAGAAATGTTTTCCCAGTTGAGGTGCCAGAGCACTGGCACAGACTGCCCAGAGAGGCTGGGGAGTCTCCTTCTATGGAGATATTCAAAACCCATCTGGATGTGCTTCTGTGTGACCTGGTGTAGGGAATCCTTCTGTGGCAGGGGGGTTGGACTAGATAATCTTTTGAGGTCAAAATAGCAATAATTCAAGGCTGAATAGTGTTGGTCCAGATGAAAACAGAGCCAGTGACACTTTCTCAAGGGAATAAATCTGCAAGTCTTGCTTTATAGTTCCTCTAGACAGAAATGTTTCTGCTTTGATGAGGAATATTAATATAACAGCAATGGGACATTTAATGCTGATCTCTGCAGACTATGAAATCTTAATATTCAAAGAACTGAGAGGTTATTCTAACAAACTTTAACTGCTGAGCTAATCTATTCAGTGCTGAATTCAAACTCAATCTGAGAAGAGATGCAGCTGCAATAAGAACTATTTGTTCTGACATCTGTGTTGCTGTTCCAAGACTTCATAGTAAACAAATATGCACAGTAAAAACTCTCCATGTCTAGGGTAATTATTTCAGCTTTTTTTTTTTATGAATTAAGCACTAAGTGTGTCTGTGTCTGCCAAGCTAATCTTCAATTATAAAAATTCATAAATGAAACAGAAAATATTTTCATTAATTGCAAAATAAATGTACTATCAGCAAAGCTCAATGTGACAGGAGTGCCTTTGGTTTTAAGTTCTTGAAAAGACAAAATGAGTGGCTACTATTGTTCTTATGTGCTGCTTGTCTTTGAATATATCCTTACATGCCTCCTCAGTATTTTTCCATGTACAGAAATTGTGATGCCTCCTGTACTACTTTTTTGGTTTAGCTGACACTAGCAGGAGTTTTAAGTTCCTTAGTCCTCTGTTTAGAACATCCCCTTCATATCTTGGGAAACCCTTACATTTTCCTCATCTTTTGGCTTAATCTTTTTTTTTCTTTTGGCTTAATATTTTTTATTATTATTATTTGGCCTTGAAAAGAGTAAGTTTGATATCCCAGGGGCAGAGCAACATTGCATACAATCTGTCCTCATTTCTCATCTCAAACCATGAGCTTCTCTGTCCAACTCTCAACAGGAGAATAAAATTCTTCATTGCTTTCCTGCATCCAAAAACATACTTAGTTAAAAAAAAAAAACAAACAAATTAGGAAAAGTAACTGACACAGAACAATATTCACCCCTGTACTGAAGCTGGTTTTTGCTCTCTGAGCCAACTATCTCCCTGACTTCCACCCTGCTGCAGTTTTTGTGTTTCATTGCCATTGCCTCTGGTTATGCACCATTACCTCCTCTGGAGAAGCATAGCATGTAGAAGCTTTAATCTGAAGAAGGAAGTATCTGGGCTCCAGTAGCACACAGCTTGTTCCTGGTTTATGGAAGTACTAAGCTGCTTAGCTGTCACTCAGGTGAGAGGCCACTGAGCAGTGTCATGGGTTAGGGCTGGGCTGACTACTAAACAAATGACTGACATTCTCTATTAACCCTTTCTCTCTTCCCAAAGGGGAAGAGGAAGGGAATAAAGGAGAGAAAATTATGGATTGGAAAATAAAACTAAGCCAGCTTTAATGAAAATAATAACAATAAAATGAAACATATACTAAACCAACATCAAACCCAACCTCTCTAATGGCAATTACATCAACATCACCACTGATGCTGTGACAGGCACTGGCAAAGTCCCAGACTGAGCTCAGCAGCAGACAGGATTGAGGAGCAGATTGAGGAGATGGATTCTGGAACTGGCTTCAGGAACACATGGATTGGGATCAAAGACAGAACAGACAGAGTCCTCCTTGGACACTGGCCACTGAAGAAGAGCTTGACCCTCATGATCTCTCAGCTTTACAATGAGTATGAGGTATATGGAATTAAATCCCTTGTTGGTCTCTTTAGGGTCACCTGAACTGTCTGCTCCTCCTCACAGATGTAGCCTTTTACTTTTTGCACCCTCAATGTGGTACACAAGACCTTGCTTGGCCTTCACAGGAGCAAATATAAGCAAGAGCCTTTCTGCATGCCAGTCCTTGGTAGCAACTATAAACATTGAGAGAGCAAAGATTGTTTGCAAAAAATACACTGCTAGATAAGAAAGTGCAGTTATTTAGAAAAGGCTGAGATGAAAAGTAAAATCACTGAACAGAACTAGTTCTGTTCTAGCTCAAACCAGGACAGGCAGAAGTCAAAGATGGCAGCTGACCTCAACACCAATAATTTGAGTCCCTTTTCCAAAGAAAAGTCAGCCTCCTGCATGGCCCCAAGCAAGCAGGAACCATGGGCAAGGACCTCTTCTAGTTTCCTAGGTGAGTAGGAAGCCAAACCACTCAAAAGAGTTCATTGAAATTAGCTCATAGTTATCTTTCAACTGGGTCAAAATCCCAAGATGAGCAAAACAAATCTCTTGCCTAATCACACGTTTCTGACAGGAACCAACAGCAGAGGCTTAGAGAAAACAAGAAATGAATAGGGAATGGTACTGAGTTTTCTCCACTGTATACTCCCATCTTCTGGCAAAATGCAATTGAGAGCCTTTCTAAACCAGAGCTTGTATTTGTATCCTTATTTTTAATGATTTTTTTCATGCATATATGTCCCTTTTTAAGCTTTCATGTTCCACAACATAGTACAGCAAAGCAAGAGCAGCAATGCTTCTGGCTGCATATGCTATAAAACTCTGTGTGACCATTTCAGTTACTGCCCTACAGGTCTCATCCAGTGAGAAAGAGCAAACAGTTGTTCCTTATTTTCTATATGATATTTATGGGTTTATATGTTTCTGCCTGCTCACCCCATCTTCATCTAGCAACTATTCTGTGCTTTTTATTATGTTCAACATCATTCTGCACCTAAATAAGACCAAAGCCACACTATTCAAACCACAACTACACAGTGGATTTGAGAGTAAAATAACAATATTTTCTGATATATTCACTGGAGCTTTCCTACTAATTGCTTCATACACTACCTGTCTTTTAGATTGCTGCTGAATATTGAATTGACATTTGTTTGAACTGTTCACAAAAATGCCAAGATATGTTTCCTGAATGGTAATAACTAATATACTGCTCATTTTTCTGTAGTTTAGTTAAAGTTGTTTCCCCCTTCCTCCCATTACTTTGCACAAATCAACACTGAATTTCATTTGCAAGAGTATTACAGACCTTTCAGCCTTATTAGATTCTCTTGCAACTCTTCATGGTGAACTTTTGTGTTTACAAACCAAAGTAATTTCATACTGTCTGTCAATGCTTTCTTTCCTTTCATCATTGCTTTTCCAGATTTGTTGTGATCTTTCATCCTAGCCTAAATGTTTTAAATAAGCTTCAGAACTCTAATTCTGAGCTTTCCTTTACCTATATCAAGATCTATAAGCATCAGCTTGGGGGCTGTTTGAAATATATTAAATAAAAAGGAAGATTTTGACAGAAAAGGAGTGAACAGAACTGTTGTGTCTGAGACTGCTAACACTTGAGATTGTACCTGAGACTTATTTTCAAATCAAATGTATCTGATTTCTCTTCCCTCTTCACAATTGGTGATCCCAAGTATATCTACCAAAGGGAAAACAGTTCATAAATGTGGGAACTGAGAGCAAAAGTCTCTATCTATTCATAGCAAATTCACTGTCACCACAGTGCCAGCTCCATCCCAACCATAATCTGTGATTAAAGAGAAGGGGAGAGAATCAGTGCAAACTGCTGCAGACAGCAGTAAGTTTAGTCATCAGGGACATTGCTGGTCAGGAGCCCAATGACTCCTTTTATTATCTAGCAAAAATGTTGCCATGTAAGTTTTTAATTAAGGTTAGAAAACTATTATCCTCTTGTATTTATAGTTTCAGGTACATTACTCAGCATGTGGCAGCACTGCTGTGAAAGTAAAGTAGTATTTCTTTGCTTTCCCTGGGCTCTTTCCCTTAAAGTAGCACAGTCCTTCCCTTGCTATATGAACTTCAGTCCCTCTGGGCATCCTTTTTCTAAAGCACACTTTATTTAAGTGATGATATAACATTCCCCTTCTCCTCCTCCCCTTCATTGGATAGAGAACACCTGAATTCTTCAGTGGAGAAACAATATTCCCTGGGAGGTATTGTTTTTCCTTATCCTTCCAAAGCAAAACTTCATTTCTTTCTTTTTTTTTCCCCCTGGTTTTCTGCTTAAAGATATTTCTGTAGCATGGAATATCATAATCTGTGAGCAGTTCAGGATCCATAA
Organism: Galbula dea; assembly: GCA_013399015.1. Taxonomy (NCBI): domain Eukaryota; kingdom Metazoa; phylum Chordata; class Aves; order Piciformes; family Galbulidae; genus Galbula; species Galbula dea. The sequence goes on from VWZX01007509.1 coordinate 1,435,504, forward strand.
TGAGTTACCCTGATATCATCCTGGGAGACACTGCAGACTTCAGACTGTCTCACCAACCAAACCCTACAAAAGTGAACAAGATTTTGAAAAATAAGGTAATAAGATAACAGTAGTTCAGTATTGGGTAGCATATTGTGAATAAAAAGGAAAGAAAATGTATAACATTCAGTTCTTTGGTGTTCTGCTGTGAAGTGAATAACATTAGCAATGTGTGAGACAGCAACTGTTATGTTCTCAATGCACACCTCTGGAAATTCTTCAGTCTTACACTATTCAGAGCAGAAATTCACATTAAAATCCATCAATTTAATCCATTAAAGGCCATTAAAAACTCAGAAGGTGCTGGACCATCCATAACCTAAGCACTTAGAGAAATCTTGTTATTTGAAAAATCCTCAAATTTCACTCAAAAGCTCAATTGTACCAGAGAAGTTTTCAGCTGCTGACACACCAGAGGTTTTTTTGGAAACATTCATTTTATGGTTCATTTTTATGCTGTTAAAAATTAACTTGACTTAGAGCAAAAATGTTTGGCTTTAGTATGAGTTTACAGATGGGCTATATAAATTTGAGGGCAAGTCACTACAAATAATATCTTATTCTCTTGGCTGCTTTCTGAGTAACTGATTTCTCCTTGTACTTTGACAGATTTCTCACTGAAGATATCAGTCATTGCTACATCTGTCTGTGCATGCAAGTCTGACAGTATAGATCATACTGAGTTTCCAGGGTTTTGGTGCCTATTTCCTGCTTAAATATGCACAAGAATAATTTCTTAGGCATGTCTGCCTCTTACAAGGTGTTTTTTACCACATTTCATGCAAATAACCTGTTACATGTCACCCAACAATCTACTAAATCGTGCACCTCTTGAGCTAGCAGAATGGCTTACAGCTTAGACTCACACTTATAATAGTTCAGTCCAAAAATGTTATCTTTGCCTTTTGAAATCATATTCTCTACCTATTTCTTCAGGAACTTCCCTGCCATGTACCCCAGTACAAATAACAAGATGTAGAAGAGTTCTGTTCCAAGACCTGAATCCAGCTGAGCAGCAGTCTGGGTCAGACACACTAAATAATCAGATACATCTTTCTTTCTTTCTTCTCCTAGTCCTTGTGCTAGCTGTTTCTAATCACATAAAAGTCATTTAACTCTCCCACTCATCACTGGTTACAGGAGTGTTTGCTGCTTCCCCAAGGATTTTCCTACTGAGAGTCTTTGTCAGGAAAGATCTCCCCTCCTTCAGACACATACAAATTTTCTGGCTGAATATAGAAGTGAAACCCTTGCTGATACAGATGGCAGGAGGGAAAAGACACACATCCCTTTCTGTCCTACCCCTGCAGGGATTCAAAAAATGGCAGGAACCCTCAGCTAGAGATTGCCTTAGCAACCACATGTTATTGGAGAGAAACCTAAAATAATCTGTGTAGTCTTCCTACAAATATAACTGAGATCTTGTCAAGTCTATCAGTTGAAACAAACTGGGAACTCTTTCCCTATACTTAATTTCTAAGTTGTTCTGCTTTGCCTAGCAGCAGAGAACTCCACAGAGAGTTTGAACAAACATTAGTTTGGTATCAGCCTATGAAAGACAGACTAGAAAGGTGTCACCTTGGAGGTGTCAGCTCCAAGACAGACTCCTCCTGCCAAATCAGAGCAGGCTACTTCCCTGCTGAATAAACAGGAAAGGAGGATGGCATTTGATAGGAGCAAGAGATGAGACAAGTCAGCCAGCCCCAGGCACCTCTGAAGTTCAGTACAAGTTCACAGCAAACACAAAAGACTAGGTTTTGGCAACACCTGTTGTAGGGTCAATTCCTCTTCTCCAATTCCTTTCTTTGACCAAAGTCAAACATCTGTGTCTTGTGAGGCTTAGAATCATAGAATTGCCAGAGTTGGAAGGGACCTTAAAGATCATCTAGTTCCAACCCCCCTGCCTAGCAGGGACACCATCCACTAGATCAGGTTGCTCAGGGCCCCATCAAGCCTTGTCTTAAAAGCTTCCAGGGATGAAGCTTCCACAACCTCTCTGGGCAACCTGTTCCACTGTCTCACCACCCTCATAGTGCTTGACTATCTTTGCTATGGACAACACTGAGGTAAGCTGTGAGTATGCTGCAGGATTTGTACAATTTTAGAAGTATGATACTGCTTTTCTTGACTAGTCAGAAGAAACTGGAGAGATAAAGATGAATTCAGAAGGGGAACAGCTGGTGGCTTACTGGCTGCTCAGCATCTGCTATCTTCAACCCAAAATGATCCACATCTGATATGGGTGCAGGGACATCCTACTAACATTCATTTGAATTCAAGTCTGTTATTTCTCTTTTCCTCTCCTTTCCCATCTCTACCTAGCTCCACACTAAAAGGGGTGAAGCACTTTTGTGCAATTATTTGCCATGTTATAAAAATCAACATAACCAGCTTTTTTTAAAAAGGAGGGGGATCTCACAGAGACAAAATTACAATTATTTCCAAATTAAAGCATCAAGCATTCAAAAAAAAGGTATCTCCAAATTTAGGTTTTAGTTTGGGTTGGGTTTTTTTCTTAATTGCCTAGATAATGACATAAAAACCTGAAGGATACTTCTGATACATAGTAATGAACTGCATTTTTCCTGTCACTGGAAAGGCAACATTGTAAAATCCCTTCAATTTCACTGAAGTTCAATTCAGAGACTCGAGGGGCACTGATCCTCATGCACATTAGCATACACAGTAATAACTCTCTTTAATACAGTATTGTAATTTTTATTTTAAATATGGATCCCTGTCTAGACATGCACTAAATCTCTGAGGCAGCAGTTAGTAATGTGTGAGGAGTAAATGGTGAATTTTCCTGCTTTATTGAAATCATGTGAAGTAGAGAGATACACAGAGTAAATGCAAAACACTGGTAGGAGGAAAGAGTTCTGACAGCCTTACTGACTCCTTGTTTTTTTTCTCATCCTTTTATTTTCCACTGTTGAGCAGCCTAGTCAAAGGTGCTGAAAACTGTGACAGGCTCCATAATACTACAGATTTCTGAAGTTCACTTTATGACTGCAAAACCAATTTGCTTCTTCTTCCCTGTACCATTTGATTCTCCCCCTCATCCTTTCTCAGAACACAGTTGCTAACATCTCACCTTTAATATTCTGCACTGTAGAAGCTGAATCTAGCTGGGATGTCTGGGGGCTTTAATGGACAATGCAGGAGTTCACCCTCTTGGGTTGAGCTCAGGTCTACCAAGTCCAGCTAACAAACTTTAATGACTCTAATAATTAAACACTGTGTCTGTTATGCAGTGGGAACCTTCTCAGGAGGGGGAAGAGACAGGGGAAAAGTTAGTTGCAGCAGGAAGGAAGATCAGGCAATGCTGTTAGAGCAAGGCCAGTACTCCCAGGAACTCCATCATGTCAACAGTGCAGGACTACCCTGGTAGGAGACAAAATGCATCTCAAAGTGCCTTCTCCCAGATTTTGCTTTCTGAGGCTCAAACTGATCTACCTGCACTTCAGCACAGTCCTTGCCCTCACAATCCTGTAATACCTGTCCAAAAAAGTGTGTATTTGTATATGATTTGAGAGCTAAATCACTACTTAAGGGTCAACTCTATCTCTTCCAGATTGAATATAATATTAAGAGGTCTCTCAGAGCCCTCCAAAACCTGGGCACACACACTCTGTGAAGCTGGGTTTGCTCAGACCTGGGTTATGGAGTGAAAATGATGATAAATCTTCCTACATCTTTTCATTTCTCTGGAAACCTGACAGCAAATAAAGATTACAAAAAGAAGTTGCTTTGGTTTCTTCTTGTACCTCATTGACAGAATTGCCTTTTAAGTTCAAATCAGTTAAAGAAAGTTATTGAGGTAACTAAGATGATGCTGAGGGACAAAACTGGTATGGGACATTTTTGTTCATGCCTCTGATGCCCAAGTTGCAAATAACTAAGTTGTGGAAGGCAGTGTGATGGAGAGAGGGTGGATCTTGAGAGCTAAGTACTTCTGATGAAGGAGCCACAAAGATTTCATGGCTTTTGGACTGCAATATATTTCTGTACAACTAGAATTCTCTTAGACCTCAGGTTGATATGGTGGAAGGATTTTTTACTTCCAAAACCAATAGGTCTGTCTCCTGATGGGGCTGTGGAGTTCTTGCTATTTATGGACCTCCTGTGTACAATTCAAACAGTCTTGTTTGTATGAAAACTTATTAGGAAAACTGCTTATCTTTGAACAGCCTGTGTGTATATAACCTCTAAATTGGACATATTGGACAACACTTTGCCATCTGTCAACTTCTCCCAGCTGCTCATGCCCTTACTGACCTGGAGGTTACCACCAGAAAAGGCAACTTCTCCGGGGAAACAGGGATCAGCTTCACCCACTTCAGGGGAAATTTAAATTACAGAACAAGTCAGGGTGGTTTGAGCTAATGCTATTGGGAAGCCTTAGGAGGTGGCTGGAAAATTAAACACACCAGAGAAGTGGTGATAAGTAAGGACATCAGGCTGTAAACTTACATTACTTTGACTATCACTAATATTAGAACCACAGAATCATTAAGGCTGGAAAAGACTTCTAAGGTCATCAAGTCCAACCTGGCTAACATAAGTAATAGTCAAGAAGCTCATTCAGCCAGCTTTGCACTAAAACAAGTTTGGAGTAACCCACTGTCCTCTGCAGCTGAACTGCAGGGCAGTAACCACCTGCTCAAGAAAGACAGAGGGAACAATTTTATCTCAGGTCATTATCACTATTTTTCTGCAGTGACTGTGCATTTTAATGACTGTTCTTTGACAAACAGCAATTAGTATGCTGAAGAGCTTGACAGACATCTAAAGAACTAGTATTTTTCTTATCTGTCTGAAAGAAAAGGATGGAATGATGAGGGTGCTGAAATCTCCCAGACAAGTTGGAGAGGCAAAGGTGAAAAAGAAGGAATTTCAAAAGGCACCAGTGAATTTAGTAAAGCACAACAGATGTAAACCTCTGAAAGGCAGGAAGGAACCATGGTAGAAGAAGAGAAAAAAAAGTCAGATGGGCTTTACTGAAGAAAAAAAAAAGACAAGCAGATGTCAGGGAACATTTTTGTGCATGTGATCCAGCAGCTGCCTCCAAAAGGCTCATGACCCCTACCCATAGGATGCTCTTATCAGTATGACAGAGGGAAAGGAAAATAAATGTGCACAGACTTTCCTTTGTGCACATCCCTTCCTCAGACAAAGCAAGGGGCAGTGGTGATCTCAAAACTCCATACAAATGCATCTGTTCCTCTTTTTGTCTGCTGGAAACTGTATCTGTTATGTTGGCTTCCCAACCTGTCTAGACTTCTGGGTGAAACAAAGCTGAGATTAAAGGAGTCCAGGAATGTTCTGTGAATGCAGCAATGAGGTGGTTGCCCTGGGCCTCCACTCCCAGGAGCTGGTGGTGATGGTGTCACCAAACTCTTCTGGTCTCCTGCTCCTTTCTCACCCTTTTTTCTACATGGGTTTTGGTTGGTTTTTTTTTTTACTTTTGTAGTAGTCTGATGTGCACTTGCTTAGTGCTGGTTTAGTGCTGTGAGCTGTATTTCAGCAGAGTTCCAAAATACTTTCCAAACCCCAGGAAATGCAGAAGGCACCACATAGGTCCCTACACACCATGCTTTCTTGGCAGTTCAGAAAGACACCTGAGCCTTGAAAGCCTTCCTGGAACATTTCTTTCCTGTGATTTTCCTTTGTATTGTTTTCTCTTTAAAGAAGTTCTTTCTACTATCCCTGGAGACCTCTCTTTTCTCCAGACTTTCCAGGATAAAGAGACAACTCATCTTCTGTCCCTTCCTCACAATCAGATACCTGGGACACATCTTAGCAAGTTTATGTGTTTCCATGAGTTAGATGGTTTAGAAATCCCACAGGGTAAGGTTTGAAAAATTTCTGATGGAGCCAGAACTGTGCAACACTATGTCCACAGTCCTACCTAGTCAAAACAAAAATATTCTAAATGCTACATCTTGCATTTGCAGCTCAGAGTCCTGCAACCAAACAAGTATGTGCCCAGATTTATCTGGGAAGATTGTCCTTCAGGATGCATCTTCAATAGTGTTTTGGATCAAACCAGAAGGATGAAGTGAATCTCCTAGGTGCTCTCATTTCCTGTGCTTTGGTTCATGTGCTGGATGGGTTTTTGAGAAGATATCTTGTCCCAGCATGGCAGAGCTGGTCCCAGATACACCTCCATCTTTGTGCATGGACACTTTGACATCCCTTACATCAGCAAAGCCTCCAGACTGTATCACAAGGATTTCTTACCTCCAGTGTGAGGCTTGGATGGAGATGGACACCAGGAATGAGCTGCGCTTGTTTCCTGCTTGGTTGGTCATGGTGAAGAGCAGACCTTGAGTCCTTCCCTAAATATCTTGGCTCTCAGGATATCAGTATTACTGTGCACAAATCCCCAGGTCAGGAGATAGAAACAAAGCATTAATAGGAAGAAAATAATCATGCAGCTAAAAAGTAGCACATATATACAAGAGTAAGGTAGTGCTTTAACTGACAGCATTACTTATGCAGGTATTTTATTTTATATTTTATTTTACTTTATTTTATATTTTATTTTATTATTTTATGCAGTGATAGATTTTATTTTCATCCTTACTGTTTGAGCAGCAACCCTTTTAATTCTGAATTCTCTTAAGAGAGACACATAGTTTTTAATGCCATTAACAATACCATTAAATTCAATTGGGCTGCTCATGGAACAAGATAAGACTAGGACTGATATTAACAAGGTCTTTTCCCTTACTTACCCCTTTTTCAATTGGGCCAGGCCACAGTTATTCTTTCTATTCTTTCTTTTTGTCTGGCACATAAAGGCTAAGATATGTAGGTAACAATGGAAGTGGCAGCCTATATCCTCTTCCATATATTCTGTGTCAGGAAGAAAATTTGGGTTTCCTGCTGGGTTTTTTTTGAGGGCCATAACAAATTATCACAACAGGGATGGCTTCCCAGCCTTTGCAACTTGATGGGCCTATAACTTGTGGCATTTAGATGTAAACCTCACTTTTACCTGATGGAATTGCACTTGGGTTAGCCTCTTCAAGTTCTGACTCCTATTAAATGCTAAAGTGCTAATCACAATGCAGGAGTTAGCACAGAATTAATTAAGAGTAAAAGAACAAAACTAAAATCTAGCTCTGGATACTGCCTTCTATTTTAGAAAAAAACTAACTAGAATGAACAAACCAATACAAATTATGACTGATTTATTTTCGGTGAGCAGCCTTCAACAACCCATCTATAAGGTGCTGTAAGGTCTGCAACAGTTCAACTCCCTTTTCTCCTAGATGAGACAAGATATCAAACTCAACTCTACACTGCTTAAATTCCAAGCAATTCTTTGGACTTCTGTGCATTTCACACTAATTTGGCACAGCTGAAATTCATTTAATAACCCAAGAGACATCTATTCTTCTTTCTTTTTATTTCCTTCTCCAGTTGAACTGCACTGAGTCTGGACCTTATAATCAAAATCTTGTATCAGTTTGCCTTTGAGCTATTTGAAATGGTGAATGACTGAAAGGTACCAGGGCATGGAATGTCACTATAGAAGAACCAACTTGTGAGCAATTCAGGCATAATTCCTTTACAAGAAGGGCAATATGGAATAAATTGCTTGGGCCAGTCAGGCAGCTCTGAAATACAAACTGGGCAATTGAAAGTGCCAGTAATGATGGGGTTTGATCTCACTGGTTAGGGATGTCATTTAACTTTGTGACAAATGAATGTGCTGCTGAGAAAGTGCACCACTGTGGCAACTGGGATAACAGAGGGAAAACCTGGGCTTGGCAAGAGGAGAAGGAGGAGGAAATAACAGTTCTTCTCTCAGTGTACTGCACTCAGCTGGGAAACAATCCTGTTTAAATACCACCACCAGCCAGCACTGCAGCCTCCAGATAGAGATAACCTGAGGAGACATTCCTTTTTTGTAGGGGGAAGGTCTATATTTCTTTGCTCAGTTGAAAGGGAGGTTGGAGGGCACTTTTTGTTATTGTTGGGGTTTTCTGTGTGGTTTGGTTTTGTTTTCTGTTTCCCTCCCCACTCCCTTGGTTCCTCCCCTCCTTGGTTCCCCCCCTGTCTTTTTCTTCCCTTCCCCTTTCTGTCTCTTTTTTTATCCTTTTCTCTCTCTTTTTTTTTCCCCCCTTTCCCTTTCTTTGGTTGGGGAGGTTGGACAGTTTTTTGGTTTTGTTTTAAACTAAGTTTGAAGGACATCATCTCTTGCCCTTTCAGTTCAGTAATTGAATCTCAGAGCAGGTACATTACCTTCCTGGCTGCACAAATAGTCTGTTTGGTCATGGTCAGATATAGTAGTCACCTCAGCAATTCTGCACCTCCTCAGATAAGTAGAGAGTGGATGTTAGGCAGAAATCAGGCTTTTTACTACATGTAAATCTTGGGCCAAAGTTTCAGTAAGAACTTGTTCAAGAAAGACATGGGCATAGAAAGAAAATGAACTATAATTGAGAAACAATTTGAGGTGTGTTCAAATAATTGAATGAGTTCAAAATGATAAGAGGAATGTATGAACACAGACAGGACATGACAATATTTTTATAGCAATGTAGAAAAATAAACTGTTATATGAAATAACACATGGCTATACAACACCTCCTTTAATTTCTCCAAATCCTAACAAAGCTCTTGCATCATTAGAAGAACTTTTTTTTTCCAGATCAACTCAAGTATTTAAATGCATTTTCCTTACACCTTGAACCAATGATAGTTTAGTTCATAGCTGAATCCATTTAGCCTGTCCCCTATAAAGGGACATGGAGTAAAAACTATTTGAAATTCTTTCTGCTTATATAGTGATTTACCATAGTAGCCCCAAAGACCACTTGGACCATAACAAGAACATTATTCAGTCTTTCAAGCTCTGGACTTGAAATGTCCCTGAGGTCTGTTTATATCTTTTAGGGTTTTTTTACTTGCTCCTTTTGAAATGTAACATGCTTTGGCTGTTTCTATTTCAGACTCAAACTCTAGGCCAGCTTAAAATCCAAACAAGCTAGGTTCAAGTTCTAGCCAGGGTTTAGTTCTTGTTCTCTTTCACTGAAAACAAAGACACCAAGGAAGAAAACACATGTCTTGTTCCTTTAGTAATGACTGATCATTCCTCTTACCCTTACACAACCTGGAAGCCCATTGCTGCTTGCACCTTTTCCTGATCAAGCCTATTTTCCTCCTTCTTGTGTCCATCAGCCAGGCAACCCCACCCCAATGTTCATTTCTAAATGAACATTGCTAGTAGAGAGGGTGCAGAGAAGGGCAACTAAGCTAGNCAGGCTGAGAATGGTCAGCTTCACCCTCCCTGCTGCTCACAGGTCTGTATCTTCAGCTTTTCCTGGAGCTTTTCCACTGGCACATCTCTGTTACTGAGGAGAGTTCATCCATCATGAGGGGTTTTCTCTTAGGTCACTGTCCTCTTAAGACTGCTACCATATAACACTTTTATCATGAGAAATACACCTTAATTCACCATGGTCATAAAGCTCTTCCTAGACTTGACATTACTAAAGAGAATTGGCATTAAAAATAAGATTCCACATGACCTTCTCTTCCCCCCACCTGTGTACCCATACAATTATTGCCAGTCTGGAGGAGGGGCAGGATTGATGCCAAACAAGATTTTCATGTTAGTAATTGTGATCAACAGCCTTACAGGGATGTCACAGAATCTGAAATCCTTCACATCTGCTTTCCCCACCTCTCCCTTTGCTCTCCCTGGGGTGCTCTGCTAAGTGCTAGCTGCTAGATGAAGTGTAGCATTAGAGTATCAGAGTTATGATGGAAGTTCATCTCTCTGGGAATTAGACTATTCCTCTTAATTTAGCTTTGGGATGTGACAAATAAAATGGTGATGACTGAGTCTTACCTGAGAGGACCTCTCTGCAGAGTGCACACAGCCCAGCAAAGGCATTTTTTTTGGTGATATAACTGAGTTATATCATAGAGGCATAAAAGGAAATAAGCAGTCACAGCTCAAGGGCTAAAGAAACACCTTATAAATTGTTATAATTATTTGCTGTGACAGTCAGCAGAGAACAGCTTAAACACAGGAAATATTTCTGAGGCTGGGAAGATAGTGCAGAGACCTGAGCATGCCCTGTTCACCAAACAGTCCACCAGCTAGAAGGAAGGATGAATGTGCCCAAAGAAAAGCAACAAAGCTGGTGAAGAGTCTAGAGAACAAAGATAAGGGTCTGGAGAACTTCTGAGGAGCAGCTGAGTCAACTGTGGGGGTTCAGCCTAGAGAAAAGGAGGCTCAGGGGAGACATTCTTGCTCTCAACAATTACCTGAAAGGAGGTTATAACAAGGTGGGGATTGGCCTCTTCTGCCAAATAACAAGTGTTAGGACAAGAGGAAACAGCCTATAGTTGCACCAGGGGAGGCTGACATTGGACATTAGGAATAATTTATTCCCCACAAGGGTTGTCAAGCCCTGGAACATGCTGGTCAGGGAAGTGGTGGAGTTGCCAGCCCTAGAGGAATTTAAAAGACATGTAGATGTGGTGCTGAGGGACAAGGTTTAATGGTGACCTGGCAGTGCTGATTTAACTGTTGGACTCCATATTTAAGGTCTCTTCCAACCAAAATGATTCTATAATTCTATGGCTTTGGAAGGCCAGATGGAAGAGATTGCTTTTTTTTTTCCCCTCTGTGAGGAAAACTTGTCACATAGCCAGGCAGTTTCTCCATGTGACCCCATGAACTTCACTCTCTTTCTGCCATGTTGCCCTTCCCTGCCATCTGCCCTGGTTTGTGTCAAGATGTTCATGGAAGAACTGGAGAACATGAATCTGATCCCAACTTACCTCTGTCTCATTTCATTCCTGTCCTGAAGGTACTGATGATGCCAATATGACTTCTTTCTCCTTTACATGTGATAAAAAAAAGGAAAAACAAAGCCAGAGTCATCCAGATGGAAGATGCAGGAGCAGGTTTGGGGGAGGGATTGTTATTTGCATCCTGGTGGTGAATTCAGCTACCAGAGCAGACCCAGACTGTGAACTAGGATCAGCTTTTGCAGGAAGTTTGTTTCAAAATAGGAACTTTAAAGGCAAATGCCAACTTACCAGTTTTTAAATCTGGAACTTCTTGTAGACTCCAATCACTTTCAGCATATTTTAACATTTTGGAAATACACTATTTAAAGTTTTTTAAATTAGTCACTTCTTGAAAGCAATATTTTAAATTGAAATTAAACCTAAGTACAAACTTCATGATTGTTCAAACATGTTTGCAGGAGACCAACTTATTTATTTAGCCAATTTATTGGATGGTATTACAACTTACTGGATAATTGGACTTTGTACAATATTATAATTTAGTGGCTAATCCATTTATTTATCCAATCCTTTGGATTTTTTGTTCTGAATTTGTGAGATTTCAGCTTTTTTACTTCCATTGCAGACAGGGTAGACATCAACATTTAATTATTCTTTGTTTGAAAATGTTAGGAAAATTATTTCCCTCCTGGATTTCCTGAGGAACTCTCATATTGTAGGAAAACTTCAAAGCAAATATTTGTTTTACAGGTTTTCCAGACTAGCCCATGCTCATAGTTAAGAGGAGTGACCTATATTAGGGAACAAGGTGGCTCTGAGTGATGTCACTCCCTGATAACATTGCAAGTGGAAGAATGAATTGCCTCTGAATCAACAGTTGTTTCAGATACCACAGAGAACTACAGAATGAATTCAATTTAAGTCTGCAAAGTATGATTTGCTGTAGTTTTTGTCCATAGAAATCCATGCTTTTACAGCTAATTTCTGTTGGAGATGTATCTACACTATATAGACATCAAATACTTTCCAGCCCCTTAAGTTACACCACTATGGAACTTGCAGACTTCTCCCTATTTCTAGTGGATTGACAGTAGAACTGATTGTACATAATTAACAGAGAAATCACACTGCTGCTGCCTTAGAGGTTTTTACACTTGCAGTGCAGAAAATGAGTCCATAGAGTGCACCAGGGAAAGCAATTTGGGTTTGTTGAAGAAAGAATGGTATTTATTTACACTGGCAGAGATATAACAGTCACTAATGTGCTTCTGGGCTGCTCTTTTTGAGCTCCACTGTATTTGAAGATGAGGGCAAATTCAAATAGCACAGCTTCACAGGAACAGCAGCTGAGCCTAATGGTGTGGTTGATTTGCTGCTGGGAGGGTGTGGAGTCCTCTAGCTTATATTATGCACATCTTTCTCTTCTGTTGTGGGGTTTTTTGTTGTTTTGGAACTTGTATTTCCAATGATTTTGGACACAGGGCAAACCAAGCCAACAGGACAAGAAGAGTTGAGGAGACTTCCCCAAATCAGCACATAGCTGTTTGGATTGCTTCAGTATTTGTTTTGTAACAAAACTGAAGATAATGTCAAGCTGAACAGCAAGATCCCTGCCTGAGAAGACATGTGAACATAAACTAATAATAATAATAATGATAATTACATCCAGCTGGAATCCCAATTCCCTTCTGAGCTCCATTAGTGAGCTTCATTAAGTGAGGTAAAGTTACAGCTTTTCACCTCAGGAGGATATATGGTTACCATCACCTCTTGAGGACAGCAGCTTCTCACAACATTCTCAAAAGATGTGTTTGCAAAAAGATTTAGAGCTTTTAATTTCTGATGTTCTTAAGGCTTAATCTCCTTCAAAATACCTGATGCTTCAAATTCCCTGTATAGCTCCCTCAGCATAGCTAAACCCTAGGAATGCAAAATCATCTTAATTAGCTGGTATGCTAATATTCTCATAGCCCTTTGCCGTCACTGGAAAACTCTCTTATTTGAAGAAGGGAGCTACTTGCATATTCTTTCCCTTAATGCAGCAAGAAAAGCTCTATGAAAGTAAATATGAGCTCTCTAGACAGAGGCAAATATAATTACACATTAATTTGGTCTTATTTTTCCCATGCCAATGAAAATTTCTTTAAGTACATGGCAAGCAGATGAGTGTACTCCTGTGGAAAAGCTTCAGCTTTCCTGGTGAAAAAGATGATGTTAAGCATTTCCTCATGCTCAGCAAGATGAGTTGATGGACAGTCTTCCAAACCATCCCACTGCTAATTTTCCAGCTCTCCTTGAAATGTAGACAACAAGCCTGGAGGATAGAGTCAAAATATAACAAACATAATCAGGACCTTTCTTAGATGCCAGTTGAGCTGCCATTGAACAGAAGAAATCAAGTTGGTAAATGCAATGTTCAGAACATTTTTCTTTGTGTTAAGATGACCACTTTCTTATTATTTGCTGTAAGGTTTTCTTTTTGTTTGTTTGTTTTCTTTTATGTATTAGTTGTTCTGATTAATTTAGGTAATAGCAGTTCAGTTAAAATGCATGATTATATTTAGAGGCATAAAACTGACATTAAAAAAACCAATACATTTTTGGCTTCCATCCAAGTCCAGTCTGGTTTCTAAACCAGATGAGGAAAAATGAGGCTGTGGTACTAAATTCAAAAGAACTGAAAGCAATAGTGAAAATTCTATGAACAATGCATTTTTAATTGGAGAAATTTAAAAACAAAAATTGTGAGGTAAACTTCAGGCAATTTTCTCTTCACATTTTTGTCACATTATAAAGCTGAAAAAAAAAATGTACTAGCTTCAAAAGTTTTGTAAGAGTCCTTGTGTTCTAAAAAGAAGGAAATCTCCAACACTGCAGCCATTTTAAAATATTCAAATCCTGGGATGTGTGAAATCTTCTAATGTGGCTAATTTTTTCCAGCAGTACACACACTTACTGTATTAATATTAGAGATATTAAACATTTGTGTCTAATAATAGTGCAAACCATAACATTAAGCTGCAAGAGCAGACACAGAGGCAAAATCCAGTCACAGAGTTTTTTTAAGGAGATTCCAGTCAGAAACATACTTGCTTGGTAGGTTTTAGCCATAAATCCTGATTCTTAAGCTAATATATCTGAGATGTCTCTTCCAACCTTAATAATTCTGTGATACTGTGATACAGATATGGACACCATGATGGCTGCCCCACAGTGCACCTCTATAGGGCACTGCCAGAGTTATTGTTCTTACACTTCTCAGACCCCTGATGTGTGAAAGATGAGGAGTATGGTAAGACTGAGCAGGGTGTTAATGGTATGAGTTTTAATAAGGGTAAATGTAGAGTCCTGCATTTTGGTCGTAACAACTCCCAGCAGCGCTACCGGCTAGGGAAAGAGTGGCTGGAGAGCTCCCCAGCAGAGAAGGACCTGGGGGTGCTGGTTGACAGCTGGCTGAACATGAGCTAGCAGTTTGCCCAGGTGGCTAAGAAGGCCAATGGCATCCTGGCTTGCATCAGGAATAGTGTGACCAGCAGGAGCAGGGAGGTGATCTTGCCACTGTACTCGGCACTGGTGAGGCCACACCTCGAGTACTGTGTGCAGTTTTGGGCACCACAGTATAGGAAGGACTTTGAGCTAGTAGAGAGGGTGCAGAGAAGGGCAACTAAGCTAGTCAGGGGTCTGGAGAACAGGCCTTATGAGGAGAGGCTTAGGGAGCTGGGCTTGTTTAGCCTGGAGAAGAGGAGGCTGAGGAGAGACCTTATCGCTCTCTTCAGCTACTTGAAAGGTCATTCTAGGGAGGCGGGTGTTGGCCTCTTCTCCCTTGTGACTAGTGACAGGACTAGAGAGAATGGGCTTAAGCTGAGCCAGGGTAGGTTTAGATTAGATATTAGGAAGAATTTCTTTACTGAAAGAGTGGTTAGATATTGGAATAGGCTGCCCAGGGAAGTGGTGGAGTCACCATTTCTGAAGGTTTTTAAGAAGAGGATAGATGTGTTTCTTCAGGGGATGATTTAGGGGTAAGAGTAGTGTAGGGCTATCGGTTGGACTAGATGATCTTGAGGCTCCTTTCCAACTGTAATGATTCTGTGATTCTGTATTGGGTGACAAGCTGGGAGCTGGGGCAATGGGGTCTCACTGAGCAGCTTCAGTGGAAGATTGCAATTACAGCTCCTCTGAAAGCATATGCATCTGAAACAGCTCCAAACCCCACAGCAACATTTCTTACCACATTTGTCCTCTAATCAGCCACTGCTCTTCAGTAGGGAAACAATGCAACACACAACCAAACCACTGATGTTGGGTTTTCCCACCTTGCTACAAAACAAGATCACTGATGCTGGGTTTCCCCCTCTTCCAGTTTGCAATACAAAAAAACAGGGAAAAGATTACCTTCTTAATCCCCACATACAAACTAATTTTGTTCAATATCAGAAGCAACCCATGGAAATGATTTAAAGGCTAAACATCTTACTGCAGTAGATGGATGATTGGACTTGATGATTTTAGTGGTTTCTTCCAACCTTAGTTATTCTGTGAGAGAAGATTTAAGAAATAGAAGTTTGGAAGGTTTCTTGACCACAGTAGGTAGAAAACTTTCACAAGTACTAAAGGACATCTAACCTAGGAAAGAAATGTATAACAAGAACCACTGGCTATACTGAAAGCAGACTCAAACTCAGATGAGATATTACACACATATTTTTAACACAAAGTTCAGTTTCTGCCTTCAGATCAACACAAGATGCATTTCTGAAGAATTGAATTCACCAAACACAAGTTAATGGTTGAAAAAAGGGTCAGATTAGGGGAAAGTCAGTGCAATGATAAGATGAACTAAAGGTCCCTTCTGACTTTCTAACTCTGTCACTGATAATATCCAAGATATATAAATACTGAATATTCAACACTCTACATTTTGAAAGAAAGTGATCTTGTTTCTATGGCAACTTGTAGGCAAGCCCATAGTTGGTCACCACTTCTTACTGAGATGCTGCATATTTTTCCCCTAAATAGTGTAAATATGTCCTTTAGTTCCACCAACTTTACAAACCACTTAATTAATAAAATAATAAACTATGTTTAAGACACCTAACAAATCTTCTGTTTGCAGAAAACACAAGAAGACTTAGGGATTTTCATTTCTTCCTTGGAATGATTAGCCTCTCTTTTGTGATTCATAAATTCCAGCAGATGCAGGAAAAAAAGTTACATAAAAAGCTTTTTAGGGTAATTATGTCTTCAGCTGGATATTTTGACATTTGTGATCTCTCTCTTTGATCACTTCTATTAATATCTCTGCAGAAGATATGACTTGCTGAGAGTTAACTAAGTGGTGGAAAAAACTGCTTAGAGTTGCAAGAGTTCTCCCTTCTTTATTTCAGTTTAAGTGTCAAGGCTGCATTGAGCAGAATCATTACCTTTCCAGCTAATAGAATACTCAACAGGCAGTTGTAAAATTAAGACTATGACAAGCCAAAAGCTGAGGTTCTTATCTGTTATCTAGGATTTAGGTGCTCATTTATAGCGTACAGATATTTGCATTAACATTGTTACTGCACTATTGCTTTAAGAGTGGAAGAGGGTGGTGGAGTCACCATCCCTGGAGGTTTTTAAGAAGAGGATAGATGTGTTTTTTCAGGGGATGATTTAGGGATAAGAGTAGTGTAGGGCTATCAGTTGGACTAGATGATCTTGAGGGTCCTTTCCAACCCTAATGATTCTGTGATTCTGTAACAGTCTTAACATCAGATAACTGGTGAGCTAAAGAAACAGAAAAAAGAATCAGAATTAAAATATCTGTACTGATATACAGGGAAGTGACAAAAGGAAAGATTCAGCCCATCCACTTGCAGGTTCAGAACTGAAGTGTTATAAATCCAACAGCCACACCTCCATGGAGCACCTGCTGAGTTGTACTGCCCTTTGATGGTCCCATACTCTCTTTATTGACCATACAAGAAGCCTAGGATGTTAGGTCTCTTTGGCAGTTCAAAATTAAGTGGCATCAATCTGCTTTAGAGAAATCAAGGGACTTGCCCAGTATCATACAATAAGTCCTTGGTTAAAGTGAGAAACTTACCTATATGTCATTTTGCTCCAAATTATGGCCTGGGATAAACTGCTGCCAGAAAGCCTTCCTGCCTCATTCAAGCACATAGGTCTATATAGGTCTATAAATGGTGTATAGAAACCATACAAATGGACAATAGAAATGATGTATCACTAGCATAACTTTTATAATATGTGAATTGGTTGGATGTGACATGGCATATCCTCTTGCTAGCAGAATGCTTTATTACCTTTTTATCATTCTTAATAGAATTCATGCACCATGGATACAGCTATTTATTTCTGCATCCAGAAAAATTACCCTCTTCCTTTACATCTCCTCCTCACCTACCTCCCTTCCCAACCCCCCCTCCAAAAAAAAAGGCAGGAAAAGAAATGGAATTAGAAAAGGCAGTTTTCAAAGGGAAAAAAATAAGAGTATGCATCTGAGGATTAGGCAGGGATATGGCTGTTAACAGTGTCAGATCAGACAGGCCTCTATCATCAGATATATCAGTTCCTTCTCCAGCTGGACCATGAGACAAAGCTAAATCCCCTCCAATGTGTGGATGAAGCACCTTTGCCAGGCTCAGCCATGTGCTGTGAGCAACAAAACATCACCTAATTTCTGAGCTGCACCAGAAGCTGGACACCGTGTCCTGACTTCAAGCTGAATAGGATTTCTATCCTCATGCTCCAAAATTTCCACTAAAAATTAAAAATAAAAAAATCCAGTTTCCATAATCTGGTGGTCTATGAAAATTATTTACATTACTTTTTTAGTTCAGCTTCTTCTAAAAACCCTGCTGTTAAAGAGCCATCATTTGGTCACATTTTCAGGAGGAGGTGCATCTTTTTTTCCCCTATAAAGATTCCATAGGAAGAATTAATGCAACGTTGGAGTGAAGAGCAGTTGTTTGCTGTCTCATAGCAGAATAAACAGCTAGGAGTGAGGTGCTATGAGGCTAAGCATTACCAGACTTCCCATCCTGATGAAGATCTTGATGAATCACTGCTGACCAGGCAGCCATGCAGGGAGGAAGGTCACTCTCTGTTGCACCTTGTATACATTCCACTGAATTTGCACCTGCTGAGTCTCTGCAGCTCCCTTAGGGCTTTATATCTTCTTAGGTAGTATTTTTCCTTCTGTATCCCTAATATGTTGGCCTTTATTGTCTCAGCACTTCCATCTCAAGTCTCTGTTTCTCAAGTTTATTACTGTGTACATCCACAGCTCACAAACTGCACAGAATCACAGAATGGTTAAGGTGGGAAGGGACTACAAGAGGTCATCTAGTCCAACCTCCCTGCTCCAGCAGGGTAATCTAGAGCACAACACTCAGGATTGTGTCCAGACAGTTTTTGAACGCCTCTAGGGAAAGAGACTCTTCAGGGTCTCTGGGCAATCTGGTCCAGTGCTCAGTCACCCTCACAGGAGTTAGGTGGAATGTCCTGTGTTCTAGCTTGTGCCCACTGCTTCACATCCTATCACTTGGTGCCACTGAGAAAAGCCTGGCTCCATCCTCTTGACACCCTCCCTTCAGATCCTTCTATCCATTGAGAAGATCTCTCAGCCTTCTCTTCTCCAGGCTAACCAACCCCAGCTCCCTCAGCCTTTCCTCAGAAGGGAGATGCTCCAGCATCACACCTTCACACTTCACAACATCATCACACCTTGACAACTTTGTCAGCAAAATTGAGCCAACAATCACACAGCTCAGCTGCAGCAGATCAGGCCTTGGATTACAGAGAACTGAACTAGCTGATTGTTGGGCCAGGACACATTTTGGCCATTTCAGTTGAAAAACTATATGACCTTAAAGCAGTCCTGATATTTATTTGTCTGCTTTCTAAAAATATGTCTTTTAATTCACCTCCTCTAATATTTCAGTTGAGGCAGTGGCTGACTGAGGCTCAAGACATTAGTTAAGCCTCAGCTGTTTTGAGAGCCTCTTTCCACAGCCTGTCAGGTCTGTCTGTCCCACATCCACAACAGATATCAGCTCTGATGTAAACACCCCAAAGTCCACACTGTCTGACCTGCAGGTGCCAGAAATTAAGAAAATGGAAAATCAGGGAAATCCAAGCAAGACAAATTTTGGGTGGAAGATTACATAAAATATAAATCCTCCAGAAAGCCTTCAACAAATCACAGAATGACCAACCTGTGCCTCACCTGCACAGGGTCCAGACTCTTTCCTTAAAGAACCATTGCTACCTTCTCACAGCTCCAGCAGGGAAATATCTGCCTTGATTTCCATAATTGCTACCTTGGTGCTGCTTAGCAGTACTTCTACTTTGGTAGGAGAGCAATCATTCTCATTAGATGTCAGAGCAAGACAGCAGAGTGCTTTTGTTTGGAGTACAGCATGCAGAATGATGATTAAGAGTCTGAGAGCTGGCAAGAGCTCTCCTGAAGGGAAGGGGTGCCCCCTTTGGAAATTAAGCAACTGACAGATGTTAGAACATCATTAAACGTAACAAGAGCTCAGGCCCTTCTTGCAAAGTTCATCACTGTACACAAAATTGGCTCATCCAAGGAGGAGTTGAAAGGAGTGTTTGCATGCTGCAATATACAGGTTACACAACTTTACCTCCTGTGAGAATGCTGGGACTGAAAATGAAGGTGCCAATGGTTGAACTTCCAGGAACATTGGCCAATTAGTCTCAGCAGCAGAGATTTTTAAATGTCATCCACTTCTCATCCACATGAGCAGGCCAAAAATATTTGGTGCTTCTTCTCTAGAAGCTAGCTCTGCTCTACAGGGAGTGCCTCCTTTCTCAGGAGAGCAAAGGAGCTCTGGCTTTGGGCCTCCTGAAACAAGCAATTATTAATCAAGTGTGAAATTTTATTGACAAGTCAGTCATGAGAATGAGGTTCAGGCACAGAGTTCCCACCACAAGAGATGATTAAATTGTATAGCTTGGTCTTCTGTACCTAGCAAAAAATGAACTGCAAGTCTAGAAAGAGGAAAGATTACTTGCCTAAGAAATTCAGCTGCAGTAGTGACTGCCTCACTGAATATGAAGTAAGAGTAGGACAGTACAGTATTTAGACAGATTTCCCATCTGGAAGAACAAAGAGTGGATGGGAAAAAAGACTGGGATGGAAAAAAAACTAAGGGGAGAAGTCTACTAGGATGAGATAAGTAAGGAAAACAGGACCCAGCCTTTGCAGAGGCTAAGAAGAGACAGGAACTGGCAGAAGACTGCAATGATCAGAGAGCATATCCTATGATGCCAGACCTCATATATGTAGCATAAACACTACATGTTTCAATATCATTTGTAGAAAATACTTTATCACAGAGCTAAAAATGGTATTATCAAAAAGTACTAAAGAGATAAATACAATATACAAATACAGCACTGAGCTGCATGAAGTACAAACATCAGTGTTACAAGGTCACCCTCCTACAAGCTCCATCTAGTCAAACAACTGAGACACTCCATTATTTAACATGGAATTACCTGGCCCCAATTCTCATTAAAATAATCAGATATGTTAACTTGATTTAAAGATTTTTTTTTTCCATAAGAGAGAATAGAAATAGTTCAAGCTGCTGTCTTTGATAATCTGATGTTGTCATTCATATTAAGAAATCTTAAAAGAGATAAGGTTCTTTATTATAAGTATGAAGCTGTAATTAAGAGTAAGCTTCTGTTAATGTCATCCCATAGCTTTTCAAGTCACTCTTTCTCATTAATTACAAACAGCTGAAAAAAATAATTTTGTAAGATTTAGATAGCAGAACTCTAGAATTAAGTCTTTATAAATAAAACTAGCAAATAAAAATCCACACCCAATTTCATATTTCAGATTAGTTCAGCTCTCAAGGGATTTCTTCTCTCAGAGGCACAGAACTTGCTTGCTTAAAATTGATTCTTTTAGTACAGAATTCTGTTCACCTCATTAAAAAAAAGGAAAAAATAAATCTCACATGCAAAGGACACAAGCTGTGAATTATAGCCAGCATGGTGAAGGAGTGATGTACAGAAGAACTATATGACCTTGAAAACAAAAGTAATATTAAAAATGTCAGTCATGTCCATAGGGAAACAGGGATTCTCTGCCACAGACTATGAGCTTCCTGTCTATAGGTGATAATGAATGAGAAAGAAGTAGGTGTATCAGTGAACCATGAGATGACTATGAACTATCAATGTGATGCAGAAATGAAAAAGACTATTGTAATTCTAAAGTGTATCATGCAAAGTATTTTCCACAGGCAGGGAGAAATTAATGCCATTTTACAAGGTGCTGCTAAAACTTCATTTGTTACACTATACATAATCCTGGTCACTGATGTTGAAGAAAGATGAACTGAATTAAATATAAAGCAGAAAAAGATATTAACATTATCAGAGTAACCAGAAGCTAATTCCTGAGAGAAATCAGCAGAGTTTGTTTAACCTTGCAAAACCATAGCTGTGAGGTGTAAAATGTTATCTCTCTATAAATAGGTTGATGGAGTAAAAACCAGGCAAGAAAGTTATATAAGCTTAAGGATAATGATGGAAGAAAAAGATGAGTCTAAATTGATCATGAATAAATGTAAACTGGGAAGGAAAACAAGCTTTCTAAAGTACTAAAAGAAATCAAAAGTGGCTTCAAGTGAATTTTTTGCTAGTGGCAGATTAGAGTTCATGGCATCTCTCTGTGGATATGGCAGTCACAGTTCTGTTGCTAATTTATTTCTTTGAAAATCTCTGTTAAAATGCTGCCATACCTTTCCTGGAGGCTCCAGTTGCTCTATAAGGGTAGGAGGAAGGAGCAAGTAACTGGGAAACACTGGGTTCAGCTGAAACCCAGATCTGGATGGGGGAAATCATGTCTAGGCAAGAGTATCACAGAATCACAGAATATCCTAAGCTGGAAAGGACCCACAAGGATCATTGAGTCCAGCTCCTATTTAGGCACAGGACAGCCCCAAACTCACACCATGTTCCTAAGTGCAATGTCCAAGTGCTTCTTAAACTCCATGTCAGTTAGTGCCATGACAGCCTGCCTGGGGACCCTGTTCCAATGCTTTACCACCCTCTGGGTAAAGAAATTCTTTCTAATATTCATCCTGAATATTAACTCATCCTGAATTTCCCCTGGCACAGCTTCATGCCATTCCCCAGGGTCCTGTTGCTGGTCACCAGAGAGAAGAGGTGAGCACACCCCCCACCACCCCCACTCTGATGAGGAAGTTATATACTGCAATGAGGTCTCCCCTCAGTCTCCTCTTCTCCAGGCTGAACAGACCAAGTGATTTCAGCCTTTCCATGTAAGTCTTCCCCTCCATGCCCTTCACCATCTTTGTGGTCCTCCTCTGGATGCTCTCCAACAACAAGATCAAATATCTTGGGGGGTGGGAGGAGGGGAATGTACAACCTAGAATCTTACTGCAGACCACAGATTCACTCAGTACAAGACTGATTTCTCCAAGACATTTTCAACCTCTGCCTAGCTTTAGGGTCCAGAAGAGCAAGGAGGGATGGAGATGATTCCATAAGTTGAACCCTGTCTTCAGCTGATAAACAGGCATGACCCTTTCCTGCCTTTCCTAGGAACACTGAGGATGCACTTCTGTGTGACCTGGTCTAGGGAATCCTGCTGTGGCAGGGGGGTTGGACTAGATGATCTTTCAAGGTCCCTTCCAACTCCTAATATTCTGTGATTCTGTGATTCTTGTGTCAGGAATGGCATCCCAGATGGATTGGGAATTTTACAGCTGCACAGGGTGGTGCCAGGATTCTTAGTTTGGATTTACTGGAGCATTGTTCCCAGAGGGCCAGAGCTTAAACTTTACACACAAAATTTAAGTGACGGTGAAGCCACTATGTGGATATCAAGAGTAGATTAAGCTCTCTACATACACAAAGTGAAATATGTGTCCTTGTTTACTCACTCTGGGCTCATAAGACCCCTTTCTTCCAATCATTAGCCCTTTGGGAGCTTCCCAAGGATGTCCTCACTGACATCCTTGGGAGGTGAGGTTCTCCCACCATCGTAGCAACCATTAAAACTGGACCAAGTTCTCTTAGTTTTGTAAAATGTGGATGTCATTAAGTGATGTTACCTTTCAGGTTAGACAAGACATATCAGACTAACCCTCAGTTTATGGAGGTTTTTTGCCCTTTAGTTTTTGTTTCAGGCAGCAACCACTGGCAAGTCATTATCCACACAGCCTGCAGCCCAGAAGATTGACCTTGCTCAGTCCAGGATTACCTTACCACTCTTTAAAGAGCAGATAAATGACCAGGTCATTGTATTGTCTCTCTTGACAGGAGACAACCAAGAGGAATTGTTGCATTTGAGTGAACTGTATGACATCCCTATGAACAAAGAACAGTCACAAGGCCAAAGTCCACTCAAGTGGTAGGAACCAGAGCTGCTATGAACAGTCATGGGAGAATAAATAAATAAAGAAGGAAGATTTTCTCTGTGAATTTTTTCTTCTGGTTTCTTTATACCTATAGACCTTGTATCAGTCCCCACAACAGACTATTAACATCATTTGATGGATAGACTCAGTCCAGTGTTGGCTGCCCATGAAGAAACTACAAACCTTGCAACTGATCTTTCATCCACTATGGATGAAATATAATATTTGTCAAGTTCAGAAAAGCCCAGACTATGACTTGGCCTTTGTATTTTAGAGCTCTCTAGTCTGCTATCAAACCAGATCATCCTGTGTTTCTATTTTATTTTTCCACAGCCCTCATAACCCCTTTTGTCTGTTTTTCCCCAATTGTATATTATAAATAATTTCCTACCTCAAATGAACACTCTGTCTACTAAAAATGTTACCACTGAGCATAACAACTGTAAGAATGTAGAGAAGTACCTGAAGGAAATAGATCCACTGTATATTGAAATTACTTTTGAAAAGAATGAATGCAAACACTAAAATGGTTAAACTCTTTACACACCTAAACTGATGGCTGCACTTCAAACAAAGACAAAAGTTCCACCATTATTGTGGTGAATCTGTCAGAGAAAATCCACTTCCACTGAAGAAGTCTCTACCCACATTTGCTTACACCATTACATCTTCTGATACCAACACAACTGAGGTTACCTGTAGCTTACCAGTTAGGTCAGGGCTGTTTCTCCAATGTAAGTTAGAGAAGCACTTCATCTATTTGTTCCAAGTTAACTTAGATGGCATAATTGTCTCTATACTACTATCAGTAAAACTGACCTTATTTACAGTGACTGATCAGTCATATCACTGACAAATATACAGTGTTTTTTCCTTATTTGGGTGGGGTTTTTTTCCAATGGCTTTGCTCTGTGTAATTTTTATTCTCTTCCTGCTTTGAAAACCAAAATATGGTCCATAATCTTCACACTACACTGCTTGTAACATGTTCACACTAAAATACTTTTAACATAAATGTATGTTTTAAAGGGTGAAAGACACAACTATGAGCTCCCTTTGAACCCCTCCAGGGTTTTAGAAGTAGAATTGCAGCAGCATTTGTTGGATGTTGCTTGGATGGATACCATACCAACAGTTCTGGAAACTACCTAAGCAACCAGGTGTAGCAGTCCTTTGTCCACAGGAAAAAATTATCAGTTGCATCATGCTAAATCTCACATTTATTCATAATGGTGAGCTCTATCTTTGACTTTCCAGCACTAACTGCAAAGTCAAATGTCATAAGGAATCTGCTACATCCCACTGCAGTTATCTGTCCTGTTTCCCAGAGACCAAGGTTTCTTACCTTATTATTCTTTCCTAAATGAGTCATGCTTCAGCCACTTTATTATTTAACTTATATAGGCTATTAAGCTATTACTTAGGCCTGAAATTACTCAAGCCTCCTCTTATATCATTTTCCAGTATTGATCTAACATTTCCTATTCTGCCTATCTTCTGAAAGTTGCTTATAGAACAAAGCTTATTAAAGGTAATTCCTTGGCTGACTGTTTAAAAGCCCTTTCATTCAAGTTCTTTCAGATTGCTTTTTAAAATAATTGGTTTTAATAGTAGCTGTTTTCTGTTCCAGAAGTAGATGAGAAGAACAGTAAGTACCTTCAAATATACTCTCTCATACATCAGAGACAGGAAATATTTACCAATTGCATCATTGTGTTTTATATTGTTCCTGGCCTGACTACTTTTCCCATTTCTGTCCAACCAATGTCACAGCTAGTATTTATTATTCTTCTTAATATATGTTTCCAACAGTATTCTTCTTTCCTTCCCTTATTAATTTTCTTTGGTCACCCATTAGCTTCCCTAAATTTGAAGTCCAAGACCAACAGCATGTCTCCTATATAACTGGGGTAGGATGACAGTAATCTGATTTCCCAGAACCATTTGGCCTGAGAGTTACAGAGCACATCTGTTACACATCTCTGGAAAGCAAAGCTTGCACCTGTACCATGAGGATCAAAAGTACCTACAGTGACTAAATAAATCCTAAATATCAGCAATAGGGTATAGTCTTGAGAGAAGAACCTCCTGAAAAGAACTCTTAGGCACTTTAGTTTAAAAGAAGTGGCACCCTGAGTGTTGGGATTGCACAGCATGGAAGCACTGATATACAGGATTTTCCTTCTATGTCCCAACAGAAGTGCAGAGAGAATATTGAACCAATATTAAGATGAAGATTCAACTTAAAGTTAATGAGTGTCTCTCATTTGTCTGCTTCTTTGCACACTTGCAACCACTTTATGTGGCTCAGCTGGAGGATGCAAATGTTTGAGGTTTGGGGTTTTTTTCCAGAAAGGAAGCTGATCTCAGAGGAGTCAGGCCAGGCCAGACTGGGAAGTACAGAGAGCAAGGTACCAAATCACTATCACATCAAAGAATTTCTCTAAAACTCACTTCCTTTATATATCCAGCAAATATCAGTAACAGTAAACCCAAACCAACATTTATTGTGTTTATATGGATATATCTTACTGGGTTTCACATTTTATTGTTATTGTGATCTTTACCTTCTCTATCAGCTTCTTAAAACCTAAGAAGGGATGATGATCATATTATTTAAATTAATGATTTCCTTCATAGTTCAGCTGATTCAACCAAACTTGAGCCTCTTTTGTCAATTGAGGCCAAGGTCTTTCTAGCTCAGTGCTTTCAATTTCCCCTCTGTTCTTGGCTTTAAGCTTCTAGTTCCTCTCCAGCTACCTCACGGCTCCACTCTGTATGAATGATCTTTTATATTCACACTCTCATTTCCTGAGCTAGAAAGAAAGTTAAACAATCTGTGTCATTTCCTCTGTCTGGAAACACCATAACCTTTGTTAGTCAGGTGTTTTAAAGGTGTTTTAGTCAGGTGTTAAAGGTGTTTTACCATTGAAGCTGTGGCTGTGCAAGTTTGATAAAGTATAGCTTATAAAACAATATGTATCTGTGGAAAAAAAAGACCAATGATGGGGATCCAGAACATCTGAAAGGCTGTATTTGGCCCAAATCAAACTCTCTTTTTGCTCTGCTGTATCAGGGGAACCTTGCAGATGGTTACTGGAGTTCTAAACATGTGTAGAAAACACAGTCACTGCTGGGGTTGGTACTCATTTTGCTGCTGTGATGCTCATTACTCCACATGCCTTTAGTCTGTCCTTGGCCAAAACAAAAACTAAGATGCCTGGAAAAGTCCTGAAGGTATTGTAAGGCTAGTTAATGAGTTCAAAAAAACCTAAATGTACAGACATGAACAGGTTATGAAATACAGGAATTTCTCTGAACATCATGAACACATGTTTACGAATCATTCCTGTCTGAAATGTTTCTCTTTAGACACTTCTCCTCACCCTTGCTTTTCATATCCATTGTTAGTTGAATACCTGCTGGACAAGAAAAGCAGGACTATGTTATGTTTTCCTGGAACTACTGAACAGATCTTCAGAGGATTCCACCTCAGAGTGTTTTTCCTATCAGTTAAGGAGGCTAGGGAATGTGAGAATGTTTAGAGTAAAGGCTAAGGACATTAAAGTCTGCAGTCTACTAATACAAGACATGCACTAGTTTTTCTTAAATTTTTGTGGTTTTTCCCATCATTTATGCCCACTTCCCTTCCCATAAGGCTTTAAACTCTAGGATGTTTCAAATAAGGGCACTATTGTAGATTCTGATGCAAACTCTCCCCTAGTTGTTTGGTTTGTATGACTTCAAAATAAAACTATGTTCCTTGAGAAATGAAATGTCAGAGAAAGAAAACCTTTGGTTTCCAAAAGATGTGGTATGTCCAGAAAGGTATCCACTTGGAACCATTTCACTGCCAGTGCAGATGGTGGAGATGAAATATTTTTATTTAGTAGTAACAGCTGTTAAAGTGAGTGCAGCCTGCATAGAGCAAACTAACAATGTTGTGTGAGATTTGGGAAGTCTGGGTACTGCACTGTAAAATCAATGTTTGCTGTAGTGTCTGCTAAACACAAGACAAAACAGCTTCAAGATGTCCACCATTCATGGGAATAAAACACAGGAGAGATATCCTTGATCTTGTTATGAGTAAATGTGTTTGGGCTATAGGCAAATGACAACTTCACTGGCAAACCTTGGCCTGGGGTTTGCTAACTAAAGCAAGGCACAGAAAACTGTCTCACTCCCACATAACCAGAATGTAATAATAAAGTTTGATTCATGCACCAAAAAATAAAATCAACATTCAAGTCATAAATATAATTTAAAAATTGCATTTCATTCTAATCTGTTTCAATGGGAAGAGAAAGATGGTGGCACTGCTGCTCTTCTTTAACTAACCACTCCATTCCATATTCCTTTTAATTCCTTATCACTGATCCTGCACTACCTTGCACTGATGAAGTAATATATGACACATACATCCTGAATATTTTTTATAGAAAGCAATTTACATTGACTTGAGTTCAAATAATTTCTCTGGAATAACTTGTCAGCTGCTATTGCAATTCTTAAATAAACCAATTCAGAAGATATTTTTCTTAAATAATTCCCTTAAATACATTCTAACTCAGAATTAGATACTGAGTATTAAGAAGACAGAATATGTAAAACTAAAAAGACTAAATGGTCAGTAGATTAAATAGTCAGTGTTACTATTACTGATATCTGAATCACTAATAAACACTTGAGTTGTTAGTTTGACATATAATCTAACATTTAAGTCACCAGAAATAACTCAGCCTAAGTACAGTTTAAATACACTTTGCTGCAAAGATCTGAGTGGATTTTTTTCCTTCCCACCATGCCTTGATGGAAAGTTCTCCCTAGCAAATGAAATGGTTGTTCTCCTTGAAAATCCCCTCTCATGCAGATGGCTTCTCTGCAACTTATATAACTCAAAGACTCCACTTAAAAATAATCTTTTAAGGGTGAATCCACTGTCTGTGTCTTACAGTTGGCTTGTCAGAACAAAACCTGACAAGCCTGTAGATATCCTTTGTGTTACTGAAAAGTTTAATGTGTTGTTTTGAGAGTGAGCTACACAACTCCCTAAGCCTGTTTATGGTTAATTTTATTGGCAAGGTCTGTAAGTCATTAAGGTTCCTGCATCCTCATCACTGCAAACAGCATCAGTGAAGAGACTCAAACCAGGAAACCTCCCTGAGTTCAGAATAATTGTCAGCTTAGTCACAAATATTCCCTTGAAAAGAAGACTTTCTCTGGGAAAACAGGGCTTTTTTTGGAACAGACAAGTAGTTGGTGTGTGTGTTCATACAGAAATGTGCACTTAACAGGCAAGTGAGTGTGGATCAGCCCTGAATGTACTGAACTTTATTTTTCTCTACCAGCTGGGCAGGCCAAAGGACTTGTGACAGTTCACAACAGGTAGTGATCATAGATGATCAAAAATAGATCACCTACATAATGATCTGTTATGGAACTCTGTAAGTTCTGCACCTTTCCCTGCCTTGACAGAGGTAAAAAATTCTGAAAATGATTTTCTACCATTACCTGTACCCTCCAGTATCTGGGAGGCTATGTTAATCTTTCTGATAGTTAGGACTGGGTACCAACACTGTCTTGTTATTCCTGCTAACTTGCATTGCTAAGATGTGCTGGTATGGAGCATCTCTGCTGACTGTGACCATGGCAAAACTTAGAAACAGCACATCTGCTTTTGCCAGTCAGGAATGTTCAGAGGTCTTGAGTAAGGAGCTGCAGAGGAACTATCACTGTAGGTAAAAGCTTGGCTTTCTTACTAACAGAAGAAACAATATAAAACAAAGAGTAGTAAATTGGTGTTGTTGCTTTTTTTCCTTGCAAACTTGGAAAATTAATTTCCTTTAAAAGCCACTTTTGTTCACTGTTGAGCTCTGAGCCAGCCCTGCTCCCTCAAGATATTTGTTCTTCCACCCCCCTCCACTTTCCCCAGTGCAGGAGGATTAAACTATTTCTCAGAGCAGTGAGCCAAATCATTTTGTCCAGTCAGTGCAGCTCCTTTCTGGGCAGGGGAGTATTACAGATTTACAGTTTTCATTACCTGAGGCTCAAACTGTTAATGAGGTTTATGTTGGCTGTAGGGGGTTGAGGGAAGGCACCGTTCCACTTGCATAGCTGGACTGAAAGAGAAGACCTTGGACGTGACTTCAGATCCATGCACACACAATAAATGGTTATTTCATTTGCTTGATATGAGTACTTCTCTCCTGATTCACAAACCATGATGAAACCTTTTTCTTACAGCTGCACATCCTGACCCAGGTTAAACTGGTTTTATTCTCTGGCAGCCACTTCTACGTCCTGATTTTTTAGAATGGGCCATAAACCCACCATAGACCTCAACCATGCAGACTCTCACATGCACTGACTGGACTGGTGTCCCTTTAAACTCTTTTTTCTTTTTCTTTTGGTTGTTTTTTTTTTTTTTTTTAGTTACCTGAGGAGAAGGAAGGAATCCCTTCTATACAGCAATAAAGCACTACCCTGAAAAATGAGACCTCCCTTCCCAGCCTGGCTTCTCTCTTCATTCCCAGGAGATCTCTCTAGTCAAAAGGCTCAGAGCTGAGCTCAGCATGAAACACTCAGTATTTTTCCTGCTGAAGCTGTGCCACCATGGGAAAATAACTCACAGGGGTGGACCAGGAATAGTGTGAGAAGCCAGTGTACATGCTGAGCCTGTCCCTCTGGATGGGAATCTCCCTATCTTTATAAATTTGTGAGCCCCAGCTGCAGCTCTCCACGGATCAGCTACTGCAGAAATGGAGCTCCTCCAGGCTTCAGATGTCTTAGGGTCACAGAGAAACTCCAACAGTTTCTTTTGAGCAGAAGATGAATGTGTCCCACTGAGACTGAGCCTGGCATGCTCCTCTGCATGTAGGGACAGGCATTCTTACAGCTTCTTCCTTTTACAGCTGGACATGAAGAAGGTCCTAAGAAGCTTTGGGGTCACAGGTTGCCCCTTCCATGTGTTGATGGGAATATTCACTGCCATCAGTGACCCAAATACACCAATGGGTTACAGATTCTTAGTATTTGTGGCAAAAAGGAGTCTGAAATCATTTACTTTAAGTGCTTCCTCCTAGGTAGGAAAGAGTTACTTCAGCAGTAGAACTATTCAAAGGCCACATTACACAGCTGAAAACAACCTCTGGGCTGTTAATGTAACCACTAAGAAAAGCTGAACTGCTTTAGAAATAGCAATATTGGACAGCTTTTTGCCAAACCCATCCAAAAATAAATCATACTTGATATGTTTAATTAAAACCTAGATGGAATAACAGTGCTGTCCTCTTTTCAGCTTTCTAGCCTACAACAGGCCTAAAGGTATGAAAATATTTCACTGTTAGTTACTGTGCCTACCTGTAGAGAACAAGGGGGATAATAACACACAGGAAAGAGCCATTTTCATGAGAGAGGTGATATTCCTGAGTGCTTCTCCTGCTATGTAGTGTAACACACAACCCAAACTTTGTCTTCGTGGCTCACTAGACACGAGGCTCTTTGGGAGCCAAAGATCAGCACATTCAGTATTTGCACTGAAGGCAACTGAAAAGCATTCAGTAAGTTGACTAAAAGAACCCAAAGAAACAGCAAGCTACAGGCATGGTGAAACCACTAGGAATAAGAGAGGGGACAAGGAGCACTTGGGAATCCAGGTCTTCTCGATTTTTCCATCTCTAGCCTTAGACTGATATATATCTGGAAAGTTTGTCCTTCACAAACTTCAAGCAGTGAAGGGTTTTGCAAGCTATTCTTTTAATCTGACAAGTCACCTACTCAGAGAATGCAGAGCAGAAATCACTGAAAACCTCTATCAGCTGATTTTAGGTTGCTCTGTTTTTTTCTTCTACAAATGAGCCTAAAAAATCCCTAATTGGTCTGAGTTAGCTGTGCAGCAAATGTGCTCTTGGGCAAGACCCTGGGCTGAAATGCTATGAAGTGAATTCTGCTTCAAAGAATGTAATAGCTCAGCTGTGATCAAGAAGAAAACATAGTTAGCTGTGAAAACATAATAGATATAATATTGAAGTTCCTTGAATACAGCTTTTTAGAAGATACATTAACAACATGGCAAAGAACAGGAAAACAAAACCAAACTACTCTGCAGCATTAGGATATAACATAGAAACAGATGTTCTATGGTGAGCAGAGCATTAAAAAAAGAATCCTCAAAGGTAGATTTTCCACAGCCAAAGCATCACACTGTGCATAGTTCTGTTGACTCTCTCACAAATTTTTTAACCTACAAATCAAATAGGATATTACTATAGTTACATGGCATGAGAGAGCAAGGCTGAGTATTGTTTAAAACTACCCTCCTGTGATTAGCACTTCATTTGGCCTTTCAGTGATGTGCTTTATTTCCCTGAAAGTGAAAATAAATTCAGTGAAATGTAATTTTTATTCAAAGAATAGGCTTGTGTTTGCTTTATGAAAGCTCATATCTGGGTTAATTTAAAAACTCCCTCTGGGTTACACTTTGAAATGAACATTTAATGAAGACAAATATATTCACCCACCCAGAAAAATATTTTAATTGCTGTATCTCTGATACAGCTATTTTCCAGAAGTATGCTAAGTTCATCAAGAATGCTAGCAATGTAGCAGACACTTGTATTTCATGAAGAAGTAGGAGATTGGAAATGGCAGTGGCTGATGGAAAAAATTTCATTGCCTAATTAATGAGTCCCAGTTGAAGGCAGTGCAAACATGCCTCTTGGCTATGATATGTTTTGGTTGAGGCTTTAAATGAGAGTGTGGTAGCATAGAATCACAGAATTATTAAGGTTGGAAGAGACCTTTAAGATCATCAAATCCAGCTGTCCACCTATCACCACCTTGTCATTGAACCAAATCTATAGTTTTTTTGAACACCTCCAGGGATGGTGACTCCATCATTTCCCTGGGCAGCCTGTCCCAATGTCTAATCACTCTTACAGTGAAGAAATTTTTCCTGGTACCCTATCTAATGAAACTTCAGGCCATTTCCTCTTGTCTTCTCACTAGTAACTGGGGAGAAGAGACTGACTTTCACCTCACGACAATCTCCCTTCAGGTAGTTGTAGAGAGCGAGGTCTCCCCTGAGCCTCCTCTTCTTCAGCCTAAACAACCCCAATCTTGCCCCTCCACTAACAACCATTTATAAATGACATTGTTTATAATCAGATAACTTCTTCAGACTCTCCTGGCAAAGTCCCACGAAAGCACACTTCTGTTTTGTTCAGTCCCTGTCAAAATCAGGGACAGTGCTAACTGGAAATCAAGTTTCACTCTCAGGCATGTGGTGCAAATGAATCCATGCTCTCTTTGCCTATTTCAGCATCCCAGTTGTTTCTCAAGTCAGTCTTTAATGCCTAAAATAGAAGTAGATGGTTGAAGAGAAAATGAAGAGAAATGTGCTATTTCAAATAAAATACAAGATAGTGATAGAAAGTAAATAGGACAACAGGAAGCTGTGAAAATCAAAGCAATACCTGGTTCCCATGGTGAAAATTCACCTTTCACTGGCAGAATCTGTTACCCAGAACCTGCTCTGCTGTCGAGGGCAGGGTTTTCTTGGAGATTTGGCATTAAAGTGTGACAGCAAGAAAGGAACACATTTGGCATGGCTAGAACTGCAATCTAGGAATTGTATTTTTTCCTGTCTAGTGTGTGGAAACCACAGGTCTTGCATGTTCCTAGCACGGAAAAGTCCTCATCCTGATAGAAATATTAGATATAGGATATTAGATTTTAATGTTGGATATTAGGGAAAAAAATCTTCACAGAATGAGTTGTTAGGCATTAGAACAGGCTGCCCTGGGAAGTGGTGGAGTCACCATCACTGGAGGTGTTTAAAAAACATATAGATGTGGTACTTAGGGATATGGTTTAGTGGCATGGTGGTGGTAGGTTAACAGTTGGTCTTCATGATCTTGGAGGTCTCTTCTAACCTTAATAATTCTGTGATGTGAGAAGACAACATCTCCCTAAGAAAATTCCAAAATGCTTTCAGTTTATTTCTCTAGTGGATGTTTTTAGTTTTATTTTTACTTCACATCCTTAATTCCACAGCTCAACCACAAGCTAGAGTTTGAAATGACAGGAAACAAGCCTAAAATCCCATATGCCTTTTCTAATTTCTGCCAATCACTGTGCAAATCAGAGCTATTTGTTCCAGCATCAGCAGGAGAAATAAACACAGCTCTTCTGCAGGCTAACTGCCCCTCTGCTAAAGCTCTTACATCCAGTTCTCTGATGGAAAGGCTTTCAATAATTACAAGGCACAGTTTTGACATCCCCACTGGAACAAGTCATCAAATTGCATGGGAACCATTGCCCTGTCTCCATAGTTTGTGTCTTTGTTCTCTTACTGAAATCTCTTACTACATGCACTGAGTCATAATGGGCATTTAGGTTGTTTCTTCTGTCTCTATCTTTCCCTGTTAAACAAAGGGAATACAAATAGCAAACTATCTTCACTCACTGGAACTGTGGCAAAAACAACACTATAGTAGCATTTCATTGTCTTTTTTCATGCAAGACATTCATATAACCCCACACAACTGTGAATCCAACCTGTCTACAACTAACATAAACTGAGCTGCTTTTACTATAGAGTCTCATACTGGACTGGACCCTGAATGACTATAATTTAGTCCAAGACATCTTTATGTATCATTTTATAAAAGGTGACACACAGTAAGATCAGATGTAACATGGAGCTGAAACAAGTGAAGACCAAGGTGTAAAAGCATGTTAGCAAACATAAAAATTACCCCAAAGGGATCTTAGAACAAGAGAAATTAAACCATTAACATGACACCACTATTCTCTCAGCAGTGATCTCATGACACTAATACCTCATCTTTCCCCACATGAGCACCAGGCTGAAGCCATTGACCCTGGGACCCAGCAGGATTGTGGAAGGGGGAGTGTAACACCAGGCAAAGGAACAGCTGCTAGAAATTGTGTGTATCACCATGTAGACTATGTTGTAATTACAGAGCTTTTTTCTGTATGGCAGTCAGTGTTCATTTCCTTTATTTTTTTCTTTTTTCTCTAGCAATTAATTTAGGATTATAAGCATTCCTGGATAAGACTGTTAAGACTTCAATTACACTAACAGAAAAACACTGGCTTGACATGTAGGATGTGTTCCCTTTTTGCCCATAACATTATGACTGGGGTGCTGGTGTGTCTATACCTTCTCTCAATTAGCATGCTGGCTGGTGGGAATTTCACATTTGTTTCATCCATGCCAACAAGTGCTTCCCTTTTCAATATGGTTTTAACACTGACATCTCCATCCATCCCATTGGTAATACACATTCCACCTCTGATTTCTGAAGAGAATTTTCTTTTTCCCTTTTCTGTTGGGACCCTGCAGTGATAGTGCCTCTTTCTAATAAACTAGTCCTCATAATGCTGAATAAGGCAAAAGCAACTCCTGCTGGTAGTTTGGTGTGCCAGTAATTAAATTTCAACCAAGAACTTAGAAACTGCAACAGCTTACTTGAGAAAGGAAAAAAAAAAAAGGCAGCTCAGCAAAAGGACTTTTTGAATTTTACAATTAAATTAACTTAATCATTCAACTTAAAACTTTTCAGACAGTACTTTCTCAAACCTACCTACACTAATATTTACATATATTTTAAAAGAAATAACAAAAACCAAAACAAAACAACAAACACAATATATTTTAAGTATTTTCACTAAAACAAGACCTCTATGACTGCACAGACACAGAGACACTGAAGGACTTGTTCTTCCAGATGATTTGGTAGTTTTAACATGGATGTGGCAGTTTATACCACCAGGGTACCACCTATAAGAATTTTTACTGGACAGAATATTAACTGGAGAATAAAATAACAGTCCCACCCCTGAGAAACGAGGGAAATCTTCCTACACCATTGTAAGCAGAACCAGCAAACAAACCTCCTGCTGGGAACAAACCTGTCTACTTGCTAATATGCTTTATTCTTGCCAAGTTGTATGCAGAGAGGTTCTGTGTCATTAGCTAACACAAATTCAGGTTCAAAAAGATCTTTGAAGTGACAAACATAAAATGAAGGGGATGGAAAAATAAACTGTGTAACTAGCAAGGCAGAGCTCTCTTTAATGATGAGTGTAGCTGGAATATACAATAGAGCATAAATATTAGCTTTAAGGCCTATTGTACAAACAAGGCTCAATGAATAGCTCTGAGTTAACTACAGATATGAGGAGGGATAGCTCAAAAGGTGCTAAGTTCTTGTGACAGGTTTCCTGACACAGAGACAGTAAAGCTCAGGAGTTCTAGAGTGAAAGCCCTCAGATCACACAGTCTGTCAAAGATCTTCTGCCAACAATGGTGCTGTGATGATTGGCATCATTAGAGGGTTTGGTTCATTGGTTGTGTGGAGATATCTCATACATACATGCAACATTGGGGCCTGAATTGGAAAATTTAGATCCACAGGAGGTAGAGTATTGCAGTCACAGGGAGTGGCAGAGGAGCAAATGCTGAGAGGGTAAGAGTAACTGACAGGGTTAGACAGGAGCAGGTCAGGAAGAAGGAAAAAATATTCATGTATTCAGAGAATTTTAAACCTAATATGATGTTAAATGGGAGCCATTTGTATCCTGAGCTTGTGCACTAGCTCAGACAGTGACCTCCCTCCTCTCTGCTGCCAGGAGCTAAGCTCCAGCAGGAGTCTCACATTAAGGTGTTCTTGTAAGAGCTGGTCTATCTGAGCCTGTTAAACCACATCTAACCTTACACAGGACTTTCCTAAAACCATGATACACAGCTGGGATGTGTTAGGGGCAGAGGCTAATGCAGAGGTATAAAGACACCTCTTGACTTCAAGGAGAGTAACCAAGCCCTAAGGCAGTCTCTGGGGTAAGTAGGTCCTATCCTCAGCTGTAGTTTGTGTGAGACTGGACACTCAAGAATGCCTGTGAGCCTGCTTTGAAAGCCTTCTGTTGCCAGTCAGGCTCCCAGATGCTCAGTGGCATCTGAATCAGGGGGTAACTTCAGAAATGTCAGCATCTCTTGGACCAGGCAGCAAGACCTGAGCAAGTGCTTTGAGGATTTTGGTGACCTATGGCCCATGGCTCCAGTGGCTAGTGTGGCAATGATTTACCCTGGTCCCTCTGTGGCTTTAGTCCTACACAACCCAAACACTTCTGTACACCTGAGCATTGAGCTTTCATCTACATCCTCTTTTCCTCTGGCTGTGAGTCCTTTATTTTGGCTGTTTCATGTAGCCTACAAGGACTAATGTCAGTTATTGTTCTGTCTTCTTTGCTTTGGGCACTTTAAACTCAGAAATTAAAGAACAAGAAATTACCAAGGGCACACAAGTCTACACCTGAGACCCAGGAACCAACATCAGAATCAAGTGGCTTAAGAGATAGCAAAAGCATTCAACCTCTCCTTAAAACCTCCTATTGAAGGGTCTAAAAGAGGCAAATGCTGTGCCTGCTTTAAAAGAAGTTTTAAGGCAACTGGGATTTAAAGATGATTTAAAGATGACCTGCTTTAACTTTGGATAACAACAACTGAAGGCAGAACAATAAAACATAGTGACTAACATTAGCCAAATTTATGAAAACTATTTGTTCTGTTTCAGTAAAGGAAACAGTTGTAAAATATTTGTAGTACTAACCCAAAAAAAACCAGGATAATTTTCATTCATGTGTTTCATAGTGATAAGAAGTGTGATATATTTAGGCCCTTCACTTCCTTGTTGGACAGTAAAAATCATAATCAGAAGCATCCACTTTCTAAGTATCAATGCCAGGTAGAATACAGCATTGTGTGCAAATTGGGAAGTATTTACAGACTTATGACCTCTGAAATTGTATTTCCTTCATGTAGTTGATATGATGTATAAACAAACTGAGGTTAGACTACCAAAATGGAGCATTTTGATAGCACTGGAAAGAAGGAAAGGGATAGGTTATTTAGCTGACCTCCGTTTAAAAGAGTTATCATACCATGAACTTCCAAATAAATTGGTATGATTTCCACTAGCTGTTTAAGCAGAGGTCCAGAGTGTTGTTGTGCTCTTTACATCTGGACACAAGGATATAAAATTTTCCAAACCTGTCCTCCTGTACACTTTAAGCCATATAAACTCTGCCTGGCAAGAATGGTGAGTCTCACTCCTTCTAATTGGGCTGCAAAACCTTGTGCATCCAGTCACTCAATTAAATAAACCTTTGTGCTCTGAAAGAGAAAGAACATCCTATAGATTAACAGAGACAAATTGTGGAAGCAATGCTTCTGGATTCCCCATGTTTTCCCAACAGGACTGGAAATAGCATGAAATACTGTAGGAAGACCAGATGGATTTCATTTTAGAAACAGAGAAATTGGGCATGCAAACCAGAAATACAAATACCTTCTTTGAAATATCTTTAGCATTGTGGTATTCTCTGTCTATAATTACCATCTTTTTTTTTAATTGGTTGGTAGCCATGACCAGGCATAAATTTAAACAAATTTCATTGTAGTATTGAATGGTTCACAAGACTTCTGGGCAATCTTTCTTCTCCAGAAATATGTTGACTTCCAGAAGAATGATGAAAAGATCTGACTGTAGAGTAGCATAACTGCACTTTTCTTTGATGTACCTCAAGTGTCATGTGTTAAAAGAAAAAACAACCTGATAATTGTTAGACAGAACTAAAGTAGGTCTAGAAGTTGCATTGTGTCATGAAAATTGTGACAACAGATGTAAAAAAATTACTTTAGCTCTGTCATCTTCACAGTCTGGCTCAGAAAAATGAAGACTTGAAATCACTATTCCAGATCTTGAGGGCTGAATCTCTCTAATGCTTTGGGCTAAATGAATAAATGTGGGTGTGAAAATAATGCTTTAAACACTGTGTTTTCCAGGTGAACAACTCAATGCTTCTCCAGGCAATCACTCAGATGTTTTTATCTACGACAATTCCTACTAAATATTATAAATGCCTCTGTATATGTATTTAAGTTTACTCCTCAAGTCTGAGGGTATCAGGTGGGAAAGCTGAAAAATACTTGAAAATAGAATAAATAGTGAAGTCTGGTACATGGTAACATTTTCATAGTGAAATAGAAGTGTAAAATAGGCTTGGGAAACGTTGTGGAGGACTTGAAAAACCTGAATTGTGTTTGGTCCTACCAGAAATAGGGACACAGTGAAAAAATATATCATCTCAAATGATGACAGAGTCAATAACAAGTTCTGAACTTCAAGTCTGAATTTGATATTGATGTACAATACAGACTGGGCTGCAGGGAGAGCTGGAAACACAGGGAATGTTTGTGGATACACAGCAGTATACCAGCATTACTGGTATATACTGGCATTTAATGACTGGTTTCACAGTGGGGAAAGTTAAAGACAATACTTCTCCCAGTCATGTTTTTAATTCCTGAGGTTTGGGAAAAGTACAGCCCTAGCTGGAGAGGGTATGACCCATGCTGAAGTCACTAGGATAGTACTTGATAAAGACCTATGGAAAAGACAGGAGGCCACCACAGTTTATGAAGCACCACAGCTGGCTCATTGAATTTCAATAGCCCTGGAGTGCCTGATGCCTTTCTAGTCTCTTGAAACCCCCAATACACAATCCAGCAAAGTGTTACAAGACAATGCATTTCCAAATGATGCTAAATTGAAACTCAAACATGCCTGGCTGCTCCAACACATACTAACAGAGCAAAACACTCACACCCCTAATCCTCCCTGACACCTCTGCTTTACAGGCTTCTCTCTTTATGCATGTTCTCACCACTCTTATAAATTTTCATTGATGTCTGTTCTTTCTTGCTTAAAATGCAAACATCTGGATTAAACCAAGTAAAGTCACCCTGCTGTCAGTTTTGCATAGACTCAATAGTTTTAGAAACAGAGCTCCCAGTTTCTCTGTACTTTCAAACCTCCATCATTAAGAACACAACAACTCCCAGTTGATAGTTTCACTGTCTGGTTATGTTCCTTTGAATGATTTGTGCTTGAATGTAAATATAATCACCCTGATTTGGTAGTTGTTAACAAGCTGCAGATTCACAAATACATCC
This sequence comes from Galbula dea, assembly GCA_013399015.1. Taxonomy (NCBI): domain Eukaryota; kingdom Metazoa; phylum Chordata; class Aves; order Piciformes; family Galbulidae; genus Galbula; species Galbula dea. The sequence continues at coordinate 1,474,789 of VWZX01007509.1, forward strand.
AGATATGTGGCTACATGGCCTTCTTCTTTTATTAACAGCAAATTGAATTGAATTAAGCCTCAAGCCCAGCAAGCATTTCTTACCAGCTCTGAGGCAGGCAGATGTGACTTGTGCTTCCATGCTGAGCTTCTGGCACTAGAAATGTGGGTCTTAGCCCAGCTTAGCATGGAAAACGTTGTCCAACTGCAAGACCAGCTCCACCACAGATATTTTTTTCTAAACTTATATTGCTCCATGGTGTGTAGACTAATAATTTCTAACTTGCTTTCTGAATCATGCTTTACTGAGATCTCCTCAGCAGGGCATCTACAAAGCACTGCCAGAGCAAACAAGCTGTGTGTCACAAACAATTAGATGGCAAGTATCTCAGGAGCACAAAAAATGTGAAAACTACATCAGAAATAAAAACATAATGGAAACAAAACAGGAAAATTCATTTCTAACCACAGTAAAGACTGGAGCCATCCTTCAAATTACCAAGGTAAAACATGTCTGCAAAGCATCTTTATCAGAAAAGGTGTTACCCTTAGATCATAGAATCATTAAGGTTGGAAAAGACCTTTAAGGCTAGTGAGTCCAATCTAACACTGCCAAGCCTTCTCCAACATCACCCTACAAAAGAAAGCCTGTGTGTCAAAGGGGGTATGTAAGCTAAAACCTGATTAACTACAGCTACTGCTCTGAGGTTTTTGATGGAAACATTTTGGTATAGCCTCACAAAATCCAAATGTACCCTAGCTGTTCCATTCTCTTTCCACTCTACTTCCTCAACAGCCATTTACAACAGCTAGATATCTTGATATGTCTCAAAGCAACAACTCCTATTTAGGGACCCTCTACACTCTATGGGTGTATAACGGTAGCAGTGGAGCTAAAGCAAACTTGAGCAGGCTGTACAAGAACAACTTGCAAGGGGTGCAGTAAGAAACTCCTTCTTGATTCAGAGTAGCCCTGTTTTTTATGCTACCTTTCCACATTGTTTGGATACATGGCTATGACATGGCTCTTCCTAGCTGCCATGAAATAGTATCCACTAAAATTATAATTCTGGTAGAGAGGAGAAGTAGGGTTGTAATCAAAATGGCATTGTTTCTAAGTCTAGGCTATCACTCTCTCTCTTGTCTAGAAACAAGTGCTATCTATCATTGGTGGCTGGAAGCCTTCTCCTAGCATAGAGCAGTATTTATAGCCCCTACAAGTATGGAAAGCATTTTCCCTTCAGACTTTTTTGCTTTTAGACTAAGAAAGTTCTTTTTTTAATAATCCAAAATGTTGACTGAATATCTAAAGCCTATTAACTAGTTATTTTCAATGCCTAAAAAATGTTCTTAACATGTTCTTCACTTGCCAAAATGAATTTCAAGGATTTCTAAGATGACTTTGTGAAATTTGTTCCTGCACTTGCCATCTTTATATAATCATATCTTGTAGCTGATACAAAATCAAAAGAAGTACCCACCTGAGTGGAGGATTTCTGTTAAGTCTAGGCTTGTAAGGAGAGATGCAAAAGCAGCATCAAGAAGGTCATTCTGTCTCTTCTGCCTCTCTGCTCTCTTAGCATCTTGTGTGATGGTATCATGTAAAAACTCTTGCAAAGCCCTCCATTCCCTCCTGGCCTCAGACCAGAGCTGTGACAATCTGGCTTTGAGAGCAGGAAATGCCAGAAATACAAACAAAATTGAGCATTGGAAAGTAGGACCAGAACCACCACTTGGTTCAGACCCCAGGAGAGGGCTACAGATGTCCTGCTTAGGTTTTTCCTAAGCCTGAGAATTGATGGTAGAATAAGCACAAGGATCAAAGGCCTTTCACTGGCTTTCTCCTGAGGTCAGTAAATAGACAGGACACCACCAAAGGCACTGGCTTTTATTACAGATTTCTCATCCTAAAGCAAAATAAGCAAATCTATGGGATTCAAAGTTCATCAGATTACTTGGTCAGGACAAGATAAAGGAAAAAGTAAGCACAACACCAGAGTTCTTAGATCTGCATGTAGGGTTATGTCAGACAAAATATTAGGAAAGCATTTGAGAACAGATATTTAGAAGAGGACAAGATGTCCTGCTCCTTCTCCAGCTCCTCTCTCCAATCATGTAAAAGCAGACAGTGGATAATGGTGCAGGGCCTTTTTGCACACAGTCGTGTCCAATGACTTTTAGGAATCACAGTGTTTTATGCCTCTGATCATTTTTCTTTCTAATATTATTTCTGTCCAGTCTCTGGCTTATTTGTTGTGTTGAAGCACCCAGTTCCAGAGCCTTTCCACCAGCAGCCACCTAAAGACAATGGAACCTGCCCAGGAAACAGAAAAGGAGAAAAATCCTTTCACTAGAATGAGAAGAAAACCCAATACCTTGTCCAGGAGGCTACTCAGACCATATCTGCCAGGCTGGGATACTGGAGCTCTCTGATAAAGTTTATTGAAGAGCTTATTTATTCCAAATGCTGAGTTCCCCACTAGAGTGGAATAAAGCCACTGAGCTACCACTGGCACAGGTTGCCCAAAGAGGTAGTGATGTCCCATCCCTGGAAACATTTCAGGTCACATTGGACAGGGCTCTGAGCAACCTGATCTAGTTCTAGGTGTCCTTTCAAAATACTAATAAAAGGTGCATTAACAGGTGCATGAATATTAGAAATATTTCAAAAGAAGAAGTATTTCAAAACTTTTCAGAAGTTTAGCCATAAAAATTCCCAAAATGGGTATCCTCCTACAGCTCCTTCTGGTTTTAGCTGATTATTGCCAGAAAAAATGAGAGGAAATGTCCTGATTAAGTCTTGTTATAAAATGTCAGGGAAGTAGTGTCTGCAGAGATGAGAAGCAATTAGATGTTCACATAAAACAATCAAATGGAGGAAACTGTGCTCTGAAAGGCAAAAGTCATAGAGCCAGCAGAGAAAATTTGGGAAAAGAACAAAGGTGACTAGAAGTTAGTAAAAAATGGAGACTTTTGGGGACTTATCAGTTTGAAGAATTCATTAGTCTCCTTTTATGAAAGGAGTAAATGGAGAAGAAAATAGAATATAAATACAACTGCCAGAGTGAAGATCCAAGAGATGTAAAGCTGGCAAGAAGTAGAAAAGAAATTTAGAGATGGAAAGGAAAAATTGAAAGCACCAGAGTAAGGTGTCTTGGTCCTATTTCTCTGTAAGAACAATAAAGTTAGCTATTACTGCCTTTAATACATAAATACATATTACTGCCTTTAATACAGAAAACACCTGCAGTCCAAAGGTCTCCATAACATTTTTAAGGCTGTCACCATCTAATTACCAAATTATGATATTTCTAGCAAATTAATAGTTTCATATACTTAGGCTATTAAACTTCTAGGCTAGTAAACTTTTAGGCTATTGCAAAGTACTTCGCATTTTTAGTGCATGTTGGAAGAAGTAGATTATTTATTGGTTGATAACTTCAACCAGATGGGATTCCTTTGTGGACAAAGAGGTTTACTTCTACTCAGATCTCAAAATGTGAAGGGTTCTAGCAATAGCCATCCCTTCTTCACCAAAAGGAAACAAAATGTATGGATTTTAAAGGAGGCATGTTTCTCTAGAACAATAGGGGATACTTTTCATTCACATGCAGGTGGCAATTTACTCTTCAGGAAAGGAGAGCTGAATATGTAGATGAATTGCACATTTCCAAGATGAGCTGAATCAAATCCAGGCTGTTAAAATTTTTTGCCATCAGATATTAAGCAGGCAAGAGAAGGAAAAAATTAAAATAAGCTCTAAAAATATGCCTCCAGTTGCTGGGATGAAGATTCTTTCTTTTTGCTTTAATTTTCTATGCTAGTTCCTCATATGCCACTGGTTCTCTTCATTTGAGAATGTATTCCAGTCTCAAAAACACTTTTGAAAATGCATAATGAGTTCTGCAATTTGCATAAAGCAAATTGTGTCTAGAAATGTCTCTTCCACTCTTTCTAATGTAACAGAAAGAGGTTTCTCCTCAGCTGCATTTCTTCTTTTCATTCTCTGTGAAGGATGAAGGATTCCCTTTGATCACTCTACATCAACCTTTTTCAAGCCTGTGCTCACTTTACATTCAAGTACTTGGCTTATATCTGTCCTCTCCTACAGCAACATTAGATTTCATTTCCTTAATGCTGACATCAGTTAAAAAACTTTGGAGATCTGTAGCTGCTGTAGTTAATAAGGAGTGCATGTCTCATCCTTTGCCTCCAGTCTGTGTCATGCTGGATAGATAGCAAGAGCTCCTTCTGTGTTAAATCTTCTTTAGTAACAATACCTGTGTGCTTTATACCATTATAGCTTCAAGCAAGTCAGCTGCCTTCAGTCTGTTAGCACAACATGTGGGGCAGGAAAATAAACTGATTTTTCTTTCCCATTCTAATGTCTTACTAGTGAAATACATGGAAAAGTTCTTGCTTTAATGAGTATTTCACAAAAAATATGCTGCCTACCCTCACCTGAGTCCACAAAAGAGGGATGTGAACACAGGAGGTGATCTGGGGTGGGGAGTGACAATCACACCAAGAAACTCATTAAGTTTTCTCCTCTGTGAATTTGCTGCAAATTGACTAGTTCCTCTTGCGATCAAGGAGGGTGATTTTGGCACAGAGGGGGAACAGACAGGATAACCTGGAGGGCAGTGCAGTTCAATTGACTAAATCGTTTTATGCACATGTGAGTCAGGGATTTCAACTCTTTGATACCAGCTCTGACACTCAGCCTCCTTAAGGAGAAAGTCTAGCACTGCCACAGCACTAAAGCTGAATTCCTATATAGCTCTGTCATGCTCCTTGGAGTGGGAGAGGGAAACAAGTCACACAGTCTTCTCTGGACAACAGATGTGGATGGAAAAAGGGCAGGTATATGCCTCTCCACCTTCCTGGTAAGCAGCCTGTGTTCCTGGTGTTAGAGGAAGTGATTACTAGAAGCTAAAACCTTGCTTTCCCCTCCTTCAGTAGTTCCTCTGGCATCAGGTAGAATCTAGCCTGCAGTAAGATTTCCTGGCAAGAGAGGTGTGATCAGCCAAAGGTGGAAAACACTCCACAAACTTCAGTCTTTTCTTTACAGTGAATTTTCAAAGCAGAATTATGGTCTTTTGAGACAAGAATCCTAAAGACACCTGGGATAGTGTTTGAAGAATAATAAATGTATCACCTATGTGATTAGAGGTTCTTCATTGTTCTTTATCTCACACAGAAAACCCAGATACTTTCTATGGCACTGCCCAGGAGATCATGCTTAACATGCCTAGCTCAGGCAGCTAGGACCATCTGCCCCATAGCTTTCACCAAGCTTCAGAGAAATTCAACCATGATCTCAGCAGCTACCTATCAGTGAAGAATAAGAAGAGGTAAGAAAGTCATAAAGAGTATCACCTGTATTTGGTATGGTGCACATTTTCAGTTACCCCTCTGCCCTACCAAACACAGGTATCACCCAAAGGCTACTGGTTGACCAAGAGCTTGAAAGGCTCTGTCCACAGCTGCTCACTCACTCACTACAGATGTTCTTTCAACAGTTTATTTTCAGTTCTGACTCAAAGATGAGACTGACTCAGTCTTTCTTGGCCACACAGCATAACTTACTGTCACACTTTTGATGTCATTCAGCTGCTCAGGACTTCAAAGGATGCCTACCTTTGTGCAGTGGCAATCAGACAGCACTTGGAGGTGTTTAATTGTTAAGGTCAACAAACAAAAGCTATAACTTCTTATAACTTAATCAGCTTCTTGTTTACTGTCACATATTCATCTGTTAGGTATCATCTTATTGCATATGTCACCATTTACTCACTGCAGTGATGAATACTTTAAAGGTGAAAGGTATTGTACCTTAGAGGTACAATTTTTCTCATCCTAAAGTAGAAGTTTTAAGTCAAGAGAATTGAACCCTGAAAATTCAAAATTTTCTCATGAATTAAATCTAGAGTCACCAGTTCAGCTGTTGAAAAACTAATTACTGTAAATTCAGGTGATGAACCAGCCCAGGTCCCAGAGCTGTGAAGTTGCACATTATCCTCTATCAAACACCACTCCTGTCCTATGTATGCCTTTTCTAGCCCTTTGATGAACTTCAGTCATCTTCCTCACTAATGCAGTGTCTAAGTGCCTATGGCACACACTCTCCCAAGCTCTCCAATACTGCAATTGCATAATTAAAATAATTAAATTTCTCAGCTTTTAGGCTTTCATACTATTACTTTACCCTAAAATGAGATTCTTAGATCAATGAAATCTTAAGGGCTTATTAATACCATTACAGCACAGCCCTGAATATGGGAAGGTAGAAAACTTCAGTTCTTTGGAAGGTGGGTTTGTGAAAACCAGTGTGAGTGTCATTCCAGTAGGTTCTCATGTGAGCAGCTGGGTATGGGACCAGAGCTTCACTGGAGCTGTTTACAAGCTACATGGTTTGGAGGCTCCTACTTCCATCATGCTGTTGAATAATACTTTAGTTAATGTCCCTATCAAGTGCAGGCTTCAGTTTGAGAGCTGCCCAGAGGTAGCTTGGCTGTCTTATAGTCACCCATTAGAAAAACACTGACAACTTTGTATTTGTACCTCACAATGCACACTGCCATTCTTCAGCTAATGGGAATAATTTCTCATATGAAAATCATCTTTTGATAAGCAAAAGTTTGCCCTGCATCTCAGGGCTGGTATTCTAGCTGAAAGTGAGCAGCTTTCTACTGCACTGTTGCTGCACACACACACTCTCCAAACCTGATATTTCAACATCTAAACATTCCAACTCAAAACAAAATTGTACAGAAGTCTATAGGATTTTAACTGTCTGAGAGACAGTGGAATCCTTAGTGGCATTTCTTAGTGTTGACTTCATTTTATAACCAATATATGCTCTAGCCAAATGTTCATGTATTTAGATTTATCCCATCCATGCCACTTAAGCCTGTAGCTTGGTTATGTGGAAATTTCAATAAAAACAGCACAAGAAAGATTTTAAACTCTCAATATTTGCTCTGCAATGCATTTGGTGCTCTTTCTGGAGACCAAGCTCCTAACTCATGTCTGTACATAATAATCTCAGCTTTTGTTTGGGGAATCAAATCTAAGTTTTCAGGTTCCTGGGGCTTAGGAAGATAAGTGGTAAATGTACAGCTTAAAGCCTTCCACACCAGAAAAAAAACAACAAATTAAAAAAATCTCAGAGGTAAACTGCTTTAAAATCACATAATTTATGAACAGTCCTGGTATTATCTTTGGCCTCTGCCTTAATGACTATTCTAAGCATGGGGCTGTAAATATTTCTTTTCCCTTTTAGCAGGGGTCTCATCTCAGTCCTCCTCATCCTAAGGTTTTTCTGCTCATAAAACTTTTGGCTAATTTTAAAACTGGCCTGTACAATATTTTTAGGTATGTTTCTTTACATCTGCTTATTAGCAAGCATTTTAATGTACAGTCAATGGAACTTGATCTAGCTGCCATTTATCACTGCTGCAAAGCAACACTGCAAATAAAACACCTAAATGGGCTGTTTTCTTCTTATTCCTGATCTCAGGGAATATTTGTAATTTGAAATACAGAAATCATAATATTTTTAGTGCAAATGAAGTTATCTCATTCCCTCTCCATCACTGCACAATCAAATAAGTGGTAAATGAAATTACTGCAATTCCCTGAGCTTGTTTTGCTCTGCACAGAAACTTCTGAATACATATCGTGTGAGGCAGTAATTAAGTTCCTGACTTATTTACATCTTCTATTGGTGCTGCATCAACTGAGCCACAGTCTTCTTGCAGGAAACCTAAGTAATTCATCTGTTATGAGATGTATAATGTCCTGAGGTAGTCTAGCTTTTCACAGAACCACAGACTATCCCTACTTGGAAGGGACCCACAAGGATCATCGAGTCCAACTCCTATTTAGACACAGGACAACCCCAAAGTCACACTGTGTGTCTAAGAGCATTGTCCAAGTGCCTCTTAAACTCCATTAGAGTTGGTGCCATGATGTTTTCATAGTTTAGTTTGGAGATTAACCATAAGATCACAGAATCACAGAACATCAGGGGTTGGAAGGGACTTTGAAAAATCATCTAGTCCAGCCCCCCTGCCAGAGCAGGAGTCTTCCCTAGCCAGGAATTGAAGCTGGACCCCAGGGGTGAGAGCACTGAATCCTAACCACTAGACCACCACTTCTAATTAACACACCAGGCACTAGACACAATGGCTACCTAGAATCACAAAACCATAGAATTGTCAAAGTTGGAAAGGACCTTGAAGATCATCTAATTCCAATCCCTCTGCCTGGCAGGGACACCTTCCATTAGATTAGGTTGCCCAGAGCCCCATCCAGCCTTGTCTTAAAAGCTTCCAGGGACGGGACTTCCACAACCCCTCTGGGTGACCTGTTCCAGTGTCTCACCACCCTCATGGTGAAGAATTTCCTCCTAACATCCAATCTAAATCTACCCTTCTTCAGTTTATATCCATTCCCCCTAGACCTATCACTACCTGACAACCTAGAAACCCCTGTGAAAAATCTCTCTTGAAAACCTAGGTGTTATTCATGAGGAACTTCAACCAGAGCTCTCTTCCAGAGGGTTTTGAAGTAAAAACAATGAGAAAGCAGCAAAGGCTGGAGAAGAACTGCATTGCTTTATACAGGTCCCAAATGGAAATTCAAGAGAATGAGTGGATTTTCCAATTCCACAGGCTCTCAGGGTTTCCTGGAAGGCTTTAAGGTGGATATTGTCATACAAGAGAGAGAATAAGATATCTGGCTGAGAGCGATTGTTGCCACCAGCCACATAGTCTGAGGAGGAATAGCAGCAAAGGATAAGCAGCAAAAGTCACAGGGTTACAGCCACCCACCTGTGTACTGAGCTCAGATTCTCCCAAAAGCCATGCAATATTAACAGTCAGACAACAACCATGCCAGAAATGGGATGTCAACAAGTTCCACTGGAGGAGTGATACTTTCAGAGTGAGGGTTTATCAGTTTTCCTCAATTGTCTTGTTGTTCTGCCAGGGGTTTTTACAGACATGTTCTGTTTTTAAGCACAGGTTCTGCCTGCAGATCATTTACAGACACTCAATACCTGTCCAGAATAAAAAAAATCTGCAACAGTGATTCCAGCTGTGGAAACATTTACTTGTGTTTTCCACAACTCCCTACACTTCCTCTCTATTTCTTTGTTGATTCAAAATCTGGACTCAATAAGAAAGTAGTATTTATCTTTAAATAAAGGAAGCTACAATAACACTCTCATGATGTTATATGTATGTACAGCCATATCTCCTTTATTTGCTTCAATTCAAAAGACCATAGGTGAATTTTAGGTTATTAGAGTCATGGTTATTGTTTTCTTCTGTGCTTCAATTTGTGCTTGGGTTTTATTGAGGTGTTTAAAACAAAAAGAAGCTGAGAAGATCAGACTTAAAGACTTACATGTTACTAACCAGAAACTATGAAGTGATGATATGCTACATAGTGCCATGGATATTTAAAATGTTACTTAGTAGTTTACTTAGTTACTTGGCTCCTGTTACAGATGTTCTAAAAAAATCCATTAAGAAACTGCCCTGTTTTTTCATTGTTGAGCTCTAATTGCCAAATATGTGTTAGCTGCTAAATTGATATGAACGAACACATTATGATAATAAAGCATCCTCAGGCTGAAGTCCAGTGGCATCAGTGAAAATACCATCTGGAAATGCAAGTAAAGGACCTGACACAGGAGACAGCACCATGGACATGAGGTTTTTCAGAACTCAGTCAAAAGAAGAGCTATGGTCTTTGGTCTGTTACAGCAGATGTCCTCTAAGATGAGTATTTTCAAAAGAAATCCCATAAACTGCAGTGAGTTGAGTGGGGAATTGGCAAGAAGGAAAAGGGGCTGAAGCATCAGCCCTATGAGGAGAAGCTAAGGGACCTGGGCTTGTTCAGCCTCCAGATGAGAGAGCCTCTGGGGATCTAACAGCAGCCTGCCTGGAGGCTCTTTGCAGTGGTGCATGGTGGGGCAATGAGACACAATAGGCTGTCAGAGAGCAGCAAGGGTTGGCTGCTCCCAAAAAGAAGATGACCTGGGAAGTCAGGGTGGCCCCATTGAAGGCAGTGCCCTCACTGATGGAGTACAGGTTCTGGACACAGCAGACAGAGCTAGGTTCTTCCATCAAGGCCCACTGACAGTCACAATGAGTGAGGAAGCAGACACAAGGTCCCTCTGTGAAGTCCAGCCAAGCACAAAAGGAGCCAGAGCCAGAGCCAAGGCTACAACACACATTCAAAGAGGCAAAGACTGGGGGCCAAGGTCTGAGTTTAAATGTGGCCCTCAGACCCATGGACATGAGCATGGCTGGGGGTCCCATATGAGACAAGTCATGGGGATTAAGACCTAAAAGTGGCTTCAGGGCCCTGTCACAGGCATATGTTGAAACCAGAGAGGTTGAGACTAGATACCATGAAAAGGTTTTTCTCTAGGAGGACAGTCAAACAAAGAGATAGGTTGCCCAGAGGGGCAGTCCCTGTCCCACTGAGCTTTTCCAAGCCCAACTGGATAAATTCCTGAGCATCCTGCTCTGACCTCCCAGCTGACCCATTTTGGAAAAGGAGGTCACTTCTACTCTGACTTCTTATGAGATCCTGTATTTGTGTAAAACTTAAGGGACACTGTTTAACTTCATCTTAGCTGCCACATTTCATACATGAGTACATGCATGTGTATCTGTGGCCTCTTACTTACACAGCTACAGTGAGAGTTAGATGCTGACCACTTGCTTCAAGACAATTTTACTATGCCTAATTTCTGCAATCAAAAGATGGAGCAAAAAGGAGTACAGACCAGACTTGCATCTTAATATTCACTTCTCTTGTCTAGTGTAACCTGTACATGATACAAAGTGCTTTTATCTGTCTGGTTTCATGTTTTGAATGGATTTACCCTGTTGTATCTAAACATCTTTTATATGCTTCTCAGACCCTCCATAGAATACAGTTGTTTCTTTAACAATTTAGTACACTATAAGATGCTTCAAAATAACATGCATTTCCCTATCAAGTCTGTGATTTTTCACTTGCTGAGACAAGTGTTACAATGGCTATTTAATTATAAAGGAAGGTAACTGATCAGCTTCTTGGCATTTACCAGCAGTGAGTGAGAACATTTGTATTTGTTTGCTGCTGTGTGCTCTCTCCTTGCCACTGATGCATGCAAATAGCTCTGATAAGAATACAGAGGAATGTACTACTTCCCTGGATGGCAGGAGAGTGTCCTCAGGGCAAAAGAAATATGCTGCATGCCTACAATTTTTGTTTTAACAGCAAGCATTACAGGTCACTATATAGTTCACACCTAGCAGAATTTTATTTTTGGTGTTGCTGTCTAATTTCAGATGTGTTCAAATAGATCAAAACACCAGGGAGGCTTCACACTGTCCCCCACCACCTGCTATGCCCACTTCACTTAAATAGGCATTGGTTCACCTTTGGTTATCCTTTACTGGTGACTTGGATTTTCCCCAAGCAAAACTTTCCTGGAGACCCAGTCCACTGATGCCTGCCTCAGTTTACCAGGGTTTGGCTCGTCCCTTGGCATCTTACACCTGCCTACAGCTCAGAATAGCAGCTTTTCCTACCCACTTTGGGGAAGTGCAAATGAAACAGTCCAGCATACAGCCACCAAGATGATGAAGGGGTTGGAACATCTTCCTTATGAGGAAAGGCTGAGGGAGCTGGGTCTCTTTAGCTTGGAGAAGAGGAGACTAAGGGGTTACCTCATTTATGCTTTTAAGAATGTGAAGGGTGTGTGTTAGGAGGATGGGGTCAGGCTCTTCTCAGTGAAGCCCAGTGACAAGACAAGGGGCAATGGCTGTAAGCTGAAGCTGAAGCATGGGAGGTTCTGTGTGACTACATGTAGAAATATTTTCCCAGTTGAGTTGCCAGAGCACTGGCACAGACTGCCCAGAGAGGTTGGGGAGTCTCCTTCTATGGAGATACTCAAAACCCTTCTGGGTGTGCTTCTGTGTGACCTGGTGTAGGGAATCCTGCTGTGGCAGGGAGGTTGGACTAGGTGATCCTCAGAGGTCCCTTCCAACTCCTAACATTCTGTGATTCTGTGCTTTTGTGATCACATGGAGAGTGGCAGAGCAGTGAGTCAGGTCTTCAGACAGAACAAAGGGCTTCCCCATCAGCATTGGTCTTATTGGGAGCCAAGAAAACTTCAGCTGGCAAACACTTCTTTCTTTCTGTCTTTCACTTTTCTGACTTCTTTCACTCTGTCTCAGGGATGGGAATCCTAAATGGAAGACAAACAACAGCTGTTTAATAGAGTCCCAAGGGGTTGGGTTGTTTCTCACATTTACACATGTGATGCAGAGGTAATCTTTTCTACCCAAGTTCACCCTATCAAGAGTTACATTGATTCAGAAGGATTCATGTCATGTACTCCAATAGACCAAACTGAACTGATTCAAATACTTTGACAGCAGCTGGTTAGAAAATTAATATAATTTAAGCCCTTTTCTATTCAATCACTTTCATCTCCTAGGTGACAACATTGTACTCTTGTAACCATAAACCTGTATTACATAAATACAGCCTTCCCCTATCCCTTTTCTGCTTCATCCTCATCCCTTAACCTCATACCTGATATCACTTTACAAATTTCTTTAAGACTAGTCCAGCACATTGCTAAATATTGAGGGAAATAATGTGAATTTATTAACATGGCAGGTGGAAGAGGAATCCTAAAAGACTTTTCTGGCAATGTATGCAGCCAATATAGTACAAGCAATAGCTGCAGTGCAGATTGCATGCACAATTAAGAAGTAACTAGATTAATTATCCAGGTTATCTGTCACTGGACCCAGCTGCACCTCTGAGTTTATATATGGGGAAACCAAACTAGGTATTGTTAAATGCTAAATATATGCTTCTATCTCTGATAATCTAGGTATTTGAAACCTGAATGGCACAGAACTGTAACCAGTTTATCTGCATGTGTTGTTTTTGTTAGTGCTGTTCTCTAAAATAATATCTAATTTCTTAATGTATTAAGAGCACACTAAACATCTGCCTTGCATGCGAGACTCAAAAACAGAGCCTGACCTTCTCCTCCTTCATAGTTTCACAACTTATTACTTTCAATTGCAGTCCAGTTAGACATTTAAAGATTTTTTACCATGTTGCTTCTCAGTTTTTCTGAAGGCAAGCAAATTCTATTTTTTTTCCAGTTTTTTTTTTAAGAGAAGGTATTTCTACCTTCACAATCTTTGTCACTGTCCTTGTTGATATCTTTCCTGAGTCATGCTGCCCCAAACAGAACACAGCTCTCTCACTAGAGCCAAATAAAGCAGAAGGAATCCATACCATCATTCACTCTATCAACAAAATTACTAAATATCATCAGAGCCAGGACAGATCTCTGAAGGTCCCTCATGACACAGCTGTGCACCAGTCATTGCACAACACATACCTACTTATTTGAAGCCTTCACCTAGTTTCACAACCCTTAGAGGGTGACAGATAACTGGACCAGGCTTCTCAGAGAGATTCTGGAGTTTCCTTCCCTGGAGACTTTCAAAACCCACCTGGACATGATTTTCTGCAACCTGATCTAGGGGAACTTGCTTTAGAAGGGGGGTTAGACTAGATGTTCCCCAGAGGCCCCTTCCAACTCCTATCATGCTGGGATTCTGTAAAATTACTTACCAGTCACTTACAGAGTAGGGTCTCAAGTATATTATCAATAACAGATACCAGCTGTAAAGCCCTAAACCATTCAATCAGTAAAGAAGAGCTGGTTTTCTCAACCTCAGAGAAGACAAATTCTTAAAAAACTAGCTGGTTTATTAAGCATTAAGTCAAGTGCATTTCTGAAAGGGAAACCACTTACCTCTTTGTGATTCTAAGCACAACTATTACCATATTTTATCATTAAGGCTATCATGAGACTTGGGAAAAAATCTGCTAAATAGGAAATGAGGGTGTCATAAAGAAAAGGCTTATTTAAAGTTCATTACAACCATACAAGGCTATTGAAAATGTTCAGGTTCAGACACTCTGAAACGACAAGGGTTAGCTTTGGAGGAAGAGCTGTTGCTAGGAGATTCAAGCCACAAAGCATCACAACAGCTTGGAATTTACTCTTTTTGTCAAGGGGTGTTGAAGACAAATGTACTGACAAGGATGTGCAGCACTTTTACCAGATCTGCATAATTTCACATGAGAAAGGAAGACTGCAACCTCATCTCAGGGTCCTCTAACCATTCCCTAGATTCCTGAATTCACAGTAGAAGGGGAGTTACAAATATCCTTTTCTTGGACCAGGATCATTTTGCTGTATCCCTGTCCCAGGTTATCTTACCCCATCAAAGGCTCCCAAAGGCAATTGACCCTAATGGGCAAAATAAACAGGTGCAGGGAATGTGCAAATCAGATGGGATTTAAAAAGGCTGGGAATGAAAAGCTTGATCAGTGCAGGAGGGATAAGGGGATTTTAGGAGGGTTCAGTTTGTAAAGGTAAGCCTAAAATGTTGCCTATCTTGAAAAGAGCCCAAAGGGGAGGAGAAGACCCAGCCTCTCCTACCAGGTAGAAAAGATGTTTGGGGACTTTTTTGCCTGGCTATGGCTATGGATCAGCCTCCAGAAGCATAGAAGCACCAGCTGAATGCAATGACCTCTTTGCATTTGTTGCCCTCAGGAGATATCTGCTTTTCTTTGAGCAGTGTCCACCTGTGCAATTCTTTCCCTCCTTCTAAAGCATGGTCCTAGGGCACTGTCAGCCTCATAATGAGCAAACACTTTCAGAAATTATTTTAAAGAAGTGAAATGAAAGTGCTGAAGGCAGTCTTCCCTTAATGCTAAAATGAAAACAGAGACTCATGGGCACCTTCCTTACAAGATTACCTAGACAGTTCCAGCACAAATGAACTAATACAAGACAGAAAATAACAGAATGAGGACATCCTTACAGGGACAGGTTATTCAAGAGTCTCTGTACCTCTAGATGGAGCAACTCCAGGAAAAATTCCACATGGTGGGGGCAGGGCAGGGGAAGAGAGACATTCTTAACAAAAAAAAGTTTTAAAAACATTTTTTTTCTGCATCTGAACCAGAATATCAACAGAGACTCCTATGTCAAGATACTGAGGACATGACACTGGATTAGGCTGTTCCCAAGTAGACCTTCAGGATCCAAAGAACAGCACACAGCAGAAGGGAAGATGGAGAAATGCCCAGAGGGAGACATGGACAGTTGCTTGCTCAGGTAACTATTATTTGGAACTAATCTGCCTGGGTGGGAGCTGGCTGGGCTCTGAAATGATAATAATTGAATACAAAAGTTGAAAATGAGTAGATTTCAAGTTTTATTCTTTTATAAGAGCTTCTGCCTCTGGTGGTTCTGGATGAGCTGTCAGAGTCTTCACTGGCATTGGAGAAAAAAACAAACCAGTCTTTAGTAGGCTGATAATAAGCTGTTATTAAAGATCTTCATTTGGGTTAGGAAATAACTTCTGTAGTCTGATGTCAGCCAGAGAGCTTCTTTCAGTGGTTTCCCCAGTTCCCTAGAAGTTTGGGATTGCATTTCTTCCCATTACCATTAACTGTGAGAAATATGAGCACATAAGGCACTCTAACATATGAAACCTCTGACAGCATTTTCTTAACATTGCCTATTGCCTATATAAATCTGTTCTGCTGAATCCAAGTAGGGTGAAGTCAAAATCCTCAGCAAAAACTGTGAAATAAAAATCTCTAGATTTGCTGTTGATTCATGCCTGCTATTCCTTTTGGCCTTCCTTTAATATTCTCCTTCTCTTTTTCTGGATTTCAGCTGCTTTATTTATTGTATTTCTGTATATTCAGCTGCTTTAAGTCCAACTCACAGGTTAACTGCTTTATAAGTCTTGCCTTTACTCCTCATTATGTTAAGCACTTGGAAGCTGTACACCTAAGAATTAGCTTTTGCCCAAATATCTACCCAGATGCAAACCAGACCACAGGAGGCTGGAAAATAACTTCTATGAGGGCTGCTGGATAACACAGAGAGGAACAATCTGCAGACTGGACAAATACATCATTCTGCAGTCTAAGTAGGCAGGAAATATAAATAAATAGGATGCTTACTGGATTGTGAGGATGTGATGAGTGGCATTCCTTGTAAAATGGTTATTTTTAGGCTTTAATAGTTTATACAGGCTGAAATGCTCAGAATTAGTGAGGCATTGGTTCTTAGGGGAGTTACTTGCTAAGAAAATGCTGCTTTAGCTGTTTTATTTTTTAAACAATGGATCATCTGAATTAATTAATAGAAAACCACCTCTTTTTTTTGTAGGATGTTTTGTGCTTTCACTCTGAATCCTGCTGCTATAGTTTACACAGAGGTGATGGAACAACTTAACTACGGCACATCAAACAACAGACCTGCTGTGACAGCAACAGAGACCCTTGTACCTCTGGGCAAGCTGTGTAGTCTGTAGCTACAGCTCAAGAACTTCAAAGTGCTAAAGTTTAAAGCCAATTCTCTGACATGGAAAGAACAAGACAGACAAACTAGCTTAATAAAATGTTCAGATTGGATGCAGGACTTGTCTTAGCCTTGATAAATGAGTTGTCTGATTTGCTATGTTCTGTAAAGTCAGAGAAGCCAGAAGCATCCAGTACAGAAAGAGATATTTGCTGTTAGCAGCTCACATTTGCAAGGGGGACACTCAGCACCAGAAAGGAACATTCCTGAAGTAGAGTGAGGGGAGAGAGATGAACAGCCATGGAGAAAAGAATTAACAGAATAGAATAGGATTATTTCTGTTGGAAGGGACCTACAATGATCATTTAGTCCAAAGAAGGTGACATGTAAAAGAAAATCTGCAGATACCTCTTCATAATTTCATACCCACTCTACATGCTGCTCTAAAAGCCAGTAAATGAAGATATAAACACCACACAGCTACCAGATGGGTAACTTACTTGCTGCACTAAAACATATTAACTCTGTAGGATTGAGCTTCAATTTTTAGCAGAAAACTGCAAAACTATTCATATTTCAACTAAGGGGTTTGAAAGGTCCCTAATAGTTTATACTGAGGAAGCCCCACATGAAAACTTAAAAAGGAGGCATACAAGGAAGCTCTTTCCCAGAACAGGATGGTGAACTCTCTTATTCACTTTGCCTTTTATAAAATGAAGCTAAAAATATACACTTGGAGCTGGACTGTAAGAGCCTGTATCCCTGACTCCATCAAAATAAGCAGGATTATCTCACATCCCTTGCCTTAAAGCTATTCCTAGAATAGTTTCTATAATATGCTCATTCTTTGCTCTTCCAGAGTGATACCTCCAAGTCTCTGGTGAGTGCGTGCCCCAGCACTCTCATTCCCTGTTATAATCACAAGACTTTGCAAGATGGGCAATTCCTGAACAATTATCTGACTGGATATCTGTGCCTCCTCCTGTGTTACACAGCCAGGAATTCCTCCCCAAGGTAGGTAACACTTCATTGCCTATTCCTCAGGGATGGCTAAATAGAGGGTTTGACTTCATTCTTAATGTTAACAGCAGGAGGATAAACAGTTCTTACTTCCAGAGGATGATGTCCACACCTCAAATTTACAGTCAGTCTCACACATTTGCCTATTCAAGCATATGTCACATTACATTTAACAATGCCCAAGTTAGAAAGGTGTTCAACACTAATTCCAACCACATACTTGGCCAAAGGGAGAAAACCACTCGAGAGACCTAGTGAAGCTTGGTTCCCCATGCACATCCCCATCCTTCAGTCCCTCACTGTCATTCACATCTTGATTCATCTGTGTCTTAAACATAATTATGGTCTAAATTTGGCCTCATAGAATCATTAAGGTTAAAAAGCACCTCTAAGATCATCCAATCAAACCATCACCACTGTGTCACTAAACCATGTCACTATTCAAAGCAAGATCACAGTGCATGAATGCACTCCTCATATAACTTCCAGTCTCAGAAAGGTCATCAGTTCACATAGGCTGGAGATTAGAAGGAGGTTCTTTACCCAAAGGGTGGTGAGGCACTGGAACAGGTTGCCCAGAGAGGTTGTGGAGGCCCCATCCCTGGCAGTGTTTAAGGCCAGGCTGGATGTGGCCCTGGATGACCTGGTCTAGTGCATGTGGCATCCCTGCCCATGGCAGGGGGGTTGGAACTAGATGATCTTTAAGGTCCCTTCCAACCTCAGCCATTCTATGATACTGGGGCCACCTTTAAAAGTGCTAAAACTTCTGCATGTCAGGTTTCTTTTGACCTCATAGAAACCCTGCAGGTACCTGGGGTTTGGTCACCACAAGATACTCTGTCAAACATCTCAGCATAGCTGTAATTACGAAGCCAGTTACTTGGTACAGACTTGCATTTTCTAATTTATAGATGTCTTGAAGATAATTACTTAATTTCCTTATAACTAAATCTGAAATGGAAGTACACTGGAATCATGCAATCACTCAAATGAAAAGACATATGGACATGTTTTAGAACTAAATAAACAATGGAGCTTTAATGAGTATGGTCACTTAGGCTGATTGAAAAATGGGTAAATGTTGGTCACAATAGTGTGGGCAAAACTGGCTTCCCTCTTGAAAAATAATTATGTTTTTTTGTCCAGCTGCAGCAAACTAGGTGGAGAGCTCATATTGTTCTGTTTGATCAAAAGATGACAAGAATATGGAGGCAGATCTATACTTTTAATTTAGGTTCACTTCTAAATAGAAAAATGAATTTTGAAACAAAGCCAAAGTTAACTTCAAATTTGCTGAGATGCAATACTTGGATACTTGAATGTTTTCCTCCACTTTCTGTGACTTAAACTATTTACCAAGTTGCATCTGAACTGGAAAAAACAGCTTAATACTCCCCCTGCAGCTCAAGTTTTAATTGAAAGTATTTCACCCCCAAAATAATACCATTCTGCTTTTATTTGGAGTATAAATGAATAATTTAAAATTTGTTGTGTTTAAACACAATCAATTTCATCAGTAATACATCCATACTGAATTTTGCTTTGAAAGATAGCAGCTATTAGTCTTCAAGTACATGACATCAAAAGACCAGGCTGTCTTGAGAAATCAAAAAAGCAATGATGGCCCATCCTCATCAAGTGGGCAGGAATAAAGTTAATATTTGTGTTTGCCCTTCTGTTACCATCATTTTCCCATCATTCTTGTTTCCATTCCAAGTAGCTTAGAAAGGGAATATTTTCTCTGCAGCTTCTCTTTTTTCTACACCCTGAGCAAATGCTGAGCAAGATTATGCCTGCTTAAAGAGCTTACAAAACA
Organism: Galbula dea; assembly: GCA_013399015.1. Taxonomy (NCBI): domain Eukaryota; kingdom Metazoa; phylum Chordata; class Aves; order Piciformes; family Galbulidae; genus Galbula; species Galbula dea. The sequence goes on from VWZX01007509.1 coordinate 1,494,035, forward strand.
GAGGAGACACAGTGGAAGGACAAATTGCACTAATAGACTAAGAGACACATTAGGGCAGTGGCTGAGGAATGAGTCCCTGTGCCTCCTGACTTGCTAGCCTGGTATCTATCCCATAGTCCAGTGCTTTACTGCAGGCTATCTTCCTTACTATGCATCAGCACTGGGACTAGAGACTTTAAGGTTGAAATGCAAGTAGCTTGGGTCTCTAATAGGTGTAAATAAAAAGACATTAACCAGGAAAAAAAAACCCACAAATAAATCCACTGAAACAAGCAATAAACACTTTACAGCCCTGCTCTCCCAGTGCTGTATTAATGACCCATTTGATGCATCAACTCACAGCTGCATCAGAAGCTCCTCAGTTTCAGTGGGGTTAAAGCTGAATTAATTAGTTTAAATATAGAGGAAAGAGAAATGAATTCAAAAGATCCTTTAAGTTCAACATAACTGAAAACACAGGGAAAGATTTTGAATTGCTCCAAGCAGAATGTGAACTTTGTGGTGTTGTTTGTATAATAATCCTGATAGTTATCTTACATTTACAGTCTGACTTTCCAAAGCAAGAATCATTTGAAATACCACAAAAGATCTGAAAGGTCTTGGTTTAATATCAAAAGAAAATGAGCACTGAGAGGTCACTGGAGGTATATAGCTGTGGCAGTGTGCTGTCCTCCAGAATATGTTACTTGAAATCATCAGACAAGCCTCTGTCACTCCAGAACTGAATGCCCAGTTAGCAGGGTTGTAAACAATGGAAGCATGCTAAAAAACCAGGATATTGAAGAGAAGCTGAGCATCACTAAAGCAAGCTGCCATTCTGGAAGATCTTAATCCCACTGGAAGATATTAATGCCATCTAACTGTTCATTCCTTTATCTCTATATGGTAGTAGAAGCAATACCACACCTTCAAGCAACACCCCAGAGGTTGCTGATTTCCAGAGAGTAGAGCTTTGATCTTGCACTGCAGGACCCAATGCAGCATAGAGCCTGATGCAGGAGGCACAAGTGAAAGCAAAGCTGAAAAAAAAACAACAACCCCAAAACAAAAACCAAACAAACAAAAAAAACCCACCCCAAAACCAAAAAAGAAAACAATCTGACCTTCCTAACCCACTGGCCACAATCACCTGAAAAGACAACAAAAAAATCTGCCCAATAGGTCCCCAAAACACAGAAGCTGGAATCTTCTCCAAGCAAGATGAAGACAATACAACTTGCCAAATAGATGTTGAAACTGGCAGATGTCTTGAAGGGGGAGGAAAAAAATATGATTACAGTAATTAAAACTGTATTACAATAAATATGCACACATTAGCCATATTGAGCTTTCATGAGTGGTTTTAATTCTGGAATGTCTTAGGTTTCTATGCTTTTCTTTGCCATCTTGAAAGTCTTTTACTGTCTTTATTTAAAGAAAAGTAATACTTTCTTTTATAGATATCTGTCAGACAATTAAGGCTATTTTCTGACTGACTCCTGTATATACAAAAGCCCTCCATATTTCAGTATAATACACCTAAGAAAAAAACTATATTGATTACAAGTATATTCCAAAACTGCCAATGAAGGCACTGAAGTTCTAATCTGTAGAGTTCTGGGGTATCTGTGGCCTCTCTGAAGAGCAAGGGACATAGTGAATGGAACAAGAGTTAACATAGGAAATAAAACCAAGTGTCTTTTGTATTAGTCATGATAGAAGTAACTGAAACCACTGAATGTAAAAAAACAGCTGGATTGCAAGACCCTGCCTGAATGGGCACTGCCTATGAAAGGTGCATAGCTTCCAAGACTAACAACATAGGAGAAAGAACATCTTGAAACAAATAGCTTCCACTTCCATCCTAACACAGGTTCATGAAGCTTGCCAGGATGCTTATGTGTTACAGAGCAGTAAAATTCTTTCTGAAGGAGGAAATGTAGTTGCATTTGACCTAAAGGTCCAGAAATGAAATTAATTCAGATGTTACATCTCCATGGACACAAGAACGGAAGGAGAGCACATAATTAAATTGTCTTTCAGCTTTTAAGTTGTTGGTTGGATATGAAATCAGTCATATCCATTTGAAATGAAAAATTGAACCAAGTATGCCATTAGACAAACATATCTGAGTCTCCTAGAAACAAAGTTATAGAAGATATGGATGACTTGTAGATGGAAACTTTGCCTTATAGTACACCAGATAATTAACAAGATCACTGCTGCCTTCCATGATATTCTTCTGTATAAAGGTCACACCTGACCAACAGGAATGATCCTCCAGTGAAAGAAAGCTATTGCCCAATTCTAGAAAAACTATAGCTTAATCTTTCTGAGCAGTAATTCCAAAGAACAAGATGCCAAAATACTTGCTGAACTAAATTATCATGGCTATGCATGGCAGGTTATGTAATAATTGTATGCCAGAGTTACCAAAGGATTTTACTCCTGAAAGTCAATGCCAAATAAATGATTCATGGTTCACTATCTACAATATAAGTAAGGTGAACACCAGAGTTATGGAAATAATATTCTGTTCCTCATCAGGAGCAAGATCTCTTTGCCTTAGAGGAAACTGGAACCGTAGAATCTTTTGCAATCCTCATTTGAAAATAATTTCATTTTCAGTCCTTTCTGAATTTACAAACACTAATCAACACTGCCATATTAATCACTGATTTCTTCTTATGAAGGAATAGTTGTACCTCAAAATACCAATGGTTCTGGCAATTTAATAACAAAAAATTTGTACTTTCATGTGTGCAAATTAACATAGAACAGAGTGAGACCAAGACCTGGTCTTAGGCAGTGTGGTACCCAGACAGTTTGGAAATACAGCCCTCACACATTCATCTCAACTAAGCAGCCAAACTAAATGGAATCAGTAGCAACAGTTTAGAGTCCAGTGGGTTTCAGTTATGAGATCAGATTTCAGGAATTGATAACTCTTCAGGCTCAGTCCATACATTTCTAGCACTTGCCCAGCTGATGGTTATACAACAGGACAGACATTCATTTGGCTGAAAGACTACACCAGAGCTCAGTTCTCCAGCACAGTATGCCAACAGGGATTACAACTATGGATGGCACAATCCTACAGTAATTGTATTTGAAAGAAAGAAACACAATCTTTACCACCAATCCAGCATTTGAAGACTGTTGTAAAACTAGTCTCAGCTGGCCTCTCTTACATCTTACAGCATTGCCTGTGAGTGGACACATCAAAGGGAGGACACAAAGCAGGTAATTGTGAATGTCATTGCCTTTGTCAGAACACAGGGCACCTACAAAGCTGCACTGCACTCTGGTTTAGTCTGAACAACTTGAGAGAAAAAGGTTTCTGCCTTGTGAAAGTCAGATATTCTTACATATACAACACTGCCAGCTGAGTTGCTTAAATACATGTTACTGATATAGAGGCTGAAAGCTGGAATACAGCAATACTTACTGAATACTTGGAAGAAGGAAGGTGTTCACACTTGCTTGTTTTGCTCAAAAGCCCACGGGTTTAGAGGATGATCCTAACTGCTTTGTGAAATAAACAGCAGCTGTGAATTGATGGAAATGGCCCAAGTAACTTAACCATCCACTGCAACAGTTTGGTAGAATTACAAAGCAGCAAAGATAAACTTTGGTTGGTGTCACCACTTGATTTCAAAGGATCCAGCTTGGCCAAGAGGCCAGGACCCTGTGCCATGCATATTATCCCTCTCCTAAGCTGTCAGGCATATGCACTATTTATGCTGTAGAACACCTATTCAGAAAACAGCTGATCTGTTTGCATTAGCCATGAAGATCCCCTCTTGTTTCACAAGTGAGTTTTCTATTTCAGTCAAATAAACCACATTTCTGAAATAGTCATTTCTAAGAACAACATTCCTTTACACATCACAGTTACAACTAGAGACAGTAGAAACCAGCAACAGACTGCCTGGCAGACCCTCTCCACCTTGTGAACCCCCCCTAAAATACTTCAAATATGGTTTAACCTTCACTTATAAAATGTACTCATTTTGATTAACAATCTCCTTCATTTTGCAGTATATTTCCTTATTCTCTTCACATTTAAACTAACACATGCAACGTTTTTCAAGTCTTTCAATTTTTTCTACAAGGTACAAGACTGGTTTTTCTATTACTTATTCCCAGGTGACTCCACTTGGCAGCTAAGGAGAAGCCCCTAATTTTTGTCCAGCAATATAAGAAAAAGTCAGAATCAGACTCATCATTTCCTCAGTATTATTAGATTTTATTGTTTTCTGGGTATTTCTGCTTGGTTTATATCCATGGGAAAATAGAGGCTACCCTGAGAGCATGGGCTAGAGAACTAGGAGGAAGGAACTTTATCCAAAGCATGACATTACTGGAGGATGACTTAGGCAAGAGCTAGAGTTTACAGCAAAGGCAGGCTTCAGTTCCAAACACCTGTGCCCCCTTATTTCAGTCCTGAGCTCTTTGTTTCCCTCTGGAGGCAGCAGTGTTTAAGCCCTGTAGTAAAGTCCTTGCTTTGGGCTCTGATACTCCAAAGCCAGGACCTGGAAAAGCTGGAAGAAAAGACAAATATATTATAATGCTTATAAATATCTAAAGGGCAGATGTCAAGAGGATGACACCAGTCTCTTTACAGTGGTGCCCAGTAATAGAACAAGGGGCAATGGTCATAGACTAGAACACAGGAAGTTCCACCTAACCTAAATGTAAGGACAAACTTCACTTTGAGGATGACAGAGCAGTGGAACAGGCTGCCCAAAGAGGTTGTGAAGTCTCCTTCCCTAGAGGCTTCCAAAACCCACCTGGATATGTTCCTGTGTGACCTCATCTAGGCAAACCTGTTTTAGCAGGGAGGTTGGACTAGATGATCCTCAGATGTCCCTTCCAATCCCTACCATGCTGAGATTCTGAGATTATATCTACTATTGCTAGAATATCACCTCTGCAGGGAGACAAGTAGAAAGGAAGTCAGCAAGGCCCTGTTTGGCTGTTCACAAGAAGCTTTAATAACTTGGTTTAGTTTTTGCTCAATATTTCCATTAAAAGTGCAGTTTCTTGGATACAGGTTGCTTGTAGAAAACAGAGGTAAAGTTTTTTACAGCATGAAATAATGCTTTATTTTCTGCTGTTAAGTCAGGGCACATAAAATATTTAGAAGTTTTGCCACTCTTAAGTGTAAAGGCACTTTGTTAATGTGCTGCAGGTTTGTAGTAATTTAGAAAGGTCACAGGTTTCTCTATAAACTTTGTAAGACAGTGCACTGGCATTCTTCCACCAACCAATGCAGTGCAGCCCTCTCTGAAGTCAAGTGGAGCAACACCTATCTCTACAAAACACTTGGGGCTCCCTGCTATGAGCACTACTGTTCTTTATCACTCTGCTTTTCCTATTTCTTGCTCCATTTTAACAGCACAGTCAGGGAGATACTGTCAGTGCAGAACATCTCTCCAATACTAAATACAAAGTATTTGTCATTTCAGTTAGCTATTATGCCTTGTTATTTCTGTGCTGAGGGAGCAACAACAGTTTCTCCATATGGCCAAAATAGCTCTTTAATAGAGATTGCCTAAGGAGAGCTTTGTCTTTCTTACTGGGATTATATTGCCTCTGAGATTTGTTTTTGTCTTTTGGTTTCATGCCAAGAACTTTGAAGTCAGAGTGAAATACCACAGACAAAAAAAATACTTAACTTGGTTTAACATACTCTCCACTTGAAAACAGAGGTATTTATATCAAAAATCATTGCCATCAAGTAAAATGAAACTGTGTATGATGAGGACATATGATAAAATATACCACCTAGTAAGGCCTACCAGGTGAATTATTAGGTTATTTTTGCCATGTACTGTCAGCCAGTACTCTAGTGTCCTTCTGTTATGGTTAGGGTTAGAACAGAATACCATAACACCTTCTACTACAGGCTGCACAGATATAGAGTTGTTCTGAAGCCCTGACTGCAGATGTTACACAAGCTGGTACTTGGCCATACAACAACCACAGCTCTGCAGCTTGCTAGCCAACACTTACTTAAGCAGACCAGAAGGAACACTTACTAGAAACCTGCATTGTCTCCTTGCAAACCTGACACCCCTCTGATCTGTCAGGAATCCCCTTACAGCTCACACAGATGTAGGATGGGGCATTAGGTGGGGCAATAAATTCCCAATATTGGCACTGCCAAGCTGTTGTACAGCTGCCCCTGTAAGGATGGGTATCTCCAGGTCCTCTGAGGGAAAGGAAAGAGGCAGGGCAGAAACTGGAAGCCCCCTTAAAAAAAAGGCACTTCAAGAAGTGAAGTGAAAAATTCTTAGTACTTGCTGGACCAAGCCCAGCTCCAAGAACAGCCCTGGGATGCCACTGGTCCTACTTTGCTGGAACATCATGTTTTAACTTCCCAGCTCTGCTTCAGTCAATAACACTGTCTGAGCAAGACAGATGTTAATTCAAACCATTCAGTTCCATTGTGGATCTTTCTTTGTCTCTTAACTTATTTGATTCCATTCAGAATTTTCTTATGTGATTTAAAGGGCACCTCTCTACATTTTAAGAGAGAATAATCCAATAATACAACTGGAGAGCAATCTGAATTGATTGGAATATGGATGAAAACTGTTACTTTTAATACATATTGTGTTCCTGAACTGGCATACGTACCTTTGCCTGCTTTTTATATAGGACTTAATGGATTAATATTTGCATTAAATCATTTTGCACCTTGGTGATGTGTTGGGACTCCTATTTTCTAGGTCTTTAGTGAAAAGGGGAAAGATGGTCATTGCTCCAGTAATTTAAAGCCAAAGAGTTAGATAAGGAAGGAAAGATACCAACACCCCTGGTATGGATGGATGGAAACAACAGTCAGCAGGAGAGGTGACAGCCTCTGCCTGCCAGTGGTCCAAACATCCATGGGTTTCAGGAATAAACAGTTGAGATGTGTTCATGAAAAGGCTGCGGAAAATCACTTAGTTAGGGGTGGTTTAAATTACTTAACTCACCAGTAACTCAGTGCAAGTGATGAATTCTGAACACCATGTTAGAAACACAGCTAAGGAAACCACTGGGTTGGCAAATGCCCAACAATCATTTTGCAGAAGTCATGGATAAGGAAAGCCTCTGTGAAAAAGTCAAGGCTTCTGGAAATACCACAGTGGGTAGCTTAATATTAAAACCTGCAGAGGGGAGGTGGATAGATCAAAGCAAGCTGTGCCACATCCCTCTTCTCCACAGCCAGACTTCCAAGGTCCAGGAGGGATAGTAGGTCTTGGCTGGTGTGAAATGAGTTTGTAGGCTGTGTTGATGCAAGTGAATATAAACATAAATGAATTTGGGGGACACTTCTCTAAAATGGCAGAAAGAAATGCAGTGACTGCATTTGATCAACAAAGAACTTGCTTAACATTTTAATTAGCAGAAAAGAGAGGCAATGAGCCACATGAAAAAATTAAATTTGGGGATTATAGGCTCTAATAGTTAACCATCTTGCTAATTGAAAGAAAAACTCTGGGTGACAGAAGAAGTGAACTCGCCTACGTTAGTGGCATGAAAGCAAGAATGTGAGGGAATTCACATACCTACTCTCTGACATTTTGCTTACTGCAAAATTCTTAATGCCACAGAAGGTAATGACATTTCAGAAGGCTTGAAAGCAAAAGCTATGCAGCAACTTCTAGAAACAACTGAATGAGATGTTTGGTGGGTGATGTGTGAATGCTGTCCCTGGGGATCTGTTTATTAACCTGAAATAGAAATTACAGAACTGAATGAATCCTGTAGAAATAAGTTCCTGAAGGGCTTAATCAAAGCCCATCAAGGTGGATACAAAAGATTATTTCCTTTTGCAGCCTTGCCAGGAGGCATTAAATGAATTTGCTCTGGATGCTTGTTTCTGTGTTTATCTGCTACAAAATATTCTAGCTATTCTAGGACTGAAACATGGAGTAAGTTCAAAGAAACTGAACTTTGAGTCTATGATAATATAGGCTTCAGAGGTACTAAATTTTTATACTAACTATTATATTTCTTTTAATTGAGGAGAGGGGAGAAAAAGATTGAGAGATTTCTTATAATCTCAAACATGCACCAAGAAAGTCAGAAGCCAGTTATTAGCTGCCTCTGGGTAGAGCCCAATAGTCAGCAAATCCTTTTGTATTGAAATTGTGGCCAATTGTATGTTCCTATACAAACCATATACAGAAACTCTGTTTGTGCTTACTCTGACCTCTTTTCCTTCTTTACATAATGATTTGACCTGGCCAGTTTACTGACTAAAGTCCCTAGATATTAGTTTGCCTGGTATGATTCACACCAAATCCCCATGGTTAGAGCAAGTTTCCATGATGTTTTTGACACTTCTGGCCAATCAGGTCACAGATATCCATTTTTAAGACCTTCTCACTGAAGGTATTATTACAGCTGAAAAATAATTTACCACACCACATGATTATCAACCTGAAGAAAAACATATGTCATTATATCCCCTTGTGAAAAGGGGAGATTTAAGAGAATATAGATTTGCTTAGAAAAATGCAGAGGTTCTGGGATCTGATATTAAATAGTTTTTCTCCAACCAATACACATGGTAGAAGGTCCTTTCAAGTGTCACATGTGCTTCTGCTGGCTGTAGGGCTTCACAAGTTGCTGTGTTAACATACAGGCAGTAGATGCATAGTAGATGTCTTCCAGAACAGTCATAATATTTGTCCTTGCAGGAAGTATATTCCCAAATCCAAACTTCAGTTATCTCAGCTGGTAGAAAAAAGGAAGCTATGGCAAAATGTATATGTGCAGCATTACATAGTCCAATGTCCCATAGACTGTGGAACGGTTGTGTACAGAGAAATAACATATCTTAAGTACCCAGCAAAGGTTTCAGCACCACTCTCCAGCCACTAAATTATTTCAGTGTGTCTTAAAAAGAAATAAAGACAAAATTATAAGGTTGAAGTTAAAAACTTGTTCTAGGAGGTTTTGTGCCACCTCTTGTCCTAGTGTATCAACACAAATGAGAGTACAATATGCCAGATGTAAAAAAAATGACACTGAACTTGTTGTAAATAATATACTCTTATCCAATAATCTTACCTCATAAGGTTTCTAGTATTGTGTGTAAAATGTCCTATATTATCAGTACAAGAATCTCCCAACTCTCTTCTGTTGTGACAGCCTTGATGTTGTCAAACACATTTGCCAGTTCTCTTGCTAGGAATACATTGACCTTCTAAATTTCACAAATTATTATACATAATGCCATTTTCTACATATCTTTATTAATAGTTTCAGAACTGACCTGTGAAAAACAAACATCATTTTGTTTCAGCAGTTCCAACAGCCAGGTGACAGCAGACTCATCTCTACTGTTTCAAGAAGCTGATCTCTGTAGTTCAAGATTGCTTTTATTGGCTTGGCTGCTGCTTATGATCAGAAAGACAGCCAGTCCTCATCAAGTGCTCAGAGTGTTTTCTTCAAAAAGCAGTTGCTTCCCAGAGTGTTTGAAGTCATTCAATATAGATTTAGATCACAATGTACAATATGCTCCCTGCAGAGGACAGACCATGACCATGTTGGATGTAATGAACCTATTCTTGAAATACATTATTTGAACTGGTTTTCTAGCTAGACTTACTTAGAAGAGGTTATTATTGCTGATAAAATGCAAGCTTCTCTTTCAGAATGTCTTGAACCATTGAGAACTGTTATTTTTGATGGTCTAAACTACTATAGCTTCAAGAGACTGTTGTCTGTTTATCTCTTGGAGCTGTACCTATTTACAGCTGTGGAAAACCAGCATTACAGCCCTTTTGCTACAGTCATTAGGAGAATTTCTCCTGTTTGCTGTGCCTACCCCTCCTTTCTAGGAAATTAAGCCTGATACAGATACATACTTTGGTGTTCTTCATTTTTCACAGCTTTCCTCCTCTCTGCAGATCCTTCTCCCTGAACTGTGATCTTACTTTAGAGTTGAGTTATCTGTGCCTCCACATCCAAGCCTTCCAGCCATCATTTTCATCTTGGGTACAATCATTAAAAAGAAAAATAATTAGTCATGCTCACTAGCAAGCTTACAAACAAAAGCATGCATATGGGGAAAACAGAGTCTTGTGCTCCAAGGGAAGGTAAACACTAACAGAAGAGGTCATTTAGGGATGAGGCTTTTCTGACATGTTTCACATCCCCAGAGAATTGAAACAGGTCTAGATTAGCCTGCACACCTATACTAACACTGCAGCTAATGATCCAAGGCCAGGGAGACAGCAAATTCAATGCTTCATTGAGCAGAGCACTCACAGCAGCAGCACCTTCATGTTCTGCAGAATAAAGCCCTAGAAAGTCCCTTCCCTTCCCTTTGCTCCCTCTGGACTTGTTTCATAAAACAATCTGTGGAAACCTTTGTGCAACAGTGAAGGTACCTGGAAAGAAACTTTACATGGGGGCCTGTGGAGACCAGATTCTCTCTGATAATCCCCACATTGCAAGGGCTACTGGAAGAGGATTTTTCAGGCCACAAGGTAGGAAGCTGAGCAATGTGAATATGCCTCCCTCAACCCACTGGACAGACACTGCCGGCTGCATCCTGTAGCAGACTAGGGTGAAAGGGAAGATTAATCTTGTTTACACTCACTTTGAGGTAATAAAAGCTGTTAAAATAAAATCACCACATTCAATAAATTTTTGTCATCATTGGAAGTCTCAGAAAAGACCTGAAGAGTCAGTGACTGTGCACTACCTCTGAGACTACTGGAAGCAATGAATGACAGTGCAAAACATGCAGGAAGAAATTTGATGTCGGCTCCAATAAGAACAAACACATATCAGAGAGGATGTGTGTAAATATATTTTGATCTTGCCTTTTTATTGTCTTGAAGAAAAGCAGTGGGGAGTTTTATCTACCAAAAAAAAGACCAGAAAGGTAATTCTAATAAAAAAGTCAGCCAAAAAATATTAGCTCCTAAAATGTTTTCTCTTTCACTTCGGTATGAGAGCTTTCTCCTGGTGAAAAGATTCCACAGCATGGAGTGTGCCTATTTTAAGTGCCTGCAGTCTTAGGAGTTGAAACATGTGACATTTAAAAAAAAAAAATAAAAGAGAGAAGGAAAAATTTGACTAGTTTGGAAATGCATATTACATTTACCTTTGCATTATTCATTAGCAATTGCTTGCCAGTCTTTGGGCTGCAGTGGTCTCAGGTGGGATGTTAATCCCATGCCTGCAATTATTTGTCAGGACAATCAAAGGTCACCAAACCAAAATAACAAATTAGATGTCCCAAGCTGTACAAGCAGAAGTGGAGGCTTTAGTAAAGAGGATAATGTCCTCTTCCCAGGAAGGTGTGATAAATTAGGTCTCACCTCCACTCCAACCATACCTGAATTTCCAAAGTAAATCAAAGTAATACAAAGCCAACATTTACTGTGATCTGGGAAAAGCACCACCTTGTGAAATACACAAATCATGCTCCCACTTTCCACAGCAGAATAACACCTTTTCCATCCCCTGCATAATTTCACCAAGGTATCTCTGTTTGATACTTGCTCAAGCTGTCATATAAGTGGCACTACTCAATCAGGCTGCCTTTAAAAACCCATGTGAACCAGTTAGAACTGACTACTGCAGTTCTTTCATCTTTCATGTCATACACTTTCCTCCCACCCAGAGTTTTCCTTCCTGGTGAAATGCAGAAATCCCACCACAGGGAGTGACCTCAAAGGACAGGATTAGCTCATGGCATAGAATTGCACCATTAGTAGTTTCCTGGGTGGACAAGTCACTGAGGCAAAGAGTGGCTGCAGTTTCTGTTATAGCTTTTATCATAGAATCATAGACTTGTTGGAGTTCATAATGACCTTTGTAAAGTGCTTTGCACTCTGAAGGCACTGGATAAAATATAGGTGTCATTGCTATTATTTTCTGTTAGCTGCCTCAGGATGAGCACAAATGGGGCCCTAAATTTGTGCTATGTCATTACAGCAGCCATCACTTCACACCCTTGATATGTCTTCAATTGCTTGTCCCTACCTTAATACATATTAGAGATCCCACCTGGAGATTTCTATTCCCACATAAACCATATAAATTCATATAAATGTAGGAATGAAGGTAGGAAGCAACAGTGGCACATGAGCTATGCAGTCCATCACTGACATAGACACAGATATGCATAAAAAAGAGCTTTGTGCCTCTTATGAAAAGTGAATTATATGAAGCTCACAGGATTTCAACCCTACCAGCTGTAACATTCCTTTAAAAGTCTACATGTCTGTGGATAAATGAGTTTGGAGAAGCAGGAATCTTGTGTCTCATCACTTATTTCTGAGGGTGGGAGACTGTGAGACATTGCTGTGCTACAACCGGGTAAATAATGTGTCCATCTTCACAGCTATGAAACAGAAAATATATTGCATTCAAACACAACTCTTTAGAAGATTAGCAAACTTATTAGATAATGGGATGCTTGAATGTGCATTTTATTAGGATAAAACACATAACAGTGGTGAATATCTAGTAGAAAACATCTATTGCAAAAAAATTTTCCAAAGGAGTATTTCAGAACTGCCAGACAACTAGTCAATCTTTTCTAGCGTCTCTCCTCTGAAAAGGAGCTTGTATCAGAGCCTTCAGATAGAAGACTGAAATATATCTACAGCATGATATACCTAGATATACCATAATGATATACCTAGTTGATATCCATGAATGATATAATTATACCATAGTATGCTTAGATATCTCGATACAACGTGAGACACTGAAGTGCAGCCAGCAGTTGGATATCTGTGTACAGCAAGGACATAATCAGCCCCATGAGTTTATCTCCTCTCAAATATTTGTATAACCTCCTACTGTGGAATGTTCCATTACAGACTCCAACAGAAGTTAAATTTTGCATGAAGAAAACAAGAAAGAAGGAAGAAAGATGCATCATCCTAATTAGCAGCCAGCCAGCACAGTGCCAAGGCTCAAGATTTCCATCAGAGTAGCATATGTAAGCAGGAATCTGTCAGAAGCCATGGCATACAGAAAGCACAACAGTCCTAGAGCTGATGGAGAGGCTGAGATGTTCTCTGTTGCTGGAAAAGGTGAATGGAAACATTATCAGAACTAATTCTGCCACTTGCACTACTTTGGCAGCCATGGCTGTAGGGCAAGCCTCTATTCTTGCTCATCCACACCACACTTCTTCCACATTAAATGATCTCAAGATACTTACCAGCCAACAGTGTTTTGTGGCACTACCCTCATTACCTCTTCATCTTTCCTTGTGTAATGCCATGTCTCTTCCACTGTCCTGTGGTCACAGTTTTCTTATTCAAGTCACTTCACTCAGTGAATCATTTATTTGCTCAAAGAACAGGGTTCTATGCCTCTATCTTATTTATCCATACCCCAGAGCATGCTTACCAGTACTTCTGCTTGGCAGCTGTGTGTACCTTTTTAAAATTAATATCAAAAAACAAATAGCTGAGGCAGGAGAATGTGCTGCCAAGATTAAATATGATGAATTTAGAACTGATAGGACATTGTTATAGACTTTAAGTTGATAGACATTTATATGCTATAACATATTTTAAAGATAGGTCAAAACCCAATCTACAATTAAATCCAAAGAGAAAACAAAAGTGACTTCACCTGTGTAACTATGTAAGTATCAAAGAGACTTACTTGATGCTTAAGTGACTGATGTATCACTAGCCAGTAATTTTGAGGCTAAAATTCTTCTGCTGAAGCCATTGTTCTGGCAACTACTTTGTTCATGAACTCGTGGCATTATGATTTTGCATAGAGGATTAACTGGAAAACTAAAGTCCTACCCTGGACAATCAGATACTCTTCTACCTTTTTTTGGTGCCCAAGTCCTGTCTGGGAACAGATGCAATCTCATTCTAGTTCCATGAAGATTTTGGTTTTAATTGCCGGTAGGTGAGCCAGCACTTATTGTATTTAGTACCATTTGTGCCACTTATACAGTATTTGGCCCCCAGTGGTATTCCCACAGGATGAGGGAGGCAGTGTATGTGCCATATGGTTATACACCAATTTTGTATCTTCCTTAGTGGGAAACTTGGTTACAGCTCTGCAGGAGACTGTTGCTGAAACAGCAGTGATCAATGTCAGAATCAGAACAAACATATGAGGTTGTCACACCCAAGGAACAGAGTAAGGGCTTTTAGAGCAAAATAAAGTTAAACTTCTAGTTAGAAGTTAAGTTTCTCCATGTCCAGCATCATACCTAACTCCCACAATACAACCGTTAACAGGGCAGCAGTGTCAGCTTTCTGAAAATCATTTCCCAAATCAACCACTATTCTCTGCCCTAAAGCTTTGACTTGTGAGAGTCTTGTGAGCCTCTTTCATTGCTCTAATTCAAAACAGAAACAAGACAGTGTTACCATAGCATGGCCACAGCAATTTTATTTTCAGAACACTGTTATCTCTAGAACAACATTTCTGTGCTCTTGGGAAAAAGCACAGAACCTCGAAGTTCAAACATGATAAATCACAATATTACTCTAGTTAAGTCCTAAATTCATTTTACCTGTGAGATGAGGATACAGAACCATATCAGCCTTTGACTGATGTGGTATATAGGGTTAGTGAAGAAGGAGTTTTCCACAGTTTAGATCCAAGTAACAAGTGATAGAACTGCAGGAAATGGCTTCAAATTGTGTCAGAAGAAGTTCAGATTAGATATTAGGAAGAATTTCTTCACCAGGGGGTTTATTCAGCTTTGAAACAGGCTGACTAGGGAAGTGGTGGAATCACCAGTACTGGAGGTGTTAAAAAATCATGTAGTACTTTGGGACATTGTGAGCATGGTAGTGTTGGGTGGGCAGTTGGACTTGCTGATCTCAGAGGTCTTCTCCAACCATAACAATTCTATGAGACAGAAGGGGGTTGTGGCAAGACTTGTATCTCTGGTTTGCAGAGGTGTTTTTGTTACTGTCTTCATAATGTTTGAAATCTAGAGCATAAAGTCCCTTAAGAAGAGAAGGTAGCCTTCTTTTTTATTAATCAGTAATTTCTGTGGTGTGAGGGAGCAGACAGCAAGGATAACTCTGCCTTTTGTGGCTGTATAACATAAATAATGCTAAATGGAAAGCATTTAGATTGTGCTGAATGGTAACTAAACAAGGAATGAAAACCCCTGTACCTCCCAAGCACTTGACAGTACAAAGGCAGGAAAATACAATGACTTCTGGTTTGCATATCTTATCCTATGATTCTAGGTTTATGTGATAATAATGAGTAAAAAAAAAATCCCTGTAAAACTTAGATATTGCCATAAACAAATTGCAGTGGTGTATCTCTGGATACTACACAGAATGCTACAAGATATAGTGAGTCCCTCTCAGAGATTAGGATTTAATGCAAGGAAGCAAACAGTTGAGTGTTTGAAGCACCTGCATTTAAACATCTATGGATTCAGGGGTGGTAAGAAATCTTCTAGAAAAGGGGTAAGAAACAAAGCAAAATAAAACAAAACAAAGAAACCCCAGGTGTAACCAGAAGCAGAGCCAAATGTCTAGACAGTGCAAACTGGAAGTGAACTCAGTCAAGCTGTGCTAACTTGCAAAAGCCAAACTGTTGCTCTAGAATATGCTCAGAAAAGAAATCTTCTGTGCTGTGCTTCCTCCCTTTATTGAAGCAGAAACTGCTCACAGGGTCAGAAAATTTATTAGTTTGGAAACAGACATGCTTCCATCAGCTTTGAGAAGATTTTGGACAAGTGCATGCTCTACAACTCTGAGAATCCAGTAGACTGTTTCTGAATCAGGACTTTTTTTGGTAAATTAAAACTTCTGACAGGTATTAATGAGAGTTTGCAACATTGTGCTGCCTCAGCAAGGAAGGTGGATGGTCCTAGAGCTGTGATACAATTAAAGTTTGTGAAATGAAAACTAACTTCCAGTTCATCTCTCAGTTACTGAAGCAGCACAAAAACTGCAGAAAACGAACATGCTATGGATACAGCTATGCAAATGAACGTTTTGGGATGAATAAATTAATCCTTCAGCTGATTTAAAGCATTAAACTGAAATGATATCTTTATTTTTTTCCCTTCACTAAAGCTGGAAGCTGTGAATGTGATAGAAGGCAGGGTCTCTGACAAGATTTCAATCTCTCTGATGAATGTAATTATGCTGATGTAATATGTTCAGATCTCTGCAAGGCATTTCACTTAATGCCATATAACAACCTAATTTTAGAAGTTTGGCATCCCTAAAGATTAATGTTGCCTTTATCAAACTGATGGAAAACAATTATGGTTAATGGAGTCACCAGCAGGTAAGGATGTTTGCAGGAGAAGGCCAAATAAAAAATCCTGGATGATGTTATTATTCACTGTCATGAATTTTTACAAATGGAAAATCAGATGTAAGTTTGAAAATGGCACAGTTTAGTAGACACTAAGCCAAAGCAATCAACATTATAAACAAGTACTTCATTATTGATTGTAGAAATGAGTTTGCCTTTAATGATAACCAAAAGGTGTTCCTACTCTGAAAGACCAGAAAGGACCTTTGTGAAATAAATTTCTAGCTTTCTGCATAATGTAGACTAACAAATTTCCTTGATTTCAATCATGTCTGAAGCAGAATGTACCCTTTAGAAAAGCTGCATTCTTGATTTGCAACTGCCAGTGATGGAGACTCCATCAAACACTCCATAAATTGCTCTATTGACTAGTTGTCCTCATTTGCTTTACTTAAAAACAAGCACTTAATATGCAGCAATGATCCTCATATCTAGCCTAAATGGAATTACATTCAAACCTCCAAGCTTCTAGTCTGGCAGCATTATTTGCCTGTTTGACAGCAGAGTCCTGGCTATAGTAAATGGTGTTGGGACAAAAGTGATAGAGAAAGTAGGAGGTAAGTGGTAGAGTAAGTAAAGAGGTAGGTAAGTACAGTAAGTACTTTGCTTCCTACATAGGCAGAACTAAAGGACTAAGTATATTAGAGTCAATAGATATGACTGCTCTGATAGAGCAATGTCTACCAAAAGAGTGTAACTTTTAACTGCTCTGAATGGTATGAATACTTCCTCTAAAAGCACTGTGTAATCCACAAAAGTCCAAAATCCATATACTCATCTCAGGGAAGAAATGTACTGTTGTAAAGCATCCTGTTTAGATAAGAAAATAACAAATATCTGATAATTAAATACACTAAGAGTGCAGCAATGATCCCTGGGAACTTATTGACTGAATCTCAAGGTGGCCAAACCAGCATACCAAAGAGAGAGGCTGAAAAGCCTAGGAGAAAGAGTAAACAGAGTTATGTTAATAACTATTGGCAGGGGTGAAGAATTTTCTGTTGCACTGAGATTTTCTAATTTGTTAACTTGGTCTGGCAGAACTGACAAAAATTACATTACTAGACAGCATTATCTCAGGAAATGTCTGTCTGTGGTGCTCTGAACTTTACACATTTGACTTTTCCATCCTACTTAATGACAAAGAGGATATTCATTAAAACTCAAAATGCAATTTTGATCCTTGAGATACCAAGTTAGAATAAATAAATTACATTTTAGTAAGCCATCACATTTGCATAGTTATTAATGGACATACACAAGCACTGTGCTTTTTTTTTCTCAATTGGGTAAAAACCACTATAAAACAATGTACATATTTTGAACATGAAAGCATATTCCTGCAAATTACATTTAACACTCCAACCATAAAAACAAAACTTTCAATTGATGCAGAACAGCTATAGTGATCTAATGTGCTTCCCTGTGACACTTCTCTTTTGAAATCTCTAAACATTCACAGAGGTCAAATTCTTTGGTGTAAATCATTTGTACATCTGTTTTTAATGTCAAACTTCAGCAAAGCCTATTATCTACAAGGGAATATAATCTAAAGCCTTACCAACAGTTCATATGTACCAGAGACCTCCTTTATTGGCTGGTTACATAGCAATAAAATCAATCATCAGAATTTTTGCCTTTGTGAAAGTGTGATGGACTTAGACTTGGATAGGTTGGCTTCCAAAGCTCTTATGAATTTAACAAACCTCATTTCTGTGAGTTGTAAACTTCTGCCAGAGCTGGTTTTTGGCATGTTGTTTTGAAATGGGAATAATTTGGCTGGGACAGAATACAACAAATGATAAAATGGATGACTTACTAAGAGGGCAATTGCTCATAATAGATTAATGAACATGCCTAATATTTCTATAAAGTTTATATCTCTTAATGCATATGAAGTGTCAGGAACCTATTTTTGTCACTCATTTTTTTCTCTGCAACCTGCTCTGGATTTGGATTTATTAACACATAAACCTGAACCTTTCCTCAAGGCTCTAGTTTCAGACATAGACAAGCAGAGCTGATACAACAGAGGAAAGCACAATGTGCCACAGAATGTTTGCAATTGCCCATTTGATCAGTAGCTTACAAAGCTATCTGACACTATTCTGAAACCTTTAGGATTTTTTTATAGGTGTTCTTTCATCCATCTGCCAAATAGCCTTTTTAAAGAACATCTGACAGAGACACAGATCTGACAAGCAGCAAAATTATTGCAGGTCTGTTCCAGTCAAGAGGTTGAAAATTGTATTTTTGAAGCACCAGAGGAAAAGCAACACGTTCACATATCTCATTTTCAACACAGTTGATTCCTCTTTAAAAAGGCAATGCAGTGTTCTAAAAGCTGTCTTCAGGGCATTTCTTCCCTCTTGAAGACAGCCTCCCTGTACAATTTCATGATATCAGTATGACTTTTGGTCATCCCCAACAAATTTAGGTAGATCACTTACCTAGAAGGGAGTTTTTGCTGTGTTTGACTAAGAAACTACCTTTCTTGTCTCAAAACTGCTGCTGCCAACACCATCCAAATCTTCAAAAGGTATTGTCAAAATTCTGTGACACACATCACTTTTGTGTGCTGACCAGTCTGATGCAATGCCACTTCCAACAATTAGCCTGCTCTGATGTAAATTGAAGTGAACACACAGTCTTCAAGGAAATTAAACCACAAAAATTCTTAAAATCAGAATTTTTTGATGGGTTTAAGCCAAACTCTTTATTCCAGCACTTCTTATAACAATCTAAGTATTCATCCTGGTGTGTTTTCTCTGGCAGCATTCACTCTGAAGTAAAGGCATAGAAATGTGTTGCTTTTGTATAAAGGATGATTGCAATAAAGAGGCATTCACATACACCGGTGGGAGATGAAATAAGACAGCACTTAACGTTTGCTGTGTACTGGTATACAACAAGTAGTTGTGAAACTGTTAAAGCAATCTTAAAATTGGAACCTTCAAATCATACTATGTTTGAGCTCATCCCCTTGGAGTCATTTAGGGTGATCTTGACAGTACTAACCCCTTTGGGGATGTTTATTAAAAGAATTTACATTTACATGCAGCTGCTAAGTACCAATGAGTTATTACTCATGAACCCTTACGAAAAGCATTAAGTATCAGGCCAGTTTTGAGGATGAGGAAGAGACAAAGGTTAGGTTTTGTTTATGTTTCACTAATACCAGTGCATAATGAGCTTAACAAGAATGCAATGCCCTTCATAGAACCAGGATAGCTCTCCATCAGTAGTTTTATGCAAGGACACGTTCAGACAAAATCACAAGTGCACTGGAAACAAAGAAACATTTAGACCTGGGTTTCTCTCCCCTAATTTCAGAAAGAAGGATTCTCAAATGAGCTGAGTGAAAATAGTTGCAATTCATTTTGTTACACAGGGAGGCAAAAATGTGTTTTCCTTTTGTATCTGAAACAGAAAAATCTGGATTCATCTGTGTTTTAGTTGCTACATGAAGCCAACCTGCTATGGTCACTACTCTTGCTTTCTATTTTTAGTTCTACATTAACCTGCTTATCTTTCTCTCTTGCTCTCTAGCCTTCTCTGGCTTACATTCTTTTCTTTGTTATATAGAAATGAGCTTGGCTCTTAGAAAAGAAGAGACCTTTCCAGCTGCACCCAGTTTGGGTTATGAACCCAAATGCAGAGCTGAAACATTTCTAGCTGGCCAAGTAGTTAAAACTCAGTGTTTCCTATCTAACTCTCTCATCACAAAAAACCCTAAAACTATATTATATTGATGTAGGGGAAGACTGATATCAGTGTAATACATTTATTAGTATATCACACTATTGTTTTGTCCAAAGAAGAATGATGCAGGTTTCTTAAAGGCAGAGTGTGCATATTTTTGACTAGATAAACTACACCATTAGCTATGACAGTTCATTAAAACCACAGTTTCAAATTTTTCCAACAGAGCTGGACCAAGAAAAGTAAAAAGTAGACTTTTGCTATTAGGTTTTCACAGCTCTGGGATAATACCATATACAAAAACTAGAGGAGAAGCACATTCAAACTAGTGATGCCCTGGGCATTTCAAAAACACTGCCTGTCATCTCAGCTGGAGCCATTTCTGAGAGAAGTAGCATTGCCAAACTGGGTATAAACTGATGAGAATCATTCTATGAAACTACTTGCAAGACATGAACCATCAGATGTAGCCATAAAATCTGCAACTGCAATTTAGATTGAGGCATTCTTTGATTGTAATTAAACTTCAATTCCAAGACAGAAAAGATGAATTGTCATATTCTCCACATAGTATTTATTTTTCAGATGCTGTTCCTTCACCTTCTTCTTCTGGAGGTAAGACTCTGGAGCACAAATTATCAAAAGAGACCTATAATTCTGGATCTGACATATAAGAAAGGATGGGTGACTCACAGATACTATGTGTCTGTTATCATAACCCTAAACACATGAATGTCTGGTACACTGAACTTATAGTTCCCAGAAGACAAAGCTGAAGTTTCTCCTTTGAAAAACATTTTAGCTTTGGTAAACAACCACAGGCACACTTCTTCAGTTTATGACTACAATCAAGTTAAAGCATAAAGCACTTGGTAAGTTGTAGGTGCATTTTAAAACAATAAAGATGGTCTGGAGTTGAGAGTTAAGACCGAAGAATTTCATAATACAATATAAAATTAATCTCTCAGTAAAGCACTAAATATGATACAAAGCCCACAATACTGCCTTAAAACTTAGACTTAGAAATTGAGGCAAAATCCTAAGATAAATAAAGATTTGGAGAATGCCTAAGAGTTAACAGGGATGGCAGAGTTCTACTTTTTGGAGTTTTTAAAGAATCTTGGAACTCATATTAGCTAATGCTTTCACAAATGACACCAATCAAGATAAATGTATGTCAGTGAAGTTTCCTGGTGACAGAAAATGTAGACCAATACATGAGTACATCATATACAAAGGATAGCATGACTGTGACAACATAAGCAAAATACAAATTTAATTCCACAGAACATCATTTTATGGACAACAACAAACATTTCCAATATTTTCAAACAGTATTAAAGGCAATCAACTAGCTGGACATTGAATTGACATTGAAACTAGTTAGGATATGTATTTGACATGATCTTGTGGAATTAAAACCAGATTTTAATACACAAGTAAGTATTATTGACATGATTTAAGACTCTTATGCTGTGAACCAGGAAGAGAGCTTCACACACTTGTATTGATCAGTGGTTTTATCTACTTTTGTACCAGGGATTTGTGACTTCAGCATTCTTAATCAGACTCTATTTTTTGACTGATTTCCTTTGGAAGTAAAACCTATGTGATAATACTGTCTGAGGGTCTTCCCCAACACACTGTGGCACTATTGGTCAGTTTTCAGTTCAAGATGAAAGAAAAGGCAACATTTCAAACATGATTATGCTTTTACAGAAGGAGAAGAGTTTCCTGAAGTATGAACCATAATCTTACACAGAAAATCTGCAAGGCAGAAAAACTTCAGAAATTCTCCAGCTGTAAGAAAAGCTTCATGTAGCACTTGCTGTCAAAGGACTTCAGACTCCAGACCTGAAGAAACATCATTCATGTTACAAAACATATGTTATACATAGCATATATATGTATTTTTTGTGTCTATGTGTGTGTTATATATTATATATATATATATGTGTGTATATATATGTTTTATATAGCACATATATATAATATGTATGTGTGTTATATATGTTTTTATATATATATGGTTTATATAGCATATATAGAATATATATGTGTGTTATATATGTTATATATATATTACTTGCTTCCATGGCACTGGAAAGAAAATATGGGAGAAGGGTGGAGGCTACCTAAATTTCCTGCTACCTAATCTCATACCTTTATTGTTGACTTATTATATTGGTGTAAGAACTTCACAAGTTCTGTAAATTATACAGTGCTATGGTATAGATTTTTAATTATGTTTAATTTGTTAAATGTGCAAAGCTGTAAAAGAGTTTTTGTTAAGCATTGGAACAGGCTGCTCAGGGAAGTGGTGGAGTCATCATCCTTGGAGGTGTTCAAAAAACATATAGATGTGGTACTTACTGGCATGGTGGTAATAAGGTTGACTGTTGGGCTTGATGATCTTAGAGGTTTTTTCCAGCCTTAATGATTTTGTAACGTTTGCTGCCCCTCCTAGCAATATAAATACCTGATAGGTGTTTTCAGACTCCACAGTGCAGCTGCACTTGTAAGAAACACTTTCCACCAAAAAGCTTTGACTGGCAAAAGAAATAAACTCCTTAATTCTGACTTGATACACTCCCTGAAGGATTCATGGCTCTTATGTTGTTGTTGTTGTCATTCCAGTTGCTTCCTTGTTCAGCACAAATGCACTGAATAGGCACCAGGCTGCCAAAAATCCTTCATCGCCTCCAGTAATTGAGTACTATCTCCCAGGCACCTCAATACCAGTCACCTTGGGATTAACATTTAGTCCACAACAAAGTAGCTGAACTTTAATTCCCTCACTCATGTGAATAAAGCCCCTGAGTCCTTAATTAAATCAACCTGGTTTTCAAACACTCAGGAGCTGTGAAGCACGTTTTGTAACACCAGCTAAACAAACCACATGAAGGTTTAGTTTTCAGCTAAAGCCTCTGCAATGTGGTGATTCTTTTTTCATGGGGGAGACTGAATTGCTAGCAACTCCATCTTCACTTGCCAGCTTCAATATTTTACAGTTTAGAAATGAATGTAGCTCTAATACCTTTTTGACAAATCTGATGAACATCCTGTGTGTGTCTCCTAGACTAGAGCTAATGAAACATTTCCCTTTTTCTTTAATAAAAGCCATCTATTAAAAAAGATAATTCTGACTTTTCAAACTTAGAGAAGTTTCTGTGCTTTGGGTAAGTTCACAACCAAGCACACTGTTGCAAAGTAACACTACTTCATTAGATATGTCCCTGTACTTCACAAGGGTCTGTACAAGCTGTAACTTCTGATAAACCAGAAAGACAAAACTGGCACTTGAAATATATGGAGATATTTGTCAGTGGCTGCAAACATCTTCCACAGTGAATGTTTCCTGCTTAAGATGATTCAAAAGTCCATCCATCATGAACACTGTACTTCTTTATGTAAGTCATTCTATTAACTAGGGAGTTAGGTGATGACACCTGCTCTTAAGTGGATTTGTAAAATGAGGTATTCAGAAACTGCTACATTCTCAATACAAAACTAGGGGATTTTTCCACATGTTAAATGATACTTTTGGTTCCTGGGGTATGCATTAATATTTCAAAGCAATAATTGAGGTGTCAATAAAGCCACTGGAGATGATGTAGATCCCTTCCTAATCCCTTCCTTCTTCTGGGAGGACTTTTTGTTTTTCCCAGTTATTTTCCAACACTCACACTTCTAAACCTTCTGCTTGTCTCCAGAGAGCAAAACCTTTAATATTCTCAGAAATCCTGAGGCATATTTAATGGGTAAAATATATATTTATACTATGTTCTGGCAAAGACCTAAATTTGCCCCTTTTTGCTTATTTTCAGTAAGCTAGAATGAGTAGCCTCTGGTCTGTCTGCAGATACACCATATGCAGCACAGCCAGTAAGCAGAGAAACTCCTTGTCTATGTCACAGCACATCTATAAGTAAGTGAATTTTACTGACATTATCATACAAGGAACTTTTTGCACTATCATTGGGTTTCATTTTCAGCACATGTTCTGAAACTGTTCTTTGCAAAATCCTAATGCCAGCTGAAGAGTTCTTTCACTCCCTGGAAAAAGTACTCTGTGTTTTCCTATTGTTATATTGAACTAACCTGTAAATTTATACTAGAGAGAAATCTTTCTAGGGGATAAAGAAAGTGCAACAAGAGAGTTCATCTAATTAATTTGATTTATTAACCTGGATATCACTCAGCACCTTGCAGTTTCTTCTTTTGTTCACAGAGAACATACAAAGCATCTTCCAGTGTACCTGCTTCTCCTTGGTCCCAAACTAATTGGGCCAATGTCTCACAAATTGCCTAATTGGCTGAACATTCTTAGCCTTCTGATTTTAATCAGGGACACATGGTGCATATCAATAGCCTGGTTCATTATGCTTAAAGAAGATCCAGGCTACTGCCCATTTTCAATTAAATTGTATTTAAAAAGAACAGCAACTTGACCTTTTGGGATGCTGCATAATAGGTTTAAAAACTTAAGCAGCTTGTTGTTGTTGTTGTTTTTTTCTTCCTGGAGTAACTAACAAATAGAAACAAGCACCTCTTGTTGCAGTACACCACCAAGGAGCAGACTCTCACATGGCTTTGGATCCCTTAGCTCTATCTTGCAATGATAATAACATCTGAAAAATGAAAATCAATTGCAAAAAGAGGACAGAGTTGTGTCTCTCTACAGCCTTGGTGCTTTCTGTTAGCAAGGGTTATTTTAATAGAAGGGCCTAAAAGCCACCAAAAAATGTAGGCCTGACCAAACTGCATGAGAGGGCCCCAAACCCAAAAGGCTCACTCTTTAAACCCACAGCTGTAGGCAAGAGAAAAATGATGAAAGGTCTTGATAAAGGTAAAGAGCAAGTCTGTGGCAGACCTAGCAACAGAATATACATCTTTTAATTTCTATTATGCCAAATCAAATGGTCAGTTCTATTTATTTCTTCTCAATTCAGACTCTGATTGAAGTATTTATTATTCTAAGACTCTCATGACATCCCTGGGAGGTCATGAAACAGCCAAGAATCTTTTGCCATCAACACAATTTTCCTCCACTTCAGATTACATGGGCTCTTTTTGTCTTCCTGTGGTGATAGCAGTTGTCAGCCAGTATAATCCATGCATGAGCCAACAGAAGAACTGAATTAGGATCAACACATTAGCCAAAGACATCATTGCCCAAGAACTTTTAGCTACTACATATTTAACAAGGATCCTGTTAAAGACTGAATAGAACATGTAAGAAGTTTTTACTGTAAAATATCAGCAGTTCTGGGAAGGCTTAGAAAGAAAAATCTTGTCCCTCCAGTATGTGCTGGCCATGTTAGTAAAAATCTCTGTGGCCTCTTTCGTTGATGCATTGTGTTGAGCTGACTGAAGTACACTCTTCTTTGTAACAGTAAAAAAATCTGTGATTCATGTGCCCCAATGTTCAGGAACAGTACTCCAGATTGAATGTCACCATGGCTTCTGTGAGTGATAAGTGGCAAAACACTATTATGTTTCTAGAGCTCAGGAACAGTCCCACATACAGTGTACTTTTTCATCACCAAATGAGATGAAAGAGTAGAACAAAAACAGATATAGCAACAAAACTCTGGAAAAAAAAAAGATAAAATTATTCACTAACAACAATAACCTCAACAAAGGATACAGAGCATCTCTAAAGACTGAAGTCAGAGGTAATTTTAGATTATGTTGATTAATACAGACTTTAAATGTCCTTAACCATCAATACAACTATTTTTTCATCTATGAGAGTAAAGAATCACCTACCATTCTCCAGCTAGGAATTCATCTGGCAGAGGCAAGAAAGCTACCCCTCATTCAGATTTAAATATTTTTTTCTTTATTTTCAGGTTCTTTAATGCAAATAAATCCATTCTTTTTGGAAGTATATTTCCTTCAGTCTCCCACATGTGGCCAAAGGGCTTCTGAAGAAAGAGGGGACAAAACTAAATTTCTCAGGAAAAAAAATATACAATGTGGACCCCAGAGGATATTTATAGAGCATTCTTCAGGGCCCTGGGGAATCAGAGGGCTAACTAAATATTCTAACTTGTGTGCTTGGAAGTACCACCCTGTTCTCAATGCTGACAGAGGGACACTTGGACTCTTTTGGTTAAAGTTAGCCTTTGTGAATGCTAATACTTCTGACCCAACTACCTTCAAAACACAGAGTTTTGAAAGCTTGGTGTTGATAGTTAAGTATAGTTTTTCAAGCTTAGACCAAAAATATTTGTGAATGGTTCAGCTAGACTGCTGGAGGCATCAGGGTCCAAGAGCAAAAGGACAAGTTATTCTTTCTTGTTCTTCTCAGGTACTCTCTCCTGAGGAACTAGCCACATGCATCCAGACACTATAGGAGGCCGATATTAATTATATATACCCCAGCTACACAGAACATGCATTTTTTAAGCAATGGT
Organism: Galbula dea; assembly: GCA_013399015.1. NCBI lineage: Eukaryota > Metazoa > Chordata > Aves > Piciformes > Galbulidae > Galbula > Galbula dea. The sequence continues at coordinate 1,520,440 of VWZX01007509.1, forward strand.
AGTTAGGCATTTCAGAAACTTTACCAGATAACACAGAAAGTTTCTCTTCACTGAAAGAATCAGAACAAAATGCAGTGTCTTTCTAAAAGCCGTGTTTTGCATCTTGAGAAGAATTGATGAAGGGATTGTGAAGTTCAGTTCTCTGGTTTGGCTTGTGCAAGCTCAGATGAGCCAATTCTGATTGTCTCTTCTGGCCTCTAAATCAGTAATAAAGAAATAGGAAATATTTCCACTATTACCCAGATAAATAGGTTGATAATATTGATAATATTAAAGAGAAAGAATAAAAAGAATGAAAAAAAAATGTGTTTGCCTGCTAAAACTCAGAAGTGGGACAGAATAAGCACTTGAAGTAATAATCATTGTGAATGATTTACAAAGTAGAAGAAAATTATAAAAATCAATAAAATAGAAAAAAGAATCTACCATTTCTTGGCCATCTTTTTCATCCCCATACAGACCATTATTTTCTGTGGGTTTTATAGTTTTGGCTGATTTATCCTAAAGGTTACCAGGTGTTGGTCTAGTGGTTAGGATTCAGCACTCTCACCTCTGTGGCCTGGATTTGATTCCTGGTCAGGGGAGCTTTGTTGTGACCTAGTCTAGGGAATCCTGCTTTGGCAGGAGGGTTGGACTAGATGATCTTTTGAGGTTCCTTCCAACCCCTGACATTCTGTCATTCTGTGAAGTAAGTGTATCTTGCCTTCTGAATAAGGCTACTGGATGCCTTGATAGATTTCATTACAAGAACCATTTCTCTGACATTCAGTTGACATTTGACTGCTCTTGACTTCTGCTGAGCAACTTCTTGTGACAGAAAATATGTGGAGGATTCCTATTCCTATCTAGGAATACTCTATATGTGTAGAGAGTACACAAAATCTCAGGAAGAAGTAACATCAGAATAATCTTTAACATGACCATTTTCACACTTTTTAACTGCTAGAAAACTGACACTCAAACAGCCACTATTCTAATTCTTCTTCAATATTTAAGGATAAAATACCAAAGGTAATTGTGGGATTTTTCATGCAGTGGTGCAAGTAGAAATAATGATAATGGATTAAAATGAGAAAGACATTTACCTGAGCACATACAAAAATGTACAACAGACTTTGGTGACTGGCTACACCTCTTTTATCTTCTCTATACATACTTCATTTCTATACATACAAATGAAGTGATTTCTACATAGTAAATTTGTATACATATAAATTGTGATGTGTAATATGTATACATACAAATTAAGTGATGTGTAAAATGAAATAAAAGGAGTCTTACCTAGGAGTCTAATTGCAAAATGTAGAATTCACCCCTAAAAATCCTTACTCATCTGGTAAAACTTCATCACATCACAGTTTGTATCTTCACTGCCTTCCCTTTGCCATGGTTGCCACTCACCAGGAAATATTCCTCTTGTTTTCTAAGCACTTGAGGATATCAGCCCCCTGAATGACTCCAGGAGTTCAGAAGGTGATCATTGCCAGCTTGGTTACAGGCACTGCAAAAGTCTTGCCATTTTCCTTTCCCTACCTCCTTTCCAATGCAATCATCTCAAAACTGTCAGATTTGTTTCAGTTCCCTTTAGATGAGCTTAAAAATAAAAGCAATAAAATGTACTCTTGCAAAACAAAAGACAATGTTCTGGATTATGAAACTGAAAACACACTTTAGAAAGTAAAGCATAAAATAAATAGACATTGAAGAGATACTTGACATAAGTGCTCTTTCTTCCCTTAAATACATTCAGTGGAAGCATAACAACTGCCAAGCTAAAGGCAGGGGTCTCAAAATTTGCAGGCCCATCACAAGCATTTGGAGACCCATCAGTAATGTGCACACTATAGATTGAAAAACACCCCTTGGAAGAATTGTCTTTCAGAAGACCACTGAGCCTTTATTTGGAAATAGAAGCTAAAAGGGCAGCAGCTCAGTAGCAGTCATTCTCTGAAACATTTTCATTTCCAGTTGACCAAAAGCTAGGAAGCTAGCAATCTATCCTTCATAAAATACACCTTTTTAACTTCCAACTTCTCTTGAGGACCATACTAGATGAAAGTGTTGGTCCATAGAAAACTTCCTGTTCTTTTCTCTTAATTTTGGGAGTTCAGCTGTCTCCACACTCAGGAGATACTCAGACTCCATCAATTACTTTCATATTCATTTTTAAATGCTTGAAGTATATTAAGTGATGCATTAGGTACTCAAATCTACTCATATTTTCAACTGTGCCAAACACCATTTTCACACTAAACTCTCAGTCTGTGTAAACCAAGTATTCCTCTCCCTTTAAAGAATAAACCACTAGTCTCAAAGCACTTCTAGAAGATTAATCTTCACAGAGAACACAGGGAAGTTTCCATTTTTGTTCATAAGACCCAACAGTGGTATCTCCTATTCATCTAAGAGCCACAAAAGGCACACTCACCTCTCTTACCTGCTTTGGAGGTTTAAAACCCACAACATTTGCTTCTCTGGGTCAATCTTCTAGCTATTAAGCCTATGGGGCTTCACAGGAAAGATTTGTCTGACCAGCTAAGAGCAAGGGCATGAATCAATAACCTAGTAAGTTTAAAGTCCTGCTCCTAAGCCTGGGACCTAGTAAAGAGGAACATGCCCCTGGCCTCTGTGGAAAACACACAAACTTTCTTAAGGAAGAAATAAAACCAAGATCCACCCTTCCCAGCTAAATACTCTTCCCAGTATCAATGAGACACACACACTCTCAGACTCTCACCATTTTCAGCTAAAACTCTCCTTAATTCAGTTTGAAACAGCTGCAGGACAAGGGACAAGAATCCTCCAGCAGCAACATGAGGGGTTCCCATACTCCTTATTTTATTGCTTTAGCCATTTCTCAGTTCTAGCCTCCAGTTCAGAGTGTGGAAGGAAGGAAAGTATAAACCAGTATCAGTTTAAACCAAGGATGGAAAAGCAGTAGTTCCTTAAATCTCATCACAGCTCTCAGTTTCTGTGCTTCAATTGTTGTTCTGAAAAGGAGGATGATATTCACAGCAGTGCTGAGAGGACTGGCTGGTCAATACCTGCAAGCATAGCTAAAGGTGTAAATCCACTTTCTGATCAATATGACTTTGATAAGTGTTAAACACAATCAATCCCATTTCCCACCTCCCCCAGGTACCTGTTTGCAAAGCAGATTTTGGGTGAATCAATCATGTCAAATTTATTATAGAACAGTATTGCCCTCCTGTGGCCAAAGGCTTTCCTGAAAAATGAATCTTATGAGGGTTCACCTTTATTTATTTATTTGTGTCTTTCCTCAGATACACTGGGCAATCTCTCTGAAAGGAACTCAGAACTGGGCTAGTCATTTCCAAACACCTTCAAAACCTAGGTCCAAAGCTGGGTTTGGCATCTTGTGAAGTAGTGTCTGAATAGAAAGAGTAAGCAGTAGACATGATGCCAGTCCCTCTGGTTCCTTAACATTTCTCCAGAAGGTGTTATTCACAGCAGAAATTATGATTTCTTGCATTCATCTTCAGTGGTTATGTTTAAGAGTGACAGCATTTCTTTCTGTGCACCATGAATTAATCAGTCCTCTTTTACCTTAGATTTACTGGGGTTTTTTTATTAATCCAAAAGCAGAATCATATGCTGACCACTTTCAGAGTAAGAGACAACCCTCTATCTTTTCTCTGTGAGTGGGCACAGACATTCCAGACCTTACCCCAAACCCATCTAAGTAAACAGATTGTCTCTGAATTAAATGTCTTTTGGATCAGGTCCTTAGTGCCTTAGACATAGTGGAAGAGTCTTCAGCCACATACAGCTGTAACAGACTGCAGTGCAGGTCAGAGACCAACATGAAGCTCCTCATGGCAAAACCAAGGTCCCTCATGCTACAGAACTGATGTGTAAAGCAGAAGAGATCATCCCACCCTTGAATACATAAAATACTCTTAGAAATCCCCATAACTTAGCCAAACAGTATTTCTTAACCAACACAAACACAACTTTGTCATAGGTAAAAAGTTTGGAGATAATAAAAGATTCTTAAACATTAGCCACCCACCTGAGAGAAAACTGTTGCAATAGAGGGTTTCTATATATAAATCACAGGATGAATGCAACTTAAAGCAGCCTAAATCCTTCACTATTAGGTCAAAGTGTCATTGAAAATCAAGTTACAGTTTCTGTGAAGATCAATTGTACTTGATGTATTCCATGGAATGTGCTTGACCTGTTCTATTTTCCCTGCCAATAGTCAGTTAATAAGACTCAGCTATCCTGTTCTGCTGTCAAGGCTGGAGAAACAAAAGGCAATCATCTCTCTCTTTCTTTTCTGATTGTCAGCTATGCAGTGCAAGCATGATTTATCTTTTCCTTCTCACACATGGTCTTTTTCTGACAGACACTGTCAGTGCTGCAACAAATTTAAAGAGAGTTTTGAAAATAGTTATGGTGATGGGATGCCTATGCATGTATGATCCTCATGGCTCTTCTGAGGCATGGAACAGAAATAATCCCATGTGATCAGTATCCCTGATACAGCAAAAGAAAAGGAGTCAGATCTTATCACTGGCTCATTTTCTAGGACTGAATTTGGAGTGTGGTTCACAGGAGGAAGTCCCCTCTATAAACAACAGCAACTGAAAGAGTGGTTAGATATTGGAATAGGCTGGCCAGGGAGGTGGTGGAGTCACCATCCCTGGAGGTTTTTAAGAAGAAGATAGATGTGTTTCTTCAGGGGATGATTTAGGGGTAAGAGTAGTGTAGGGCTATTGGTTGGACTAGATGATCTTGAGGGTCCTTTCCAACCCTAATGATTCTGTGATTCCGTGAAGTTCCATTGCTGTGTTGCAGCAAGGATCTTCACCAGCCACATCTTTCAGCATCATGTCCTATAGCACAAGTAAAGATAGACAGACATTCAGATTTCTTCTGGGAACCCAGAAGACATCTTCCATTTCCCTTTGTGCACCCTCATCCAAACCATGTGGCAGTGAAGGGCCACATTTGGATCCTGCTGCTCTCTCCGAAGCACAGCAGATTTTTGATTGTTCACTTTATTTTTCTGTCTTTTCTGATCAGTTTTTATTTTGGATGCTATCTAGGAAAACAAGTAGAAATGATTAAATGGCTCACATTTAGATTTCCATTTATTTATAATTTTGGCTGGTAGGCTTGTCATCTGTAGTGCTCTATATAAGTTCTGCTGCGTTTAGCACCATGCAGAACCATTCTTTACATTTAATCATTTTTCCCCAGAAAATAATTTTCTTGACAATTACACTGATTTCTTTTTTAGTGGTAGTCCAACTTGCAGAAGCAACAGAAACTATCTGAAACAGCTGGATACATACAACAGCAGGATGCCACCAGGTACTGCAGGTTTTTCTGACTCTCTTCTTTTTGACCCAGACTATAGCCTCTTCATCATCCCTCCCATAGTTCACATTCCACATTTATCCTATATTTGTAAGCTCAGCACTTATGGCTCTGTGGTATAACCCTACCTGCACTCCTTCTTCACAGCACATCTCTACCTGGGGAGTGTGCATTTCAAGCAAGGAGCAAGTCTTCTTCTGGCTCCTAAGTTATTTTTCAGACTGTCATAACACTGCAACCTACAAAAAACAATGAGGATTGTTCTCATTCTTGAGACTGATGTGACCTCAGCTCTCCCTACAATTAATATCCTTTTAGGTTGATTTGACTTGAGCAGATGTTCAGCCACTGCTACTTAGACTTTTTACATTTGAATGTCTCATAGACAACAAGGATTACAAAATACCCTAGAATTAGAGCTTGGCTGATGAAGTCCTAACTCCACTGCAGTCTTCCCCTCCTTGAGTAGTTTCTCTGTGAGGCCCACTGGGAAGGAATAATATCTCACACATAGGAGGTGATATAGATTTTTTTCTAGCTCTGAAACTCTCTCTTTGAATCTTCCATAGGAACAGTAGTTCTTTCAGCTGGACTAGAAGATCCCATCTGTTTAGTTGGCTCAGTTTTCTATAGTTCCCAAGACCCTTCTTCTGCCTAAACAGATGAAATTTCAGGAACAGCAATGAAAACTACAGCTTTTATACTCTCAAGTCTTCATGCCAGAGCTTGTAACACTCAGAAATGCCCAATCAAAAATTCAATCCCCCATGTAACAGTAACTTGAAAAATATTGCTGCTTCTCTTCCAAAGTTCTGATAGCAAATACAGCAGAAAATGAAACTGTATGCCTCTGCAGATATGAAAAAGCCACATCTGAATAATGCAGAACTACAACATCCAACTCTTTCCTTGTGCATCCAGGAAATGGCTGGCAAAAGTTCACATAAGTTTTGTAGAGTTTAGGTGTTGCTTGTTAAAGTTTGAAAGCTATATATGAAATGGGAGGAAAATAAAAGGGTGCAAGCACATATTATGCAGATATACTTAGGAAGTTGTGATATGAACACAAAAGGAAAAAAATGGAGGAAGATCCTCAAGGTATGTAAACAAGGAATGACATAGCCAAAGATAGATGGGAAGAGGAATAAGAAGTAAAAGAGGCAGAACCAAGAGGCAGAACTAGTTCCAGGTGGCAGCACAGCCAAACATGAACACACACATACATTTGCTCAGCACTGAAGTCTTCCTATTGTCACATCTCACTGTGACAATCAGCATTCAAGAGGCCATCAGGATTGCTGTACTACATTTTTGTGGGAGGAAAGGGGATCAAGTTAAACAGCAACAATACTTTTAAGGAGTCCTTAACTAAGTCCCTGACAAAAAAAAAAATGGACACAGTTACTCTGATATAAAATTCACATAAAGAAGCACATCTGTCAGGTTTGTCTCTACGCTGCAATGCTGAGTTCCAGAAAGGATCATTCAAGAGGAAGAGAGTTACAATTAATTATTCATTATAGTTTCATGAAAGAAAAATACAGCACTTAAATATATAGTATTCAAGAATATGGCACTTGGCATTTTTCAGAATCCTTTTTGTTATGTCATGTTCTGTCTCATTAAACTGCTTTTGCATTTTTTTATTGAACTAGAGCCACTCAGGAGTTGCACTGACAGGCTTCATTGCACAGAGCAGCTGCATGTCACTGTCAGGTGAGATATCTGCTAGCTGTGTTGGGAACTGGATAGAAAGGAAAGCTAGATTCACCTCAGTGGACAGAAGTCATCGAGAGCTGTACTCAGGAGCACTAAAACTGGGTCTCTTTAGCTTGGAGAAGAGGAGACTAAGGGGTGACCTCATTTATGCTTTTAAATATATGAAGGGTGTGTGTCAGGAGGATGGGGTCAGGCTCTTCTCAGTGAAGCCCAGTGACAAGACAAGGGGCAGTGGTTGTAAGCTGAAGCATAGGAGGTTCTGTGTGAATACAAGAAAAAATGTTTTCCCAGTTGAGGTGGCAGAGCACTGGCACAGACTGCCCAGAGAGGCTGTGGAGTCTCCTTCTCTGGAGAGATTCAAAACCCATCTGGATGTTCTTCTGTGTGGCCAGGTCTAGGGAATCCTGCTGTGGCAGGGGGGTTGGACTAGATGATCTTTCCAGGTCCCTTCCAACTCCTGACATTCTGAGATTCTGTGATTCTGTGTAAACTAGCAGCCAGTGAGTAGTTTGCTTCTTCCCAAACCAAGTCAAGGTTCACTTTAATCAGCCACAAAGATCATTTCTAGAAGGGCAGTATTCATAAGCTGTTTTTCATACAGTTTAGCTAAGGAAGTCATTTCAGCTAGATAATGGCAACAAAAAGCTGTTACCACTTATGAGAATTAACTACTCTAGAGATATGTTTGGCAATAATATTACATCAACACTTGCTTTTTATTTTCACAAAAAAAAAAAGTGCATAAAAGAAAGGATCCACTTTATGAAAGTGCATATTTAAAAATAAATTCCAAGCTAGATAGTCCTCTTTGATTTTCCAGTAATTCATATTAAGGACATAGGTAAGAAGTTAATGTAATAACAAACATTTTCCCAGTTCACCTTTTCAGCATGTTATGTATTCCATTGTCTTTGGTTTGGCATTGCTTGACTTTCTGCTTGAATGCATAGAATAAAATCCAAGAAAAATAAAGAAGCTATTTCAGAAAAGGGAAACAGTTACATAGCTTAACTTAAACGGACAAAATAATGTTAAAAACAAAAAGGTTTAATCTACACTACAGGAGAGTAGTTTTCCTCTGATTCAGACTTGGAACAAAGCAGACATAAAACTTCCAGTGCTGGAAAAGGACATATTATTGGGTTGGTGTCCTGCTTAGGCAGGGAACTGCGAGTCAACCATACAGAGAATCACAGAGGTGGATGCTGTGATGAAGACTGCTTCTCTGAGCTGAAAATGGAGTTTGCACAGAGACAGAAGGCTTACAGTGATGTCTCAGGTAGAGCTGTAAGCCTCTGGGCTCCTAGAGGAGTGAGAGTGTAAAGTGTTTTTAAGACAACTGTGACTTTTCATCACAAAAAGCTATCATAGGCTCCTAAAGGGAATATCAGAGGAATCTGGGTCCTGTTAGCCCTGCTGAAGTAGTCAAAATTGATGTCTAAAAGCTAATTCTGACCTTGGTCTAACCTTTACAGAACAGCATGCAGTGAAGCAAGGCTTAATCCCTTGACAAACAGGATTGTGTCCTTGGTGAGAGATTTCAGCTCAGTTAGAGCTGGAGCCACGGTCTCAGGCTGCAGCCTGGTCTGCCATCCATCCCAACCTCAGGGTGAACAGAGGATTTTCACATCTCTGGCTAAGGATTACAGTTCTGAGAGTGGTCTGCAGCCCCTTGAAAGTCAAGTTGTTGCTGTTGCTGCTTGCCCAAGTGGGATAACTTCATCCAGTTTAGGCTCTCTGCTGGATTAGCCCAAAGAAAGCAAAGACACTGGTGTTGAGGAGGAGATAGGGCATTAAGAGTAGGAGCTGGAACAAGGAAAGGATTCTGCTGGTGCCCACTGAGATCAGCTCATTGCAGCCTTCCAGATGAAACCTCAAGGAGATGGTAGAGTGACTGAAAAGGGGCAGCATTTGCAGAACCAGAGGGTAATTCCCAAATGTCCACACCAGTGCACACTCAAACAAACCTGCAAAACTTGCTACTTCCTCCTTTTTTTTTTCCTTTTTCTGAACTTGTTTTGATTTTCCTCACAGCTGTGGCTATGGAGCTTCATGTCTCAGTGTGGCTCTTGGCTCTTGCAGCAGTGGCAGGGTTGGTGTCCCAGGGCTTTGGGCTCTGACCAGTAACTGCTGGGCACCAAATGGAATCTGAAAGTCACAGTGCCATGGCCACTGCTTCTCCTTCTGTGGTTTCCTGTTTTGTCCAGTTAAGCAAAACTGGGTGCTCCTGACACAACTTCCCTGCTGTGATGCACTCTTACTTTCCTAGAAACTCTGGAGGAACCAAAGGAGGGCAGTGGCAGCAGGGGCCAAGCATCATGCAGAGGAGAGCCCTGCAGCTATCCCAGATCTGTCCCTGCTCTCTCATGGTTTCTGCAGCCCCCACAGTACCATGAAGGATATACAATAGAATCATGGAATCATTTAGGTTGGAAAAGATTCTTAAGATCATGAGATCCAACTCTAAGCCTAACATTACCAAGGCCACTACTAAACCATGTCCCTAAGCATCGTGTCATTTAAATACCTTCAAGGATGGTGAGTGTGGTGAGACCCTGGAACTGGTTGCCCAGAGAAGCTGTGGGTGCCCCAGCCCTGGAAGTATTCAGGGCCAGGTTGGATGTGGCTTTGAGCAACTTGGTCTAGTTTAAGGTGCCTCTGTCCATGGCAGGGAGAACTAGATGATCTTGAAGGTCCTTTCCAACCCAAACTATTCTAGGATTCTACAAGTCAGTGGACATTACACCTTAGAATCTCTTAAATCTTGGCTTTGGAAAAAGAAGTAGAGAGGGAAACATGGTTCACAAGAGAAATTCAGTTGTTGAGGGTTTTTATTTTTACCATATACAACTATGGTCTGTTTCTGTATAGTGTTGTTGTTATGGTTAGGTTTACACTTCTGGAAGTAGAGTCTTAAAGAATGTTTACTGCAGGCTGCACAAGCAAGTAAAAAGAGGGAGTTAGTTGGAAACAGAATAGGTTTTGTTTTAATAGAGATAAAAATGTCTGGGGTAATATTTTGGCTGGGAGGAAAATTAGGTTTGTAGTTTTAGAATGAGAATTTTCTCCAAATAAAAAGTTAGGTAGATCAGTATACCACTGACCAAATAGGGCTTTGAAAGATGAAATGAAGCAGGACAGAAGTGCAGAAATACTTTGGTAAGGCAGTATCCCAGTGAAGATTTTGGAGAATGAAAAGTTGAAGGGCATTTCTTAGAAGATGAGACATACAGAAGAAACTTGAAAGAACTGGATGGTAACTGAACCACCTCCCTGGGCAGCTTGTTCCAGTGCTTGATAACCTTTTTGTTGAAGAATTTTTTTCCCAATATTCAATCTAAACCTCCTCTAAACAGTGCAACTTGAGCCCATTTCCTCTTGCCCTATCACTGGTTACTTGGGGACAAGAGACCAACCCTCACCTCGTTATAACAGGCAGTTATACACAGCAAGAAGGTCTCCTCTCAGCCTCCAGGATAAACAACTTCTGTCCCCTCAGGTGCTCCTCACTAGTCTTGTTTTGTCTTGAATCTGAAAGTGGCAGCCCCAAGACTGGCACTTCTTCTTCTGCAGTTTCCTTGTTTTCTCCAGCTCAGCAAAACTGGGTGATCCAGACATAATTTTCTCTGATATAATTCCTCATTTCATTTCCTTTCCTTGATGCCCTGCACCCACAGAGGCTAGGGGATAAAAGGAGAGCAGAGATGAGTGTCCTGCAGAGAAGAGTCCTGCAGTCACCCCAGTTCTAGCTCCATTTGTGCTTCTCTCAGGCGCTGCAGCACCATGAAGTTCCTCACAGCTGTGCTGACCACTCTGCTCCTCGTGGCCATCTGCTCTCTGGCTGAGGCTCAACGTGATGACTCAGGTATTGCTGCATCCTCCCAGAAGCCAGGTTTGCTATCCCTCAAGGGGATCCTCGTGTCCATGGGGAGGGCTAGGAGCGGGTGGTCACCACCAGTGCTGAGACAGTTCTCAGGGATGGAGGATTCCAGGTGATGTCCCTCAGGCATACAACACAGGTGATGGTGAATTCCCTGGGAACCCCAGGCAGAGCTTCTGCCACGCTATGGGGTCTCACTGGGGCTGTCTCTCTGCCCTAACAGAGACAGCTGGCTGCTGCCTCAGATACAGCCGACTACGCATCCCACGCAAGCTGATCACCTCCTTCTACATGACCGGAGATGAATGCACCCTGCCAGCGGTGGTGTAAGTACCCAACACTGCAGGGGGTCAGGGTGCAACGCACTGCAACGCACGGTAGCACCCTAAGTGTGTCTGAGGGTGGCCCCGAGAGGAAAGGGGACATAGCCAGGGACACCTGGGGTACTGCCAGCAGGAGGCAGCACTGACATCCTGCTACCCTGCCCAAGCACCCCAATGGTATTTTTCTTCTGACAGCCTGGTCACCACCAAGGGAATGTCCATGTGCGTGGACCCCGAGGCACCCTGGGTGCAAAGATATCTGAAGCACTTCGAGAACCTGCAGAAGAGATCCTCTCCTCCTGCCACCCCAATGTAATGAGCTCCATCCCCATCACCAGACACAAAACAGAGTGCTTGAGCTGCTGCAACCTTCTTCAGCAGGAAAATTCTTTCTATTGACATGCATTTGTTAAACTAAATTGTTCTTGCCAAGGAAGTCAATATGCAAACAAAGTAGAAGAGGGATCAAGATGTCTGTTAATGATGAGTCAGGATTTTTGATGTCTACATAAAGTGTTTGCATTATCAAACCCTTTGGATGTTTCTGAATTCCCTGCTGGAGCCCTGACACAAGGAAATAGACCCACTGGGACCCCCTTGCTCTTCCATGTGCTGGCTTCACTGCTTCCCCTTGGGCAGGGCCCCAAGGTAGCTCCCACACTGCATCTCCCTCCCCAGCCTGTGCTCAGCTTCTGGTCTCCAGCATGACCCAGATGTCCCTGTGAAGTGATGCCAGCCTCTCACCCAGGAGTTGCCCATTTCTCAGGGCCCTCCCCGCACAGCATGTGTGGACCATAGTCACAAATCCCCCAGACCAGCCCACAGACCCACTTGCTATCTACCACCTACCTGCTCAGTGACATGTTTGCTTCAAAGACTGGAGGAACAGGATGGTCTTCTGCACTCAAACATCTCCTTCAGTACAGCACCTTGCAGTGGTGGAGCTGAGGTCGCAGTGCTGAAGATGTCACAGCCTTATCCCCCACAATATCCCATAGCACTGTCAGAGGTGTAGGCAGGATCCTCTTGTGTGCCTCTCTCACCAAAATGAAGTGTCAGGTTCCCAAGGAGGAGTTGAGTGCTGAACAACCCCACAGGCACCTGCCAGAGGGGATTTTGGCCAGCGTCTGGCTGTGAAGGCAGAGGCTTCCACACCATGGGAAGGTGCTCTGGCCTCTCCCCTATCCTGCTCCTGGCATTAGCCACAATGGCACCCCAACATAGTGCCCCAGGGTGACACTGTCCCACAGCAGTGTGCTGCCTGTGCTGGCAGGCTGACTGCAACCCAGGGTTGTTGGCCTGTTATGCCAGCACAATTGGCTCTACATCCATGGCTCTCACCAGCTGCATGGTGAGCCCTGGAGCTTGACACCTCCTAGTCCACAGGCTTGCATTGCCAACAGCTGACAGCAAACACCCTGTTTTACCTTCTTGCAGTACTACATCAGCAGGCTGAGCCAGAGAGGGGCTGATGAAGAGGGTTTCTACAGCTTGCTCTTCCCCAGCATCTGGCAGGAGCTGAAGCAGGAGGCACAGAAGGTGAGACCAGCAGGGAACAAGTTCCCATCGTGGTCCCCATGCCCTCTGGCTTGCACTCTACAGGCCAGCAACTTCCCAGGGATGCTCTGACAACCATCTGCAAGAAACTCACCAGATCCTCATTTATTCAGAAAGGTCCATTTCTGTAGAAATTGAGGATTTTGAGAGGGTACATGAGTCTAGCAGTAGCACAGCATCACCAGCCAGATAGCTGTGGTTTCCTCATCTTCCCTGAGGAAGTCAAGTAAGGACATGTTTGGACAAGGCCAGCAAACTCACCTTACCTATCCTGCCTGCAATCTGGCTGGCTAGGCTCAGCCTGCAGGATAGAAGATGGAGATGAAAAAAAGGCCACAAGTGCTCTCATTTCCAGAGCTCTGCAACAGAATATCTGAAATGCTGGGCAGTTTAGATGTATATAGGATATGTGAAGGTGCAAATTCAATAACAAATTGGTTCAGGCAAGACTGAAGAAGCCAGAAGCAGCTGGTCCAGCTCGTACACTGACCCTTAAAGGAAAAGGTCTCCTGACACTGTACTCAGAAGAAAGTCTCTTAACTCACATTCAGGCCTCTGAACACAAGCTTCAAAGGCCTCCTCTCCTTCATTCTTACAGGAACTGTTCCATAACTGCCATTATATACTTTCTTCTGCCTTCCTTTTAACTAAGACTTTCTCTGATCTTTTTCCTGCTTTGTAATTTCATCCTTCTTCCAAATTTCTCTAATTTTGTTTTCCAATTGAACAGAGGGCAGAAGACAGAATTCTGGATGTGGTCTACATCATGTTTTGTTAGTGTATCTTTTTTAATAAGGATAACAACGAATGAATACCCAAAAAGTGATGATTCATCAACTCAGCCACAGCCCTCTGGAACAATGCTAACAATAATGCTTCCACTGCTTATATCAGTTTTGGCATAGTCCCAGGGATTCAGCTGGACTGTTTTTCAGCTGTGCTAGGGAAAATTGGAGAATTTGACCCAAAGTGCCCAGGAAAGGGAAATCATGGAGTCCATCTCCCATTACCTGCCACTGCATGTTTCTTATTTACACTAAGGTGCACTCTATGATGTGTTTGGCCTCATCAACATGAGAGTAAATCCAGTCTCTATGCAGAAGCCCATAAAATTATTTTGGCTTTTTACTTGTGGGATTAAAGCACCTGGGCAAGGACATACAGAACAATACCAAGCAGTAGTCACTTGACTCAGATGTAAGAGCACTGGCAAACAAAATTCAACAAGCCAGCATAAGCAAACTATTGGTGCTGCATTTCCTTACATACTTCTAAAAAACTTCCTGGTATAGCTCAAAAACTCAAGCAAACAAATGAAAAGCTATGCACAACTATGCTCCATATAAGAAAAAAAGTAGGAACCTGTACAAGTTTATATAGCATAGAGGCTGAATTTATTTGCAGAGGGACTGAAAACTCAATACTTCAAAGGACAGACAAGATGAAACCATCTGTTCCAAAATGACTCAACAATACAGATATAAACTGTAATAATGAGACTATAACAAGCTCTAAACTCTAAAATTGATGTGGAGAGCTGTGCAAGACCTAGGTAATGTTGCTGGGCTTCTCTTTCCACCAGCGTTTCACTATACTTCAATGTGTACTTCAATGCTCACATCAGTTGCTCCTCAGTGCAGTGTATGCTACAATTCTTCTGCCACTTCTGCACTTTAGTCTTACAGCAACAGCTTTTAGATTTATATGACTGAGAAACTCTGCACTGAATTAGGACATTGTGGAAGAGAAAAGACAAGACATATTGCTTACAAGGTAAAAATGAGAGTCTAATGGAGAACCTCCTCTGGGTATTGTTTTCAGAAATCTCATCATAGTTTAGGCAATCTGTTTTCATAGCACTGATTTATAATGTGTGAAAGCTTGATGTTGATAGTACTACAGAGCTCAAGGTCACCCATGAGAGTGAATTTATGAAGTGAACTTTTGCCCCCAGCACTATCTAGACTCAGTATCCCCACCATTCACCACTACCTTGCTAAACAAACACAACAGAGAAATGTCCCCTTATGCTGAAGAACCCAAACTGCACAAGCTTTGCAGAATGCTGAACCAGATTCAAGACAAGAAGGAGCAGCTTCTTTCACCTCCTTCCTCTCAGTAACAACTACATGGAGCGTGCTCTGCATCTCCTGCACTTCTTCCATAGCAGTACATAGATTTAGCAAATTTTTGTAAAACTAGGAAGAATATATACCAACCCCGGACTAAATATCCAGCATTTTCACAGCATCATGCTTTTTCTTCTTAATATAGCTTGACTTAATCCCCTCTAAAGATGTCTTGTTGCCTACAGTACTTCTTGGCTGCCTACTTGATGAAGCAGCATTACCCAGGGAGGTTGGTACCACACAGGACGGGGCACTCCTGCGCAAGAACTGCACTCTCAGCACACAATAACAACCTCAGGGCCAGTTGTATAGTTCACCCCTTGACAACAACCCAATCTACTCATTAACACATATCTCATTCCACCTTTTCTCCACACCATCAAACCCTATGTGCTGTCCTGGGCAGATGTGTCCTACACTACCACCTCCAAGAGAGGACAGAGTCCTTCTTCCCCTCAAGGAGAGTACTGAGGAACTGGTCCCATTCTGACCTTGCACCCTTCCAGAGCTGCCTCTTCTTTTTCTACATACTCTTGAACATTGTGCTAACAGCTGAGAACATAGTTCAGGCAAAGAGGTGGTGTTTAAACCCTTTTTACTTGCACACCTGAAGGAAACACCTTGCTGAGAGACATATAGGGTGCATGCAGGAGGGTGTTCACTGTAGTTACTACAGGCTGGGAGAAAAAAAAAAATCATAAAAGCTGCCACATTTCAGCATATTTCCAACGTTTGTGAAGCAAAACACTCAGGAGAATGAGGTGAAGCCACTTGAGGAGAAACAGACCAAACCTAATCTTTTGCAGGTTATCCAGACCCCAAAGGAGGTGCTTGATTTTCGATCTAAAATGGATTTTCAGGGAGTTGTATCAAGGTGGGTGGTGGTCTCTTTTCCCAAGTAACAAGTGATAGGATGAGAGGGAACCACCTCAAGTTGTGCCAGGGGAGGTTTAGACTGGATATTAGGAAAAATTTCTTCATTTTGTCAAGCACTGCCCAGGGAAGTGGTGGAGTCACAGTCGTTGAAAGTGTTCAAAACCCATATAGATGTGTTACCGAGGGACATGTTTTAATGGTGGACTCGGTAGTGTTAGGCTAGCAGTTGGACCCCACGATCTTAAGCATCTTTTCCATCATAAACGGTTCCGCGACTCTAACCCCACACGAACACTCCTTTCCCTGACCGAGGAGCATGCGATCCGGCAGCCTGAAAACGGGAAGCCGTAAAGCACCTCGGGACTTGTAGTTCCCGTTGCGGCCCGACATGGCGGGACAGCGGGTTCTGGCGGCTCTGAGTGCCGCTTTCTTCCTTGCCGCTGGCGTTCAGGCCAGCAAGTATTCCCGCGAAGCCAACGAGGGCTTGGCGGCCGGCAGCGCCAAGCGTCGGGAGGCCGGGGAGTTCCGGGTGGTGAGGCTGAACCAGGTCTGGGAGAAGGCGCAGCGGGTGAGTGAGGCGGTGCGGGAAGAGTGGCGGCGATGGCAGCCCTCTGCGGAGGAGCTCTGAGGTGGACTTAGGGTCGGGCTTGGCCGCTTCGGGCACTCACCCCCTGTCAGGAGATGGGGTGCGGTGGGAGAAGTGGTACAGAGGCAGTTGGAGGGCGGGACTTGAGCGTGAGGAGAAACCGAGTTTATCGGGGCCGGCGTCGTCTCGACAGGCCCCGGCTTGGTGTTGGGCCTCTGGGCTGCGGTGGCTTTTGTTTGGTTTTCGGGCTTGTTTGCCGCTGACAGGCAGCTCAGAGCAGGACCCGCACAGTCCCGCTCCCTGGGGCAGTCCCAGGAGGCAGGGATCAGCAGTACTACCTAAGGTCTTCTCTCAGGAGGTATTTCCTTCTTCCCTACATGAGGTGTTGATATTCCCATGTGTAAATCCAACTGTTAAACTGCATGCATAGGAAGTGGAAGAGAGAGTGAAGTCCCTCTGGTACCATGGAATCATTAAGGTTGGAAAAGACCTCTCTAAAATCACCAAGTCCAACTGTCAACCTATCACCACCATGCCACTGAACCATGTCCCTGAGTACGAGTTTTTGACACTTCCAGGTACAGTGGCTCCTCCATTTCCCTGAGAAGTGATTCCCATGTTGGATCAGAGACTGGGTCCTGCTGGCTTGAATGCTTTAGCTCTTTTATTAAGGGGCTTGATGCTCTCCTCTGTCTGCAGAGTTAGTTCCTACTTTGCACAAGAGGAGCTCACTGCGCAGGAGAGTAAGACATTCTCCACCTTAGTAGTTACATCACCTTCAGTAATACCAAGTGATGTAGTCACATACAGGAGGACCAGCAAATGGATGTCACCATTCCCAGATGAGAATCTTAATTTTGACAGTGGTACTTGAGTTTCTCTTGCTCAGTGGAAATACTTAATTATAGCTAAGCAGAACAGGTCACAACAGGAAAGTAGGAGCACACTGTACACCCATGTTCATCCCCTGAATACTGTGGAGCATGAAAGTTAGGGTCATGGTTGGTAAAGTTTCAGTTCTTTGATTTGAAGGACTATACTCTTTCCCTCAATGGGAGAAGATGGGATGGGGAATAGGCTAGTGTGTGAAAATGAAACTCCAGCTCTGAACTGACAGCTGAAGAAGAAATAACATGGAGACTAGAAATAAACCATGATGATAGTATTGTCAGTTTCCCTCTTATTTTTTCCAATTATAGTATTTTTTCATTTTCATTCCTGGATCTTCTGGAATTCAAATTTTAGATGCTTTACATCATCTGACCTAAGATCCTAAAATGTAAGATAAAGTTAACTCTGTCAGAGTAAAGAACTAAGCATTACTAAATTCTGTATGTTTGAGCCAGATTTTAGAGAGGCAACACCTACTGGAACTAAATTTGCCACCATCTAAATTTCACTTCTGAATACAATGGACACCCAACCTGTTTTAGAAAGGGATTTTTCAGTATGTCTGGGCAGGGTCTGAAATAAGGGGAAAGCTCTGCCTGTGGGTTAGACAAATGTTTGAAACATATGTGTGCACCAGTGCTGAAGTCACTTCCCCTTGTTTTGGTAGTGGTTGAGATAGTACTGGAAATAAGGAACTCCTGATTTGACATAAAAGATAGGTACTGCAATTCAGTAATGATTGCAGCCAGGCAAAACAGAAAACAGCTTAATTATTGTAATGTTTCACAGATTTCCAGCACTGGATGTTAATGTCCAGGCAGGATAAGAAATAAGGAAAGAGCATGAAGAACTTGATGCCTTGTTATTTAATCATTAAACTTAGCTTTTTACCTCTGACTCCAGTTAGTTATTCCTGTTAGCTTCATCTCTCTGCTGTGAAACTGACAAGAGTTGCACAGTGATTTAAAAATACAAGAAAAGGATGAGCTAAGCTGGAAGAAACTGCCTTCAATCCCCAGGCACCTCTCCTGTTCCCCAGGACTTACCAAATGTGATGGAGAGGGGCCTGGCAATGACTTCTGCCAGCTCCCTCAACACCCGTGGGTGCATCCCATCAGGTCCCATGGATTTATGGATGTCCAGATGGCTTAACTGCTCCCTAATCCGGTCCTCCTCAACAAAGGAAAACTCCTCCATTATCCTAACATCATCTGGGGCTTAGGGGTCTGAGGCTCCTGAGGACAGTCTCTAACAATATAGACAGAGACAACATTCAGTAACTCCACCTTCTTTGTATCATCTGTCACCAAGGCACCCACCTCATTCAGCAGGGGGCCTACATTGCCCCGAGTATTAGTTTTTCGGGCAATGGATTTGAAGAAGCCCTTCCTATTGTCCTTGACCTCCCTTGCAAGGTTTAATTCCAGAGAGGCCTTAGCTTTCCTAGTTGCCTCCCTACAACCTCTGACAACAGTCTTGTGCTCTTCCCATGTGGCCAGCCCCTCTTTCCATGATCTGTAGACTCTTCTTCCACTTCAGTTTGCCCAGCAGTTCCCTACTTAACCATGCAGGTCTCCTGGCTCCCCTCCTTGATTTTCTACGTGAAAGAGTCCAGCACAGAGCCACCAAGATGATGAAGGGGCTGGAACATCTTCCTTATGAGGAAAGGCTGAGGGAGCTGGGTCTAATCTTTAGCTTGGAGGAGAGGAGACTAAGGGGTGACCTCATTTATGCTTTTAAATAGGTGAAGAGTGGGTGTCAGGAGGATGGGGTCAGGCTCTTCTCAGTGGAGCCCAGTGACAGGACAAGGGGCAGTGGTTGTAAGCTGAAGCATAGGAGGTTCTGTATGACTACATGTAGAAATATTTCCCCAGTTGAGGTGGCAGAGCACTGGCACAGACTGCCTATTGTGGAGTCTCCTCTGGAGATATTCAAAATCCATCTGGATGTGCTTCTGTGTGACCTGGTCTAGGGAATCCTGCTGTGGCAGGGGGGTTGGACTAGATGATCTTTAGAGGTCCCTTCCAACTCCTGACATTCTGTGATTCTTTCAAGCAGTTCCCTATCCTTTATATTACTGGCATTGGGAGCAATTAATAGGATCTTTCTTTTCTCCCTTAAGAAACAATGGACTTAATATAGTTCCTTAATTTTTATTAAGATGAACATGTTTGATTGATGATGACATGTCTCCAAACTTTATGTTTTGAGGTTCTGATAACTCTTCTCTGGAACATACAGAAAGCACAAAACTGCAGAGAGTATCTAACATAAACTGCATTGTGTAATCTTTTATAGTGTGTTTCTGATGATAAAGTCATACATTTAAAAGATTGTATTTTCCCATTTTTGCAGTACTTAGAAGCTTAATGCATTATCTAAGTTATTGCTGGTGATTTGATTCCTGGATTTGCTCAGCCTAAATCCATGCTATTTGATTACTGACATTACATTACAGAATTGTGGACATGATGGGTCATTTTCTTCACAATTTATAGCAAACTTTTCACTCAGTCTTCCTTCCTGAAGTATCAAAATGCAGTTCTTGCTGAGCAGAGCATAGTTATTTGGTGCCACTGCAGCAATGAGACTCTGGCTGTCCAAGTCATCCTTCTTGAAGAGGAAATAAGTAAACATGATTCACTGTGCCTGAATTCCTGTCAATAAGAATTTAGTGCATTAGCTCAAAAACATCTTCTCTCTTCTGTGGTTGTTTCCTTACCTCACCTCCTTGTTATTAACATGCACATGTACACAAGGTTTTCTGAAGCATTAATATGATTTGTTACATTTCTTTTTCTTCATCTCAGCTGAATAAGTGTCTAAAATCTAAGTTCAGAAATTGCTCAACTTAACAACAATGCCACTTACCCAACTGCCTCTTAGTCACTGTCTCTGTTCCTTTTTTCTATGTATACTACAAAATGTCAAGCTGACCTCTCATTCATTTAAAACTTTTTTATTTTTTATTCATAGCTTCAGACTCAGTATCTTAATTTTTTGTTCTGTTATGTGGGACAGAAATACCTGTAGGTTTTGTATGGTTTTGATGCACATAAACCATGTTAAAAAGTGCACTTTGATAATAATAAAAATTGCTGATGAAGTGGCTCTTTGGCCTGCAAGGCCATCCCCAGTGTCCTGGTAGTCTGCAAAACCATAGTGACAAATTAAGTTTACTGACTCACTAAAACTATATGGTTAGGAGATGGTCCATAAGAAAGCAGGTGTGGTGGCAATGCCACGTTGAGTAATTACTGCCCTTTGTGAATTAGTGAAGCTGAACTGATTTAATGAATTGATACTTTTCATTCTTTGTTATTGGTATGAGACATTTTTAAGGTAGAATCATTTTCTGAAGGTGATCCTGTTATGTATTGCTGGAAAGAACACCAAAGAAAGACAAAAACTTTTAACCCTCAAGTAATTTTGCTGTTCAAGTAACTGAAGAGCTGAGAGACAGCTGCATAATCACCCTCTGTTAACACTAGTATGCTGGGGGCCTAGCCATGTTCACAGGCAGGAGATGTTATGTATGCAGTGGCTCAGAGGTCCCTAAATTCAGATGGGCACATAGCATTAAAACAATTAAATGTTGTGCTGTCCTGGCTACACATCTCTACTGTCTTCTGAGGTAACACAGCTGCAAGAGATAACTCCACATAACTGAATCCAAATCTTTCTCTGTTCCTGTTAGCTTCAGCTCTCTGCTGTGAAACTGGCAGAGTTGCACAGTGATTTAAAAATACAAGAAAAGGATGAGCTAAGCTGGAAAAAACTGAAGGCTGAAGGGCTGGATGAAGATGGAGAGAAAGAAGCCAAACTCAGACGCAACTTAAATGGTAAGGTGTTATCTTTGCAGAAGGAGGTTAAACTTTTGTTTCAGGCACATGCATATTTAGACACCCGTGTTTGTACCTTTAAATAACAGAATAAATAACAGTGGCTTTCCAGACACTGTGCACACAGGAGTTCTTTGAAGGTCAGTACAGACCTGCAGAAGGCTGACAGATTGGCTTGCTCCTGATGTTTTCAGAAGAGGTCATTAAACCTGGGGCCTCTGTGTGTTTACTGATAACTTTCCCACTGTAAGCTGCAAATTCCAGCTCTGCAAGTCAAGGATGTAGCCCATCTCTCCTCTTCCTTACATAGAATCATCATAGAATCATAGAATGGCTCAAGTTGGAAGGGACCTTAAAGATCATCTAGTTCCAACCCCCCTGCCATGGGCAGGGACGCCACATGCACTAGACCAGGTCATCCAGGGCCACATCCAGCCTGGCCTTAAACACTGCCAGGGATGGGGCCTCCACAACCTCTCTGGGCAACCTGTTGCAGTGCCTCACCACCCTTTGGGTGAAGAACCCCCTTCTAATCTCCAGCCTAAATTTGCCCTCCTTCAGCTTGTAGCCATTCCCCTGTGTCCTCTTGCAATCAGACCAGGAGAAAAGTCTCTCCCCTTCTGCCCTATAATCCCCTTTCAGGTACTGAAAGGCCGCTATAAGGTGGCCTCTAAGCCTTCTCCTCTCCAGGCTGAACAACCCCAATTCCTTCAGCCTGTCCTCGTAGGGGAGGTGCTCCAATCCTTTGATCACCAATTGATCATCTGTAGTTGGTTCTAATATTTCTGTACCTTCCATTCCCTTGCAGTCATTATGACTAAATATGGAATGAATGGAAAGAAGGACTCTCAACTAGTTGATACCAACTACATTAAAGATGGTACAGAAAGTGATACACTAGATGATCCAAGACTGGAAAAATTATGGAGCAAGGTGAGTAAGTTTTCCAGGAACTGGAATGTAGGAAATTAGTGTTTCTTCATTGAACTGTTGTCTGTTTATTCAGAGCCCCCAAACTTGGAATTGAGTAACTTTGCTGCTCTGCTTTTAAGTACTGTCCAAGCTGTTGTCCTCTGTAGCTGCCATCTGTGTGCCCTGAGGGTATCCCACCTGTATCCAAGTCATTGCCAAATCAGACACCCACATAGTCTGCAGGGAGAATAAGGCCCTGGATCCACTGAGGCCAAACAAAGAAATTGCCTCAGATTTCCCTGAACTTGTGATTTCCCTTTGTGTGACTGTTTCACTATGTGGCAGTATACCTGTGATGGTTTCCCTGATTTTCTTATTGTTTCTGAGGGCTTTTTAAAAAGATCATTTAAAATAGAACCATTTCATAGACTGTTTAAAAGTGAAATGTATAGTAATGGGGGGGGGAAGATGTTAAATAAGGACTTTCCCAACCTGGTATTTGGGTGAAATTAAGTATGTATCAAACTGAGAAAGTGTACTGTCAGTCTGGGCACTTAAAACTGGTGAAGTCATAATCTGCAAAAATTAAATAGTTCAAGTTTTAAGAAACAAGTAGTCAGGTAAAGCAAAGAATTCTTAGACTAGTCTAGCACTGTGGTAGTAAAGCAGAGAAAAAGAGCTGTGGGGTTTAAAATGTTACTGTAACTAGATACAGCTCTGGCAAGGGCTACACGATGTCGTGTTTTGGGGAACAGTAAAGTGCATTAGGTAGAAATATTCCTTAGGGGAAAAAAAAGTGTTGGGACTGAATAGGTATCAAAAACATTCATGTATGCATTGCAGCAAATAAGTTACCAGGTTTGCAGGTAGTGCTCCATCTGTCTGACCAGTGCTTCCCTAATTGCTAAAAAGTAGTCCAGTGAGGAACATATCACTGCAGAGCAAGTGCACAGCAGTGATAAAATCCTCACTTGCCAGTAGAGTAAGATTAAGACTGCATAATATCAAGCTGCATCCCTCACGCAAACAATCCCCTTCCTGTTGTGTATGGGGCTCCATAGCCCTTATTTCTGTATTAAATTGTTTCCCATAGAATAGAAACAGTACACTACAAAGGCACATAAATGTGCTAAGAACAGTATGCTGTGAAACTGCTGCGTGGGCAGCTGTGGGAAGAATAGTAGAGTAAAGCTGTGCAGGCTATCAAGGCCCCTGTGCAGCTGCTAAGGCTTCTGCTGGCTGACTCTGACTTCTCTCTCAGGCTGTGTCCCATCACCTCCCATATCTCTAGTCTAACTTCTTGCTTGTGAAAATCTGACCTCTGCCTTGTCTGGTTTCCCTTTTGTGGGAACCTGGCCATTGTGGCCTATAGTGGTATGCTACAGGGGGCCTCCAAGAAAGCTGGTGAGGGACTTTTTAGGATCTCAGGTAGTGATAGGACTAAGAGGAATGGATGCAAACTACAGGAGGGAAGGTTTAGATTAGATATTAGGAGAAGGTTCTTCACCATGAGGGTGGTTAGACACTGGAACAGGTTGCCCAGAGAGGTTGTGGAAGCCCCATCCTTGGAAGCTTTTAAGACAGGGCTGGGTGGGGCTCTGGGTAACCTGATCTAGTGGAAAGTGTCCCTGCCAGGCAGGGGGGTTGGAACTAGAAGGTCTTTAAGGTCCCTTCCAACTCTGACACTTCTATGATAAAGGGATTTAAACCAAAAGTTCTTAAGGAAAAGCTGGACTTAATAATTTTCTAAATGTGGTGGGAAGTGGGAAGAAGTTGAGTGCACTTAAAAGCACTTGGCTAGGAAAGCTTAATGTGCTCGTGTTTCTTTCAGGCCAAGAGCTCTGGGAAGTTCTCTGATGAGGAGTTGGATAAGCTTTGGCGAGAATTTAAGCATCACAAAGAAAAGATTCGGGAATACAATATCCTGCTGGAGACTGTGAGCAGAACAGAAGGTGCTTGAACATTTCTCTGATGTTTTGAGATCAGTACAACTCTTTTTCCCTGTCCATTGCCTCTATTGTTTCCAAGTGTCTTTGAAACTCCTGAAGTCTGATATTTCTGTCAGAGCTGCTTGCAGATGCTGACATTTCCAGATACTTGCTGGGTTTATTCTGCATTAGCTGCCAAAAATCTTGCCAGCTAATGAAAATGTCACCATTTCAATTTTCTGATCCTGCCTGCATTTCAAGCATGGAAGATGCAGTTTAGCAGTGGTGGCCATGGTAGTTTACTGGAAATTATGGAGCAAGAATAGATCCACTGCTGCAAAATGCGGTCCTAAAGTCTGCAGTACATGCATGTTTTATCTCACCAGCTGGGAGCCCAAGAGGATATATTTGGGTATCATAGGCACTGAGCCCAAGGTGTGTTAAAGCATCAAGGATCTGAATCCAGCTTGCTTTACTGATCCAGCTAAAATTGTTACAGCCAAAATATTCTAAGGTTATAGGCAGTTTGATGTTTGCATTGTAGAGTCCAAGCTGGAAGATGCTGGAACTCAACAACAGATGTCCTGGTTGAGTTGTGAAATGCCCAGGGAAGAGGGCACAGGACTCATCAACCATCCCTGTCTTATTTCGTTGGGGTATTGCTAACCTAGGAAAATAAGAACATTTCCTTAATAAAATCTTGGCTGGTGGACAGTAGGATTTTAAAGGCATTTCTATAATTCCACTCTCCAGAGCACTGAGGAGCATTGATCCTAATATTGACTTGCAAAAGGAATCACTGCTCCTTAAAGTGTGCTGTTGACGCTTTATTTACACTCAGCTCACATGCTAAGAACATGCCATCTTTCATTCACCTCAGGTTTGGGGGGATTTGGGGAGCTTTTGACCTCTCAGGATTTGGCCTACAATCAATAACACTTTTCTTCTACAACAGATATCCACAAAAATGTTATCAACCCATCTGAGGAGAACCTGGTGAAAGAGGAAATCCTGCACAGCAAACACAGAGAGCTCAAGGACAAACTGAGAAGCATCAATCAGGGGTTTGAGCGCTTGCGTAAAGTCAGTCACCAGGGATATGACACAACCAGTGGTATGACACAGTAGTTTTTATGCTTATTTGGGATTAATTGCTTGAAAATAAACAAAACTGTGGGCAAGTAATAAGGTGTAGTCACACTACATGGTGGTGTGCCCACAATGGACTGGAGAGATGCAGCCAGGCTATTCTGTTGAGAAGCCAACCCTAGAAGCCTAATGATCGGGTAGGAACAACCTGCAACCTGTAAAGAGGATAGTTCTGTCTTCCCTGCCCACATGAGAAGGGGTGTTATGCCATCAGCCCCAATGGGGTAGGTAAGTGAATGAAATACAGGGCAGGCAATGCCCTTATTCACTTCCTAGAGGGTTTTCTTGGTTTAAAAACAATACTGTAGTTTGAAGTACTTGGATTTTTCTTCTTTTTTTCTCTAAACAGTCTTATTAGTAATGGAGTGCTTAATATCTCTGTGTGTATGGATGTGAGAAATAGAAGCTGGGCATAAAAGCTGTGTGTCCAGATACTCATTTGGTGGTATGTGTTTGTTTAGAATTTGAAGAACCAAGAGTGATTGATTTGTGGGACATGGCCAAATCAGCCAATTTCACTGAGAAAGAACTTGAATCTTTTCGGGTAAGTAGCATTCCAGTTAGATCTCTTGTGGAAAGGTATTCTCCCACATGAAGAAAAACTCAGTGTTACTCAGCACAGCCTCTTCTGTACTGCTCTTCATATACACAATAAAAAAAGAGGTACTCTTCTTTCTTAATCTTGCAGATATATAAATGAGGGTAGCAAGTCCTATGCATGGTTCTGTTATCATCAGCAAAATGAAAGTTCTGAATCCTGAAATGCACCACTGACCAAAATTAAGTGGCCTCTGTTGAACAAGGAGATTTCACTGTAGGGTTTGTCTGAGTTATTCTGGATATAATGCATAGAGCTGCTGCCATAAGCACTGTAGCAGTTTGTGTTGTTCATATCCTCTTCACAGAGAACAGGTCCTTTCTCTTCCCAGGGAAACCGAATTTACTGCCTCGAAGGAGCAAAACAAGGGCATGTTTTTGTGGGTAGAGACATTACTGATTCTTTGGTCCCCCTTGCAGTGCACCAGGTTATGTGAGGACTGTCTCTGATGTGTCCCTGAATACCACAGGTAGCCTGGCTGCTGTCTTTGGGGCAAACTAAGAGGGCTTTTTGTTTGTTAATTAATTCATGCTGTTTCAGATTCATCACAGCAGACTGCAAACCCAGAAAACATTTAAGTCTGAACAGAAAATAACAAATCCAGGATCTGATTTTGAAAAGAGGCTTCTCTTAAAAATAGTCTGTCTCCTTCCCCCCACTCCACCATTCTGATGTTTAAACTTTTATTTGGTACCCACTGCTGTCATCTTCTAGCACTTCACAGCCAACAGCAGTGGGACATTTCTAGTACCTGCCTTCAATATTGTCTGGGAGGTGATGATAAAGTTCTGTCCAGACAGTCTTAAGAAACAGGGAACTGAAAAAGCTCTTTGTGTTTGACTTAGTAAAATAGCACTAGGGATGTCTTGGCAAGAAAAGGGAGAAGAAGCCTTGGAAAGAAAATTCTGTGAAGCTCTGTGTATTTGTTGTCTTAGGAGGAGCTGAAACACTTTGAAGCAAAAATTGAAAAACACCATCATTATCAGAAACAACTGGAAATTTCACATGAGAAACTGAAGCACATAGAAGGAACTGGAGATAAGGATCATCTGAACAGAAACAAAGAGAAATATGCCATGCTGGAAGAAAAGACAAAAGAATTAGGATATAAGGTCTGTATAAATCCAGTGCATGTACATGTTGAAAGGTTAGCTCAGTAGCAGAGGGCATGTAGATTATGCAGTACTGATTTTTCATGCAGTTTGAGTGACTTCCAGAGAGGGAGTTAAAGGCACTCTTGTGCTCTGTGTTTGACACAGGATAGATGTAGTTGGTTATTTTTATAGACCTGATTCTAAAATGCCTGAAATCTCCCTGGTCTCTTCTTTTCCTGTTGTCCCATACACTGCTAGCAAAATGTGAATGTATGATACTGGTAATTCATTGTCACACTAAAAATTGTTAATGTGTTTTGGTTTTCTGCTAGGTAAAGAAGCACTTGCAAGACTTATCCAGCAGAATCTCTCAAGGTCTTCAACACAATGAATTATAAAAACTTGTTCTCCTTCATGGGATCAGTCTATCTATTCACACAAAACAGATAATGTGGGTTTTGAACAGGCTTTCCCAAGGTGCCCTTCTGTGATAGGAAGGACTGAACAGGATTGTCCTCTAATAATGTGGTTTTTTCTTCACTTAATTGCCAGGTTTGTATTTGCACTATCAAATGACATGATTTGATTATAAATCTAAGTTGCACATCTTCAATCATAGAAATCTTACATCTGAATCAAGTAATCTGCTAGAAGCAATTATGTCAAAAGGAAAAACACATGAACTCTTAGGGGATTCCTGCTAGTAAAATAATACTAATAGTCAGGAAAGGGTTCATTGATTCTGCTCAATAAAAACAAACAGTGAGGTACCAGAAGTTAGAACAGAGGCTAGAAAAATTCTTTTTATTTCAATGTCTGGCCTATTGCATTTCCTGCTTAAGGGAACAGAAATATTTCTATGGACTTGGAGCAGTGGCTCAGAGCTGCACTGTATATGAATCTGTCATGTGAGAGGGGAAGAGTGAGGGAAGAAGTGTTAAGACCAGTTCACACAATTTAGTTACAGACTAACACATGTGAAGTTACTGAATGTATGTATACAATTGCCTTGTTCATGGCTCTTAGTTTTGTCACACTAAGTCATTAAAAACAAATCAAAATGATCCTGTGCTGCTTTTTATTTCCTTTTCCTCATTTAGTGAGAAATAACCAGACCTGGGTTTTGAGCATGTTGCTTATTCCTTTAAATTGAACTTCACTCACATGTTACTTTTTAAGACAGGAGGGATAGTTTTGCAGCACAAGAATGCTTCTGTGAGCTGAATAGTCAGAAGGCTCTCAAAGCAGCTCCTGTCTGGGCACATATTCCAATACAGTCCTCAGTAAAGATTATTATCACTTTCCCTTTTGAGACCAGAATTTTCTGTTGTGCATCAGAACTGTAGCAAACATCAGCCATCTGGGTTGAAATTTTCTAGCATAGTAATGCTGACCCTTTATTTCTATGGAGTGTTTCACATGAACAAGGTTAAGACAAAGGTCCAGAGTAGGTAAATCATTACAGCTGCTTGGCTGGGGAGTGCTGTCCCCACAGCACCCATTGCAGTGCTGTCCTTGAGCCTGTCTCCAAGCACAGAGCTGCTTCAGCAGAAGCTGTCAACAGGTGCTGGCTACTGTACCATATCTTCCCCCACCACATCATGATAATCCTGGGGCTCAGAGGCCAGGTAGATTCCAGCAGAGAGAACACTTGTCACATGCTTCAAGATACAAAAGGCTGTCAAAAATAGTTCCATGTCACAGTAATTTTATATTGGGGAACACAGATCATCAGTGGCAAAGGTTGCAGGTGGGTCAGCACAGTCACCTGACTTTAGTTATTTAACATAGCTGTTAATGAGGCATTGAGCCCAAAGACTCTTCACACAAACAGAGGAGTCTGCAACAGCAGAGAGAAGACAGGAGGACTAGTCTCTATTCCTGTCAAGGGGTCTAGGGCTTCCCCTGCTTTTGTGAGGTCTGGGGACAGTCCACAAACTAGTGAGTTGTAAAGTCTGATTTCATTCTGGTTTCTATAGTCTGCACCTCACACACATCAATAAGATGTACAAGTCAGTTAATTATTGCAGGTTTCAAGCCTCCAAAGACAATTCATACGGGCAAAATAAGAAGCAGGGATACTCTTTGAGGCATTAAAAGGTTAAAAAGAAGCTTGACTCACCACTCTTTGTGTTTCTGTAAATAACAAGTAAAATTCAAAGGTATTAATGAAATATGCCTGCAGTGCTGGACCTCGAGGAAGACGAGTTCTGGACTTGGTGAGACTGCATCTGAATAGGAAAGAACTAAGAGCATTTAAAGAGGGGTTGAACCTTCTCCTTCCTCTTCCTGAGTTGGTATTTTGTCTAATCCTTCTGTAATTCTTCAAATTACCAAGTTTTTCAAACCATTCTGAGAAACAATTTGGAATACAGAAGTGGGAGGAAAGAAGTGCATTTCTTGAGGGTGGGGGGGGCATCGGAACATTCTATGTTTTATACAGTCTTAAATTCTGCCCTGAAAAAGAACCTCAATTTAAGTAAACATGTGAGTGATTTCACAGAGGAGAGATTTTATTTATTTACCCAGGATGGGGGTGGAAATGAGAGGGGAAATAAATACATGCAGCATTAAATACAACAAAAATAACCAAGTCTTTCTTATAACAGACAACATCCTACATGCTGGTAGAGGAACTAGGATTGCATCATTCTACCAAGGCAAATAACAGCCACTAGGGCAGATATATTGCTGCAGTGATTTCCCCTCTCCCCTCCCAAGGGATTCTGATGTCTAATGAACCAGGCAATAGCCAGAGTATTTAAATTCCCCAAGCACACAGAGATCATTTACAATTTGTGAGCTGAGGTGCCACTTGATTTTCCATCCTCCTCTTCCCAGTAGTGACCAAGTTCCTGCTTGTACAGATCAGGAGCTGATGGGAGCAGGATCTGTGATGGGACTCTTCTCCTGCTTGCCAATGCCTGATAACCCTCTCAGTGGAGAAATTCTTCCCAATATCTAACCTGAACCTCCCCTGGCACAACTTGAAGCCATTTCCTTTTGTCTTATCACTTATTACCTGGGTTCAATATTGGGTTTGCATATATTTGTATTATTATTTTCATTAAGGTAGTTCTAATTTAAGTGTCTCTCCCTTATTCTCTTCCTCCTTCCCTTTGGGAAGGGAGGAAGGGGAAGGGAAGGGAGAGGGGTTAATAGAGTGTATCTGTCACTCATTTAGTGGCCAGCCCTAAACCTTGTCACTTATCTACAGAGAGAGGTTCCTGCCACAGTCCAACAGCAACAAGAGGGTCTAAATATTGTCAGTTAAAGGAGGGCTTGGCCAGAAGTACACACACTGAAGAGTACCTAGTGTCAGCAAAGCTCCAAAGCAACCCACCTGGGACCTCAAGTCCAGTCAGCACAGGAAATGCATTCTCACAGCTGTCACTTGCAGTCACTAGCATCATGCATTTACTGTAAAAAGCACAGAGACAGCAAAAATTCAGCTAAGACCAGTTCCTGAGATTTCAGGAGATCTAATCCTCCTCTAGCAAATCTCCCAGCTATTGTAAATAACACTGGTACAGCTGGATGCAGAATTGGGTGCACCTTCAAGTCAAGTTAGGGTGTTCCATCCCTCACCCAACATATACACTAAGCTTTCATATACTTGCCACACAGAAAAACCAGATGCAGAAGACAATTCCCTCCAAGATCTAGACCATACATGTACAGTAGAAACCCAAACCATTTGCACAACTTGATGCAAGGGCAATCATAGAAACATAGAATCATTTCACAGAATCACAGAATGTTAGGAGTTGGAAGGGGCCTGGAAAGATCATCTAGTCCAACCCCCCTGCCACAGCAGGAAAGCCTACAGCACCCGGTATTCCCAGGCAGGAACAGGTCACACAGAAGCATGTCCAGACTTAAGCTGGAAACTCTCTGAGATCATTTTGAGTCCTAACACTACCAGTCTCACCACTAAACCATGTCCTCAAGCACCATATCTCCATGGTGTTTTGAACACGTCCAGGGATAGTGACTCCACCACCTCCCCAGCAGCCTGCGCCAATGCCTGATAACCCTCTTGGTGAAGAAATTCTTCCTAATAACCAATCTGAACCTATCCTCATGCAACTTGAAGCCATTTTCTCTTATCCTATTACCCACTACCTGGGAGAAGAGACCAAGCCCTACCTCACTACCACCTCCCAATGAGACACACACATGTTCACACACGCAGCATGACAGTCTGCCTCTTTGGAGTGGACACCAGCATTCAGCCATCCCACAATTCCCACTCCACTCCTGGTAGAGACAATGCCATCATATCTTCTGTTTGACTGAGGACACAACCACAATCTCAGTGTGTTCCCAGGACACTCCACCTCCTTGCTCCAACCACACTGTGTACAGCAGCAGCAATCCAGCTGGCAGCCTTCAGCACTGCCCCAAACTACATTTAGGCCCAAATACTCTTCTGTCACCCTGTTGCTGCCCTTCTCCTGGCAGTACAGGACAACTGTCACTTACCAGCTCTCTGCTGACACCTACCTTCTTCTCCAACAAGTTCCTAGGATGAGTTTTTTGCCTTGCTTCCCAATCTGTGCCCTGCACTGCTGACTGTTGGTGGTAGAAGGACAAAGTTCCAGTGGTGTGGGAAAACAACAGAAGATTGGCAAGGAGGATTGTAAACCTGCTCAAGTGACCTGCAGTTGGGGTGTCAAAAAACACATCCATCATACCAATTGTTGTTTGGCCTTGTGTGTTGGACAAGTAGAACATCTGTGTTTAGATAACATAGGCTATCACAGACTTAGAGGCATCCTACTGAACATACTTGAGATTCCTGCCCTGCTGTGGGAAAGATCACAGCACGGTGGTAAGCTGTGCCTTGATAAACAGGCAAACCCAGATGATTTGTTGATTCTCTAGCACACACCAAGCTCAGTGGTGCCTGTGGCCCTGTTTGTGTGCCTCTGCCCAGCTGCTGCTTCAGGCTGCCCCAATTGGCAAGGTCACAAGGATAAATTGACTCCTTGCACTTCAGAAGACTGAGGGGGGATCTGATCAATCCTTATCAATACTTACTGGGTGGGGGCCAGGAGGATGGGGCCAGGCTTTCTTCAGTGGTGCCCAGTGACAGGGCAAGAGGGAACAGACACAAACTGGAACACAGGAAGTTCCATCTAAACATAAGGAGGAACTTCTTTACTTTGAGGGTGGTAGAGCACTGGCCCAGGCTGCCCAGGGAGGTGGTGGAGACTCCATCTCTGGAGACATTTCAAACCTGCCTGGTTACCATCATGTGCAACCTGCTGTAAGTGAACTGCTCTGACAGGGGGGTTGGACTAGATATCTCCAGAGGTCCCTTCCAACCCCTAACATTCTGTGACTCACCCATGGTTGTTCCTGCATCCTGCCTGTGCTGGCTCCCACAGGCAGCCAAAGGCAAGCCATGGGTGCCTCTGCCAACGCACAGAGACACTGAGCTGTGATGAATCCAAGCAATTCCTTACATAACAAAACTTCAGTATCCAAAGGGCAGGTTCCTTTCTGAGCATGCTATCTGCTCTATTTTCTGGAGATGAACTAATCACAAATTGCTAGCTCAGCCCACAGATCAGTAAAATTTAACTCACACAATAGCAGATGCTAGAGCTTTTTGGTTTTCCTTTTTTTGTTTTTTGAAGGGATTTCACCACAGCATAAGGCAATATAGAGACAAATTACTGTCAGGTTACATCTGCTTTCTGATGCCACCCCCTCACTGCACATTCCTCAAATAAGTTGACACTTATTATTTCAGTACAACAGTGATGTTACATACGCCTCTGTGTACACAGTGGGATAAGAAATTTGAATTATTTTGAGATGCTCTGAGGCAGATACATGTTTGAAAGCGAGTTTGAAAGTTAACTTTCACTCATCCTAACTTTACTCAAAGTTTACTTGGCAGCTGCACTTTCCTAAACCTGTCCACTGTCTTCTAAAGCTATTTATTGTAGCAGAATCCAGGACATGAATTACATGTATTTTCCTGTCACATTCCAGCCTTCCAAAGAAAACTCCACAGGACAGTTGGTTTTAATCTGTAGCTAACTGATTATTACTATCCCAAGCTTCAGTCAGAATAAGGCTACCCTGAAGCCTGTCATCATTAGAATAGAATAGAAATACAGAAATAGAAATATACAGAAATAGAAATATACAGAAATAGAAATATACAGAAATAGAAATATACAGAAATAGAAATATACAGAAATAGAAATATACAGAAATAGAAATATACAGAAATAGAAATATACAGAAATAGAAATATACAGAAATAGAAATATACAGAAATAGAAATATACAGAAATAGAAATATACAGAAATAGAAATATACAGAAATAGAAATATACAGAAATAGAAATATACAGAAATAGAAATATACAGAAATAGAAATATACAGAAATAGAAATATACAGAAATAGAAATATACAGAAATAGAAATATACAGAAATAGAAATATACAGAAATAGAAATATACAGAAATAGAAATATACAGAAATAGAAATATACAGAAATAGAAATATACAGAAATAGAAATATACAGAAATAGAAATATACAGAAATAGAAATATACAGAAATAGAAATATACAGAAATAGAAATATACAGAAATAGAAATATACAGAAATAGAAATATACAGAAATAGAAATATACAGAAATAGAAATATACAGAAATAGAAATATACAGAAATAGAAATATACAGAAATAGAAATATACAGAAATAGAAATATACAGAAATAGAAATATACAGAAATAGAAATATACAGAAATAGAAATAGAATAGATTTCCTAAGAAGGGACTTGCTACTCTAACTGCCTGACCACTTCAAGGCTGACCAGGCACAGATGATGTTATTAAGGGCATCATTCAAGCACCTCTTAAACACTGTCAGGCTTAGGGCATCTCTCTGGGAAGCCTGTTCCAGTGTTTGGCCACCCTCTGAGGAAAGAAATGTTTCCTACTGTCTATTCTAAACCTCCCCTGATGTGTCCTGATGTTTGCAGAGCTACTCCTTACAAACTTCCTGTTAATAACTTCAAATTCTTCCATCCTTACTTGGCTTTGTTTGTTCTTATTGCTGTATGATATTAAATTAACTTTTCCTTCCAACCTAGAATGCAAAATAATGTTTGTATGACTGGCTGAATGAGAGCTGAGGATCTTCCCAGATAAAAGGTGACATAAAAATATTACGGCACTGACATCTGAAAAAAAAATGTGTAATTTTAAAAGAAATGATTGGCCACTAACCCCCAAAATTCTGTGCCTGCTTTCTATGGTCATTTTAGCAATAGTATTTGTGTAATCCCAGGCAAACTAGAAAAGGTACTTACCAAAGGGTCCATGTCTCAGCATCTCATAAAAAAATGTAATCACTCATAACCCAAATTTGAGTATAGTGTCCCAAAGTACACCAATTAAAACTGGTTTGTTCACAGCAGACAGGAAAATGAGAATGTTTTCCAAGCTATTTGCTAAAAAGCAACACTTGGGGCAGATTTTTGCACACATTTAGATGCCTAAAGACACCTCCTGGCATTCTCCACCATTAGGTGCCAGAGTGCTAATAAAAACCCAGACAACTATTTGCATTGTCAGGCAATGAAATGGCTCCAGGCTCCAGCCCTCCCATCCTGCAAGCACATGTTAACTTGGAGAAATTCCATCACCCAAATACTTGCATATAAAAATGTTCCATAACAGCTTATGAACAACACCATAAAAGCCACTGAAGTAGTAGTTCTGTTTGGCAGTAATCTTACAAAGTAGGACTATTAGCAAGAAGGAGGTGTGTACCCAGCAGACAAAGGGTTATGCCCAAATGATGGAGTGTTTGCTTATCACAGAGCACCACCCACAGACTGGACCTTCTGCCATCCTAAAGGACTTTGAGAACATCTTGCAGAAGTATCAACCACACCACACTGTTTTCTTCTTCTGGTAATGAACTCCTCAGACTCCTGGTAAGGGCAGGAGGAGATCTGACTCTGGTAGAATGCTGAACTAAAAATGAGCAAAGCCTTCAGTTTTTTACCAGCAGAAGTTCTGAGTCATATTTAGCTCCAAAAGTGTGGGAGATCTTTTGGGCTTTTTGCAAAGAGCTCTGCAATCATTCTATAGCTATCACAAGCTGTATTTTAATCACTCATGCACAAAGTTTTATGCAAGGCCTGTGAATAAACCCCCAACTATTTGTACATTAACAGCAGTACTAGAGATAACCCATAGAAGTTCTGTGGTGAGCACAAGCTTGAACTGACAGAATGGTTAAGGTGGAAAGGGGCCACCAGAGGTCATCTAATCCAACTTCCCTGCTTTACCAGGATGTTCTAGAGCACATCACTCAGGATTGTGTCCAGGCACTTTTTGAATACCCCCCAGGGAAGGAGACTCCACAACCTCTCTGGACTGCCTGTTCCAATGCTCAGTCAGATAGGCACATAGCAAGAGATTTAACCTTGCAAGTCCTCCTGAGGAAGAGCCTTAACTGAACAGCAGTTCAGTTAGGTAAACCTGGCCCTAAGAAGCCCTAAGTCCAGGCCATTCCAGTTGTACTGGAGATGTGTTTATAAAGCAGATCACCACTGTCCATTTGCCAAATAAAAAACATCTTTTAAACTGGAAATCTCCTAAGAAATATTTCTTTTCCCTTCAGAGATGTGCTAGGCAGATAAACAAAAACCTACATCTTAGCACAGGACAGATGACAACAGCAATTATCAACTCTCAAACACATTTTTATTTATTTGAGAGATTTCTGATATTTTACATTACTTTTGAGGCTACATTCAAATAAAGGTGTAGGTTAAATTCTGCCTCAAATCCAAACACCCACCTCTCTTTCTGAGTCACTTAGTGAAACCCTCACTGGCACATCACTTCCAACCATTGACATAAATTACAATGCATATCTGAAAGCCAGAACTGGGCTGTGAGATTATATCTTAAGAGGACACAGTCAAGAAATTGTAATATCCAAGATATCACTCCCATTAACTTCTGGAAGCTAAAGCTGATATGTTATCACAGGCCAAAATTTTGTTTTCTTCCTAAGTACACTGCCTTGTTAGTCTGGTGTCACTGCCATAGATCAGGACAAATAAAGACATAGGACATAAGAATTACATAGACAAGGCAACACAAGAAACAGTCAGCTTTTGAATTATTCAACCTCATTGTACAAAAGCAAGATGTCACAGCCTTGTGGATAAACCTATAGGACAACATAAGATCCTTCTGTGCCTCAATTCTGTAGCATCTCTGAAGACATCATCCTCTGACACAGAGGTGGGTTTATGCTATTTAGGGACAGCAAAGAATTAGTCAGTGAAAGTTTTAGATGCAAGGTGGATGATCTGCTTTTGTTGATGGCTTGCATTAGGGATAGTTTTGGAGATAGAAATAAAGGACTCCATTTCCAGAAGTAAATGTGTCTTTTGAGAAATAAATAATTGACTAATAAAATTAAATAGCATTAAGTAATTGATTTTAAGATATTCTGTCTGAGAAAACTGAGAGAGGATTTTCAAAGTGATACATGTGTTCCTTAGCAGGAAAATTGCTAAGAATTACAGGTACTTGGCAACTATGAAACCAAAGCCTATGGCCTGACAGAGGGTTTTTAAGAACAGAAGCACCAAAAATGTCCCTTCACATTATTTTGGTTTATAGACATAACTTGAGTGTGCTCTTGTCTACATGCATACACAAATGCACCCCTGACACTGCAGCTTTTAAATCTGAGCCACTTTAAGCAAAGCTATAGAACTCTTGGTGAGGTATAAAACTGAACCACCCACAGGTAAAATTAAGCATGTCCATAAATAAGCATTAAAAAAATTGAACAAAATTGTGCCTGCAAAAAAAAAATAAAAATCAGGCATTGAATTTTCTTGCTTTTGTAAGTGCTCATTAATATATTAATAGAGGTTTTCCATCTTTTATACACTCAGATATATACATATATTTTAACATAATGTGTGCTCACATATGACATGTACACACATGCAAACACACTTATCACATCCACACTCACATTCCCTTACCTGCACACACACACTTCTTTATCTTTAAAGCAAATGCCACCATTTAATAAACACTGGAATTGGTTCCAGGTTCTCCAGGATTTTAGAATGACAGAAAAAGGTAACTTACACCTGTCATGGTGCATGAAATAAAAAGAAAATCTGGACTTTATAACCAAATTAAAATGAAATGAGAGAGCATCATGCTCCCAGCTTTCCAATTGGGAATCAAGCATTGGAATGAATCTGGTATACGTGCAACAAGCAATGGCAGCGTTTTGCATGAGTATGTTTTTATGACCAACATGAATCTTTTGGAAGATAAAACAGTACCAATCAAGGGTGAGGAAAAAGTTCTTTCCTAGACAGGTCACTGCTGAGAGCTTTTCTTCTTCTGCTCTAGCTCCTGCAAGCGTTCCTCCCGGCACTGAGCGTGCTGCGTTCCCACTTTGTGGGCTGTCTCGGTGGCTGCAATGTCAATCTGTGCATATCTGGATGATCCACTCCCTGAAACACCAAATGAAATCCTGTAAAAGACTATACCCCTCATATACTCTTGGCTAAAACTGACCCAGGGTTAAGCTACTGAGATACTACTTCCACAGATTTCCCAGACAATCCTGATCTGGTCTTCAAGCAAGCTCTATAAAGGGAGCAAGATGATAACCACAAGTAAAAATACAATAAAATAATAATAATAATTTTAAAAATGAACATAAATGAAAAGCTTTATTGTCCATATAATTTAGCTATCTGGTTTTCTTCAAATAAGCAAACAAACCACTTGTATTTCTGCCCCAGGTTTGAATCTCCACTGGTACTCCTCCCAGTAGAAGACAAAATCGAACTCAGTTCTGCCACTTCATCAGCAGAGGAGGCTTCAGCAGCAGACAGTAGCCCACTTACTCACTAGTAAGTCAGTAAATGAACAACATCTGGTATTTGAAAAGAATACCCCTTTGGTAGGGCAGTTGCAAGGATTCTTCTTTGCCTGGATTAGGTACTCTGACTATTTACCAGACCAACCACCTTCAGTCTCAGAGAGAATGACAATTAGCAATAAGGGAGATAAAAGCTGCTCAGTTTGTTCAAGAGTAAAATAGTTCTGCATAGGTGCAGACATAGAACTCTAGAGGCTGGGAGAATTTAGTATGTAAAGATTAAATATTGATGGTCATTAAAGGCACCTTCAAGGTTCTACAAGTTGAGCTTGGGAGGGTAGTTGACATTTAGGGAAGTTTATGTCAGTTCATGGAATTTGGCTCTTTCTTAACACCATGATTCACTGTCTTTACAATGAGGAGGAAACAGCACTTTTACATCTCAAGAGGATGTTGTACAGAGAAGTACACTACAGTCTAGAAGCTTAGAGCCATACAAACATCAAAAAAAACCAAAAGGGGGGAGGAAGTGATAGCACTTCAAAGTTAATAAAACTGCTGAAATTAAAAATATAAACAGTCATATTTAAAAGCTGAAAACTATGAATGGAAAGCATATCAGTGCCAAATGTGAGCAATTAAACACCACATCCTGATTAGAGGCTTTCTGTAAGGAGGAATGCATCTCTAAATGACAGCACATGGTAGCTACATTGCCTGCTTATGTGCTAATTGTCAGAGTTAAACATTAGAAGTGAAACAACCAGATCCAGACAAAAGAATAATACAAAAATAATTAAGAAAATCAAATACTTGGGCTGGCATCCTCTCTGTAGCACTTTCACACATCCTTATGGACAGCAGAGAGAAGAACAGTGTGTTCTGTTCTTAAGCATTTGCTGCATGGCTCCAGAGCCAGTATCTTCAGGAGCAAGCCCTGAACACCTACACCCACAGCCCTGTTTCTGAAAGAAAAATTAAGTGTAGTCCTAATATATGTGATGAAAACTTTGAGAACATGAAGCAAATTACTGTCTGTCAAACTCCACAGACCCAGAAATGTTCACTTCAGGAGGAGTGCATATACAATGCACCTGTCAGAGAAGTACAACATCTTAGAGAACCTCATTACTTAAACATCTTTTCCAAAAGAGTGGGCAATTACAAGAACAACCTCACAAACCTAACAGAGTTCAACTCCTCTGTCAGCAAAAGCCTACGAGTAGATGAGAAATTAAGGTTCCCCATACCCTCTACACATTCTGCATTACTGCATCCTTTGCTGTTTAAATAGTAAATTGTGTATGCAAGTAGAGTTCCTTACCTCTGACACTTGTGCTAGGTTCTTGAAGTTCCAGTTCCATGTAGTGAAGCTGTTTTTTGGATGTAGGGCTGACAGGAATATTAACATAGGTGGCTGTCTCACTGTGGGGTCGATCTGATGTAGGGACATCAGCTGAGTAACCTACTGCCCCTTCTAAAATAAGTAACATACTGTTAGTCAGGATCTATCCAGAAGACCACAGACCATAGCCAGTGATCTCTCATTGTATTGTGACAGAAAGCAAACACTACACAGAAAATTTCAATATATACAACACTAGCTCAGAAGGGTTTCAGCTCTATCACAGGTTAGTAAAACCTGATATGAAGCAAACTATTCTAGAAAGACATCAAATATTATATAATCTGATATATCATTATATTATCTTGAGCATATTTTTCTTTTGGGGAGTTGTCCTGTGCGTAGACAGGAGTTGGACTCTATGATTCTCATGGGTCTCTTCCAACTCAGGTCATTCTATGATTCTGTGATCTGTAAGACAGCAACCAAAATCACTAGAAGTTCAGAAAGCATGTCCCCAAAAGAGGAACTGAAGAACTGTTTCAAGCAAGGAGAAGACAAGCCTCCTGAGTGCCCTAGGGGACCTTGCTCGAGTAGGGAGGTTGGACTGGATGACACCTGGTGGTCCCTTACAAGCTGAAGGAGGGGAAATTTAGGCTGGAGATTAGAAGGGGGTTCTTTACCCAAAGGGTGGTGAGGCACTGGAACAGGTTGCCTAGAGAGGTTGTGGAGGCCCCATCCCTGGCAGTGTTTAAGGCCAGGCTGGATGTGGCCCTGGATGACCTGGTCTAGTGCATGTGGCATCCCTGCCCATGGCAGGGGGGTTGGAACTAGATGATCTTTAAGGTCCCTTCCAACCTGAGCTATTCTATGATTCTAAGATCCTCCAAAGCACCACGTCTACCTGCCTCTTAAAAACCTCCAGAGATGGCGACTCCACCACCTCCCTAGGCAGCTTACAGAAAGAAAACCAACAGATAAAGACAGCACTGAAATAAGAGAGTGTGTGTGTGTGAGCAATGCACATAAAGCTAACAAGTTCAAAGGGCAGCACCTTAAAACCTGCCATTGAGAAGAGATCACGACAAAAAAGGGAAATGGGAAAAGAAACAGGAGATGTTAGCATCGTCTAACGCAACCAGCTCTAAAGATCTTTCCTTACTCACCAGGTTCCTCAGGGCTAGTAGGAGTTCCAGGTTCTGCAGGAAGTGGGAACATCTCATAACCACCTTTAGGACCTAGAACACAGGGACACCATCAATGGCTTCAGGTTTAGGAATTTGTGCAATGCAAACAAAGCACATGATTTTCTGGGTTTGACTTGTAACCATCTAATCTGAATAGTCACACTGAGTAATCTCAGCAAGTATCAACAGTGGTGAGCATTGACTTCTCTGTGGTGGCAATGCCAGCATTTCCTAGTGAATGTACTGCCAAGGAGATGAACATTAGGACATCTTTACAAGGATTCCCACTGAAGGTCACTGAAGTCAACAGTGTGTCTTGCTGTACATAGATGAGGGAGCAAAGCTGTATTGAATGCATGAATCAAGGAGAAGTGTGTGGGTGATCTCAGGAGCATCTGGAAGACTCTTGTTAAAATTCCACCTCCAGCATGACAGATAACTTCTTGATTTCTGACAAAGCTCTGTTGAAAATGCTTCAACTAGCCCTCCCAAAGACAACTTTGCTTTCCAAGTGCAAATCATCATCTTTGCATGAAACCAGGTTGCACATCAGCAGTGCCTCCAGAGGACTAAACTGGAAAAAAAGATGCTTGGGTTCTCTCATGATCTCAGACTCCAGCCCAGTTCAAACAAGCCAAGCTAAAGAGCTATGCCCAAAGGATGAATACATTGGGATTTATTTGGAATGACACACACTCAATTTTATCTGCTGGTGCTGTTTTTTCTTTCTCAGTTATCATGAAGAAGTAACTTTAAATGTGGAGGAGGGTTTTTTTCCCCACCATGCCACTGCTAAGGTACAGAATTTCTCCTGGACTGAGGTTGGCTTTTTTTTTGGTGTGTGCCCTTTGTTTAAGTGCTGGCAGCATTCTACTACTGTGAATAAGATTACTGCCTATGCTCTGACACTTAGCTCATCTGTCACTACCTCTTCTAAACTTATCCCATCTGTCAATGCCTTTCTAACAAAAACTCTGCAAAGCAAAAAAAGCCCAAAGAAATACATAAGTCTTACAATAGGGAACTAAGTCATACACTACCTTTAACATTTTCTGCACTTTAAAATCATTTACATTGAAATTAATTTAAATGCACATGTACACACATACCTCTAACCATTTAGACTTACCAGTTTGGAGACTGTGCCCTCTATGTACTTTCAAAGACCCAGAAGCTGCCATGACAGAAGCACCACCTGTTTTCAAAGAGAGATATTCACATTAAATCTAAATATCTGTAGCTATTAATAGATATCTGCTGTGCATCAGCATTTTTAGAAGATAATTCTGAAGCCTCAAGAAAAATTTCAATAACAATTACAAGTCATTGTTCTCCATTTAAGCAATATTCTTTTTTTTTTTTAGCTAAATTCTTTCTCCTGATAATGTGGCACTGTAATTTTGCTCTTTTCTTTCTTTAGAAAGAAAGGATGCCTTCCATGAAGTTCAGGATACTGGCCTCCCTGTTTGGGGTGAGGTACTCCCTAACTGACAGAGACAGTTGTCTCGAACTGAGAAGCAAAATGGCAATGAAAACTGAGTGGGGACTTGCCTTTGCAAGGCATAACATAGCTTTGGCAACCACAAAATTGAAAGAGTTCATTAAAATCTCATCAGGCTGGATCCAAGACCTATTAATGGGAAGAATTGTCTCATAGTTCAGCAGTCCACCACCCAGTTTTAGATATGCATACAAAAACTGTGGCAGGGTGGAGGGTAGGCGAAAGATCTAAGCTTCCATGGGGTTTGAATCCAGGTCACCTCTGGTTCTTGTGAAATACCATTCCAAGGGTTACAGCTCTACTGAGGGCAGATCAGATGGCACAGTCAGCTTCCTTTCCCCAGCAGCAGGAACCTGTCCCAGGTATAGCATTAGATACAGAAGTCTGAGGAAACAAGAGCTAGCAACTTGGAAACGTACAGAGCAGCACAAAACTGGAGCACAGGGAGAATATCTTCACTGTGAGGGTGACTGAGCACTGCAACAGGTTGCCCAGAGAGGTTGTGAGTCTTCTGCCCTGGAGAGGTTCACAAACCATCTGGACACAATCCTGAGTGCTGTGCTCCAGGGGAGCCTGCTAAAACAATGAGGTTGGAGTGGATGACTTCTGGTGCTGCCTTCTAACCATAACCATTCTGTGATTTTGTGACTGTAGTGTGATTTGTCTACATACACACATCCCTTCTTTATTTAACCAGCAATATACCTACCTGTTCAGTTAGCATCATCCCTATCCAGCCATTAATATCTCATTTCTGCTGTTGACCCTGGTGGGCACCTTAATCAAGATGAGTGGCATTTACTTCCTCACATGAATAACTTTGAGGGAACTTCTTATGCAAGTAAATGATACTTAACAGACATAAGGTAGGAGTACCCCTGGTGACAGGGCAGCTGTGCTGGATGTTGGGGACCAGATGTAAAATTAATACTCTTTTCTAAACTGATGAATAGGCTCTGAGCAGGTGAGACATTTCTCTGCAAAATGTTTTTTAAAATAGCATCCAAAAATTACCATAATTCTTGGGCAACATGAAGAAATTCTGTAAGATTTATAGCAGTCTCAAATACCTAAGAAAACTGCATGACCTATGAACCTAAAGAAAATGTCAGTTGCTTCATTTTTTTCCCCTGAATGAATATCATTCATATCATTTTTATCTAAATCTAGTCATTTCCAAGCTTATAAAACTACTTCTACACTTTTTATGAAGTAAATCTAAATAAAACCCCCAGATTATTTCATTTAATGAGGACAATGGATCAAAAAAGCAATAAATACCTTCTTCAGAAGTGCACAACCAAACTAACACCTTTACTTTTGTAGTCTTTATGTACACAAAAGCATTATCTAGAGTAATCCAAGGCCAGAAAAACAATTTTCAGGCATGCTATCCTGAGAAACTGATTTTGCATTTTAACAAATGAGATCAGATTGTAGAACCTTTATATGCCCTGATGAGGACTTCACCACTAAAACATTCTTTGAAATCTTGTTTTTAACAAGGCTGTCAATAAAAGTAACTGCAAAAATAGGACAGGCCTGGACTAACTGATCTACTTCTATTTTCACTGCAATTGATTTTCCCTTTTCTCACCTCAGAGCATCCTGTCTCTTAGTTATTCAGAACACCAGAATACACTTTATGCAGCTGGCAGCTTTACCTGACTTTGAAGAAAGACAGTGACTTTATGGCAATTGCAGCTTCATCACAAAACTAGTGTGTTGAGTGGGGGGCTTCTCCATCAAAAACAATGGAATTCAGCAAAAATCATTCCAGAGGAAACATGGATTTTTAAGCCACTCTTGTAGGATTTGTGAAAAGCACAGGATAGGAAAGGAGATTTAAAACAAGATGATGTTCCAATCCATTTATGGTCAAGTTGAAGTTTTACCCATTTGGAGCTGGTTTAAAAGAACCAAGTTAAAGCTTCAGGATTTGACCTGTTGAATTTTCCTCCTTTTCAAATGAAAATAGTTCTGGCAACTAGCAAATATTTACATAGTCAAATCTCTCATGGAATATTTCTGAAGCTTTGAACTGCTTCTTATAAACACATGTCAACAGAGATCAACCTAGATAATTTTCTTCTTCCTTCTTCACAGCTACCATATAAACTGGTTTGTTTCTCATTTATGAATCTTAGGATAACACATGCAGGAATGGAAAAAGCAAGTGAGCAAGATAAATTTCTGGACACATAAAACATCCAGCAGGAGACAGACACTCTCTTCCATCATTCTTTTTGTCTTATAAGGGATTGTTGAGAAAATGTTTTCCAGCT
The DNA here is from genome assembly GCA_013399015.1 of Galbula dea. Taxonomy (NCBI): domain Eukaryota; kingdom Metazoa; phylum Chordata; class Aves; order Piciformes; family Galbulidae; genus Galbula; species Galbula dea. The sequence goes on from VWZX01007509.1 coordinate 1,564,505, forward strand.
TCCTCTGTCACCCAGTTCTGCTGTGGCAGGGGGGTTGGACTAGATGATCTTTTGAGGTCCCTTCCAACTCCTCATATTCTGTGATTCTGTGACAGGGAAGGTGGAATGCTTGCTAAAAACTGAGCCCAGAGAGTTTACATGTTCAAACCTTGTCACCTATCATTATGTGGCCAGTGAATAGACACATGCAACAGTAGACTGCACCTACTGAGTGCTCAGCCTCTACTTTACCTTCCTAGAGCAGGTCACAAACTCTGCAGGTCTGGGCTGTTAAATTTGCTGACAAGGAAGCAGAAGAGAAAAAACCCACTATGCTCTGTGAGAAATTCTTGTTTCTTTCTGAATTAAAACTCCCTTTATTATGAAGTACTTTGATCCGTGCAGCCAAACAACATTTCCATCTCCTCCTTTGAAAACAGATACCTTGCTTAAAAGAGCATCCAAAGGCTAGAGCTACACATTGACAGCAGAATTCCTGCAAACACACCAGGAGGTTTTTTTTATGTAAATGTAATAAAAGACTTCCTGGTGCTGTATAATTGCCCTTTGAAACTTCCCTAAGTTGTTACTCTTCGATTTCCAAAGCAAATTCATCTATTTTCTGCTATAAAAATGGCATTATCTGCAATACATAAAAGCTGAAGGGGATGCTTAAAAATGCTTATTTCACCATATTTGGAAATGGCTCCTGTCTCTCTAGCAGTCAGCTTCAGCAGTAGTTGAATCACTCAAAATTAGAAATGCATTTGAGAACACTGACTGTCCAAAACAATCCCAGAGTATCTAACTACCTCTGGCTGCTGTTCATCTTCTCATGCTGTAGAGTCAACCTCAGCTCAGCCCCTCATCCCTAAAAATGCAAAAGCCATCACCCACAGTCACTACCAATAAACTGAACACAAATTTAAACAATTGATCCTAACCAGCTCCATTTCTTGCTACAGAACTGAGGCATTCAAGAGCAAAAATACTGTGCAGGACATGTGGACACCTGTAAGCACTGGGTTTGCATTTGTACAGTGTTATTTGAAGGAAAATGCAATACAGACCTTTCTCTGATAAGAAAAATAAATAAATGTGTTTATGACCAAGTTGACTGTTACTAGCAAAGATTCTAACTGTATTTTGGGTACAATCACTCATGCTAGCGGAGGTATCTTGCCTGTGCAAGACAGGTTTTGAAAGTAGTTACCTCAAACCTGCATGCCCTTATGTTATCCTCAACAATGGGTGGAAAGATCATAACAGAGAATCATAGGAAAGTCCTAATGCTGTTCCATTAGTCCAACAGAACTGTTTGACTGACTGCTCAGCACCCAGGGGCCTTCACTCAATGGCTTGGATTAAAGATGTTGAAAGCAAATCATCCAAAGGCTACAGTGATATTGTGAAAGCTTTGCAATGCCAAGCTCAAAAATATTTAAAATATTCATATACATAAAAGACAATACTGTAAAATGAAGTGTCTGAGGATAATAAAAAGGCAATGAGACAAAGGAAATGTGTTTCTTTTGTATTCTGAAAACAGTGTAGTATTGAAGAACAAAGTCCTACAGTTATATAATGAAACCATTTGAGAGCTGAAACCCCACAAGGACAGCTAAAAACTTCAGTCACTGCCTTTAGATGCTGGATTTCCCTAGAGTATTTATCCTTACTCCAACAAGCAGTCAGATCTTTTCTTAATATTTTCCCCAGTGTACCAGAGAGGAAAACTCACCCACTCAAATCACCTCAGTCTTGTGTCTTCCCTTTCTTTCTCTGTTGATCTAAAAATCTGTCCTGTATTCCTACGTTTCCTATTTGCTTAATGACAGGTTTTATGACAACAGCTAACTCCTTCATCTGCATGAAGAGTCTGAGATTAAGGTTTTGTCAGATCTCTTCTGCATCCACAATTACTTTGCCACTGAAGTTAATGCAGAAGTAATATAGTGCCCACCAAGAGCAGCTATAGACTCAAGTTCCCCTGTATTTGCACATACTTTAGTCACTAGAGCTCTGTTTCCTTGGCTTGACTAGAGCACTAGAAACCTGAGTACCAGAAGGAAAGATAAAATTAAGAGTTAATGATCCAGTTTGTGCTTCCTCTTACACCTCTGTAAATCTGTAAATCACTGACTTGAGTGGAATATCTAGGAACAAGATCTGCTAAATGCTTCTAGATTTTGTCCTGCTAAGACAGACAAAGGACTAGAGTTACTTATAACCTTCTCCAGAGACACCTCCTGATCCTAGGTATCTTGCTGGATTTGTTCACACTTCTATCAATCAGCTACACTTCTTTATGGATTTGCTAAGGTTTTTAGAAGTAATAAAGAAACCCCAGCACAAAGAGCTTGGGAAGCAGATGACCTGAGAAACTGAATGGAATTGCTGAACTATCAGGTAAACAATGTAGGGAATAGAACAATGTTTAATATACTCAACAAATTTGCACAGATCTCTCCAAGGACTACAATGGAGACAGCAGACAAACCCAAATGCTTACAAAATGTTATCTTTGAAGTAAAACCATGACACAAAAGGTGCCAGAACAGTTTGGCTACATTAGACAGAGAGCTCCAGGTGACATTCTACTAAGTGGCAGATTTGCTATATAGAGATAGTCTGTCTGTTACCTGGCCCAAACAATCTTTCCATGCTAGACCCTCAGCTTCTTCCTTTTACTGAATTTCTTGTCAACCAGTGGTTTCACTGCTGTGAGGAAAGCATCTCCACATTGCCTCTGGTAAAGGTCCATTCTTGTGGTTTGTGTTATTTAGAAATCTGGGTATACACACTGAACATATAAAACAAGTTTCCTCTTGGTGTTAATATAGCCTAACATGAATCTTTCTTGATGTTCTTCCACTGTGTAAATGGAAAAAGGACTAAGCAACTTCACACAGAAACCAACAACTTTGAACCTTTTGAGATTACACCAGGAAGGGGAAAAACAAATGTATTAATCTTTGCAACCAAAGATACTACAAATCACAATGTATTTCATAATTGTCATGAATTGCAGCAGAAAAAAAACCAACCACAAAGAGAATAACTTCCAATACAATCTTTTGTTCTGCTTCCATAAACCCTCTGTTTCTCTCATCACAATTTGAGACTTAAAATAACTAAATGGCTCATACCTGGTATAGCTGGTAAGACTCCAGATTGTAATATTGCTGTTCCCTAAAGAAAACAGAAAAATTTCACATTAGCAAATCTTTACATGAAATAGAAACTTCACAAAAGACAGAAAGAATGGCAGAAAAAATCACTTCACCAACAGAAAGGCTGAACAAGTGGGTTTAAAATGCAGAACAGACACAAAGGTGCTCAGACCTCCAGGTGTCCAAAGCATCTGTAAGGTGCAAAACCTTCAGGTACCTTAGTAAAGGCTAACTTGGCTTTGGATGCTTTGTAACAATTGTACCACTATTGAATCAGTCCTGAATTAAACAGCAAAAAGCAAAAAAATCTGATAGTCAGAGGAAGATGATATCAGCTTGGAGTAACAGGATTACCAGATGGCAATTAAGGTCTTGCCCATATGTGTTTAAAAAGGTAGGTGCTGGGAGCAGACTGAAGCCTGATGTGCTTCTAAATCAGCTCCATAAAATCAAAATGAAGCTTAAATAGACTTCAGAGAGCCTACAAATCCCACCTGCAACATTAGGGTCTTTCTAGAAAAGCTTTTTATCACTTCAGATGTTTCAGACTGTTTGCACCATGGTGGTACAATGGCAGCTGGGGTACATCAAAGCAGCCAGACACAGAGTACCAGTGCCAAATCATACTGCAGGGTAAGCATGGCCCAAAACATGCCTGCAGGCCAGCTTCTCCCCAGATATTTTATCTACATCATTCAGAGCTGATCTGCAATTCCATCTCCAGATGGTACCAAGGCTGCTCCTGCATGGCATCATCCAGGTAGGCCATGAAATCATCTGGTCTGTGCTACTGACCACCACTCTGCCAAAGAGATCTCTTTGACTCATCATCACAATCCATTCTTTTTGATAAATCAATATGTCTTCTGGACCCATTCTGAAGTGGAAAACATTATATACCAATTGGAGCTAAGCAGTAACACTACTCAATTCCAGAGCAATAATATTGCATATTGACAATAAAATCATATTGACACCTGGTGGTAACTTTCTTCACCTAAATCCATTGACCTGTGACCTGTGTTAACTCTCCAGTTTCTAGGCTTTCTTACAAAGTGGTGGCTTTTCAGATACACTTAGGACTTTATACATCTTTTACTTAACATATACATTATATTGATCTTTCCCCTATACAGGCACTGTGCTCTCTTCCCAAAATTTCTCAAGAGAAACTAAAATACTAAACTAAAAATAGCTTATTTACTTATTTACTTATTAGCCAACATGTGGTGAATACAAAAAACTGCCAGAACTAGCAACCAGGTCCAGCTCCAGCTGAAGTGGAAAGGCTTCACCTTGCAGTGAGGCAGAAAAAGGTTGAAAAAATGATATTGATCCAGCTTATAAACTCTACATTAAAAGAGCTTACTTGGACCAGCTGGGGAGAGATAAATTGGTTTTGTTGGTTTGTTTTTAAATACAGTTTTAAAATCTGTGACACAAACCAACTTACAACAGTAGACTAACACCCAACAAACAAGATGTTTCTGCCTGATCCTAGTGTAAACATAAAACCTACAGCTTCAGTATTTACTTGAGCTTTCATGCTAGCTGTGCATTTTAATAAATCAGACACTGAATTTGAGCAACCCTTGAAAGTAGAAGGGAGGGGGAAGAAATCAGAAATATGGCCAAGATTTCATTTCTGAATGAGAACAATCCTACAGCATCTCAGAAAAAGAGCATTTTATTAATTGGATGTCATTTGTGTCTATAGTTACTGTGTGCCACCACAGAAGATGCTGCTTTCATTTGGGGGATGTGCAGAAGGATCTGCACAGCTACAGGTCAGAGGACTTTGGGGTCCACAACAAGTAGAATTCTGTATATTTAACAATATTTTTCCATTATTATAGAATTTCTATGAAATTTTGGTCACTATTATTTACAGCAGACCTGAAAAATGCTTTGTCTCCTGCTCCCAGTAACTTCCTGAGGGTTTACTAATAGAGAATACAAGATATCATTTCCCTGACTTTGGTTATGTCTGTAGATGTAAAGCAGATTATTCTGCCTCTGAAGGCAGCATCTTCTACCTTACTTAAGGGCACAGAAAGAAAGTCAAAACCAGGCCTTGCTGAGAAAGGATTTCATAGGTTTTTTGGCAACTTTTTGTGGAAAAAAAACCCAAAAACTTTTTGGGGGAGAAACAGTATGTTCCTTAGTTCACCAAGTTAATCCAAAATTGGTTTGGAAGGGGAAAAGAATTCTCTTCCTTACCTTTGCCTCTAGATTCATTAATCTGCACAGCCTTGCTGTCATTCAGGGCAGAGGCTTGAGGCATGAAACTAGATAGCAAGTCAGACAAATATTTTTAACTGTGCTTCCATAATAGCATTACACATCAGAATGGCCTAAATTATGACAAAACCATGGATAGAAAGCAGAAAACCTGAAAGGAGCCTGAAAGCTCTTTGAAGAGAGACCAGCATTTTGGTTCTTTGTTCATACATAATCTCCCAGAGAGCAGTCTCCTTTCATCATTGCAGAGGTTACAAGCAACAGTAATGCAAAGAAGCAAAGAATGAACTGAGTATTTTTATACCAATTGCTTTTTTCCTCACCTTATAGCAAAGTTATTGGCACAACAGCATACACTCCTACTTGCTAAACAGCTCTGCTCCCTCTCCAAATTCAAGTTATAACTACTTGATTTACTTGCAAATTAAGTTTTGCTGTTTTTCCCTCCTCTCAGTGTTGCACAAATATATAATGAACATATATAGAGAGAGCATATATATTGAACATATATCTATATATAGAACATATATCTATATATAGAACATATATCTATATACACTGTGAGAATGAGAATTAAGTCAGCAATGCCAAACTGTTAAAAACATTTCAGTTGCAGAAACTTTATTTTTGGTGATGTGCTGCTTAATGCAAGCTAAAACCAATCAGCAGAGCTCTCTGACCTCTGAAAGAGAGTGAGAATTCAAACCATCATTTGCCTTTTATTCTAAGCATCATATAGGACATGGAAATAGCTGAAAATTAAATAGCTATCATGTTAATACAGTTACAGCTTCTTATATATTGGAGTCAAATTACATTCCTGGAACTCCTAATCACTCTAGGAAAATAAGTTTTAAAAGGTTTTTTCATAAAAAAGGTATGAATTAGGTGACAAAAAAATAAAGGCTAGACAGATAATATCAAATAAACATACTTTCAAAGTCATTATTAGAAGATTAGATCATAGTTGACAAGAAAAGATGCAAAAAGGCAAACAGAAGTTAGATGTGTGAAATTCCATCAGAAGTGGGTCACTGATAAAATATTGAAGTTATAGGGAATAGATGAAAGACAACTAGAAGAATGGAATGTAATTAGATAAAAAAAAAGAGTCTGAGACAATAACAAAAATAAAACAGGTCTTATCAAGTGATTTTTCCAGTCTCTAAGGTTGTTGTCTTCATTTCCATTTCAATATGTCATATTCTATTATTTCTGCAACTCTGAAGCCTCCTGCTGCAATCCTCTGTGAGGCAGAGACTTTACCAACCTACAGTGGCTACTGCTAAGGCAACTCAGTAGGGAGAACAGTGTCAGAGACTTCAAAGCTATCCTTTTTAATTCTAGAAAGCTCAAGGCAAAACCATGCTTTTGTCTGTAGGAGAAACTTGGTTTTACTATGATGGCATCATGTCCAAATGTAAATGCATGGTTTCCCAAAGTACAATGCATACCTCGGCCTACCATCTGGTTACACCAAAAAAGAATAGGGAGAAGTCACCCCACCCCAAAAATATGCTTTTGTTTTGCAGCAACTCACAAAGTGAGTATCCAAATCCTGCATATCTCATAAGATGGCTCCTAAATATAAGTCAAATATCTTTCTAATGGAGGTTTCTCTTTTCTCTGTGACCCAAGAGCTGAGCACTGAGGTATGTGATGCACGGCTGCCAGTTCAAACAACCTCCCCACTACAACACCCCCAGTAAACAGATATGTACCACTTGGATAGCACACATCATGAACTACATGTCCAAGGCTATTTTAACTCTGGTAGTGATCTGGCTGCTGTCAGATGACATTCATTTTTGATGTTCTGCTTCCAAGTATCTCGAGGAGGGTTCAATGAGAGATGTTAGGAGAACCCACTGGTCTGATATGCTGGATCATTATTCAGAGATTAGCTCTGTTGCCCTAAACAGCACCTAAGCCTTGTCATTTAGTTCTCTGTGTGCAAATAACCATCATAGTACATAATCCTTTTGACAAGTCAAAATGGGGGGGGGGGTTCCCCCTCTTTCTGCATATTTGGTTTATCTTTGTCTTCCCCCCTTTTTTTATTTTGAAAGCTTTATTTCATTCAAGGTTTCATTCACTTCATTATATATATGATTTACCAGATTAGTTCTCATTTAAAACAAAATTACCAGAAACAAGCATTTTTCCATATAAAAAGTGGTATGCAGACCTTTCTCTATATACTGAAATCTCTTTCCATGGACAATCAATCCTGCTCCTCTTCTGCTAACAGGACTCTTGGCCTTTGGACATAAGATCAGCCCCAAAGTCCAGATATTCCAATGTAAGGTCCACAGCAAGGAGCAAAGATACTGTACCACACTATTTCTTATTTTTGGACTAAGTTTTGCAAGATTCTTAGTGACAAAAGGCATCACAAGTGCTTTGTAAGCTCATCTCCATTGTGTAAAAAGAAGCTGGGAGCTTGAGAGTCAGATGGACTGAAAAGACAGAAGGAAAATAGTGTCTTAAGACTATTCCCTCCCATTGCTGGCTCTAAGGGTAGGAACTGATGGATAGCATTCCATACAAAGCATGTATTTTCAGAGAACCCAAACATTTTTGTTTCATCTTTTTCCTCCTAAAAAGGATGAAACCACACTTCCAAGAAAAAGTAGATCAGCTTCTGCAGATTGGAATGCTGAGCTGGGGTCCATCATCACTGGCAAGAGGAATGAAATGCCATTTGCCTGATAACTGTCAGCATTTCAGACACACCTCATCAGTCATAGCTTTTGTCATTCCCTTTGTATATCTTTAGAAATAAAGCTTTTCTAAGCTCATCTAAGTTTGGCAGCTTTCTATAGCTTCATTATTCTGAACCTAGTAAGAGGTAGACTTCTCAGCACAGGATGGACATGGACCTGTTGGAGTTGGGTGCAGAGGGCAACAAAACTGATCAGAGCATTGAAACAACTCTGCTGTGGGGAAAGGCTGAGAGATTTGGGGTTGTTCAGACTGGAGAAGAGAAGGCTCTGAGGAGACATTATTGTGGCACCATTGTTGGACCACCTGACCATTAAAGGTCTCTTCCAACAAGAATCATTCTATGACTATGATAAGTATTCAGGAGCAGATATTTTGCCCAAAGAGGTCAGTATCTTGGGGGTTTTTATGTTTGAGCTCAGCTGTGTACCTAGACCTCAGTTTTTTACAAAACATCACAAGCTTTGGGAAGAGCTTAGTGCAGCTTTTCAGTACTTCAAAGGGACCTAGGAGAAAGATGGGGACAGACTTTTTAGCAGGGCCTGTTGGCACAGTTTTAAACTAAAAGAAGAAGATTCAGACTAGATATAAGGAAGAAATTGTTTGTGATGAGGGTGGTGAAACACTGGCTCAGGTTGCCCAGAGAGGTGGTAGACTACTCATCCCTGGAAAAATTCAAGGTCAGGCTCTTTGGAGCTTTGAGCAACCTGACCTACTTACAGGTGTCCCTGTAAGGAAGTTGGAATATATTACCTTTAAAAGGTCCCTTCCAACCCAAACTAGTTTATTATTCTATGATTTTAAGGTGTGATTTGCTTTAATCCAAGTACACATATGAAGTTTTGCCCAACCTGGGTATTCAGACTGGAAGAAGAAAGGCTCAACATAAATGAGAGCCTCCCAGACTCTTCTCATTACAAAAGAGGAATTCATCCTCAACAGTAACAGAAGCAACTATTTGCCCTGTGAGATTTTTATTCAGCACATATCAAAAATGCACTCATGAACAAGAGGATGGATTGCAACATTGGTCAGCTGCTTCATTTCACAGAGAATATGATTTAGATTTTTTTTTCTCCTCTCCCTTTATTTTAAAGGTGTTGTGCAGTACCAAGGCCATGCAAAACATCCAGTTTTTCAAGAGAAAACAACCAAAATCGTGACTCAAAATCCAGAGGAATGGTCCCTGAGCAGCAGAAACTGTGAAGTAGATTTCTCTAATCATGAACATACTCTCCTACTTGCTGTACATAGCTGGTGGCCCTGTCACAACCCTTCCTGACTCCTTCAAGGAGTTTGTATGTAGAGGGAGGCAGAAGTTACATTATACAGCTTATGACAACAGTATCTTGAACTGTCAGCAACTTCACAAAGACACAAAGGCCTCAATGAGAAATCCTGAATGAAGAATTTGAAATCAGCACCACAAGAACACAAAAGTGTCAACTGCTTTTAGAAAATGGGAAAGAAAAAGTCTTGAAGGTGCCTACAGTTCTGCAAAGCTCAGGTATTTCAGCAAAAAACCCCCCAGTCCCTCATGAAACTGACAGTTATAGTACTTTGCTCATGAGGATTAAAGACTTTGACTTATTCTTGGAGCAATCACCAGAAAAGCTTAAAGCTGGAATATTAGGTCCCTTCCAACTCCTAATATTCTGTGATTCTGTGAATGCTTAGGCTGCCACTGGGGAAGAAAAAGGGTTCCTAGGGAAGGTCAATAAATACAGACACATGGAGCAACCTTTAAAGGTCAACTGCTTTGATGGGCAGATTCACAATGCCCAGCAGTTGATCAGGTTCTGAACAAAAGATAGAAAAATACTAAAACTCTACAATCCTTTATATCAATTCCAAATGAAAGAGAAACTCCTTTCCATAGCATGCTTCAGGTGCAGGGCTCCAATTTCAGCCACAACCTTCTGATTACTCAGCTTCATCTGTCACAAGCCAACTGTCAGCTTACAGAAAGGCTGCTGAAGTCAGTTCAGAAACATCTCCATTAGCTCAAACATCAGCTATTCTCTGAAGCATGAAGCTGGTGATTGCAGTGGCACTGACAAGCCCTGCTCTGTGGCACATTAAAATATGCCTCCTAAAACCTGGGGGATAATCACAGCTCAACACATCTACAAGTTTAAACAAGAAGAGATGACAAAACCCAAAAAGCATTGTTTAGTTGCAGTCCAGCTTTCTCAGCCTCATGTTTTTACATAAGAACACTTCAGCTGTGATTTTAAGATGCTTCTGCTGAGAGGGACCTTCTGCTTCTTGCTGTGGGCTTCCCAACCACCCACAGCCACAAGCTGGTTGTCATCCAAACCAGAATACAACCATTGGCATCAGAATATGACCATCAGCTCCAAAAATGACATGCCTTTCCTTTAGCATACTCTGAAACTTGTCCACTCAAGGGAGAGAAAGAAAAACTGTGCTGAGTTCTCTGCCATGCCTACCACAAAAGCCAGTACCTGGATCCAGCTGCCCAGCCTCCACTCTGAAATGTAACCACAATAAATGGCATTTGCTTTGCTTTCAGATCTAATCTCCCAACCAGAGCCACCCTGACAGCAGTGGAACCTCTCTGGGCACAGTTTTTCATTGAGTCATAGAATCATTTAGGTTGGAGAAGACCTCCAACATCATCAAATCCAACTGTCAACCCAACACATCCATGCCACTCAAACCATGTCACAAAGTGCCATGTCTACATGTTTTTTAAACATCTCCAGGGTTGGTGACTCCACCACTTCCCTGGGCAACCTGTTCCAAAGCATAACCACTCCTTCAGTCAATAGGTATTTCCAATATCCAACCTGAACCTCCTCTGGCACAACTTGAGGCCATTTCCTCTTGTCCTCTCACTAGCAACCCACCTGCAGCTGCCAGCTAGCAGCAAGAGCCCAGAGATTCAGCTGCTAGCAGTCTCAATTGCAATGCTGAAGGGTCACATTTCAAAGTTCTGTTGCAGACAATATCTGCCCAAGGGGAAACTGACACAGCAACAAGGCACATGATTAATTCTTGTCTTTTGCTCTTCAGAAGAAGACTTGGAATTACTACATAGCCAAGAGTCACACTAGGAGTGTGCAGAACTGGCCTGCAATGCAATTACATAGTCACATAGCAGGGTTTTTTTCCAGGGGACATCTGCCTCATTCACTGCACAAGAGGGGGAGACACAGGTGTGGGTAAAATCAAGATGGCATGAGCAACTGTAAATCTGTCAATTCCTTAACAGTGTGGAGCTTAACTTTTCAACCTAAATAACATCCTTTTCACGTCACATACATAGTTCATTATGTACAGAAGTATTCAGGCAGGATTCTAGAGGAAACAGCTATGCAACACCATCCAATGCACATAAAACACCTGGTGTAAATACAGCAGTGAAGTTTGTGACTGTTTCCAGGCACTACTACAAGTCTAGCTTGCTTACTTGTTAGAATAAACCCAAAGCCAAGAGCAAGTGCTGCTGGCCCAGAGTAATAACTATCCAAGTAGACAGCAAAGTCTGAAGGCACACAATACCAAACTGTCATAAAGTCTCCTAACACCAATACCTGCTAGACAGCTTGTGGTTACAGAGAATGCCCCAAAAGAAAACAACTTCAGAAACATAAACAAAGACACTCTGCCACATTCCTTAAACAAACATAATTTTTAACTGATTTTCTAAGATAGGAGTTTCTCATGGCTCTTCAAAAAAGAGGTGTGATGGCTCCAGATCAAACCAGATTACTAAAACCTTCTGTGAATCTGAGAGCCTGTCCAACTTAACCACAGGGAAAAATCAGAAGCAGTGACTTCTGCACAGGTAGAAGCACCTCACTGTTTCATGGAGGTTTTGTAAGGACAGATACAAGGACAGCCTGCAGAGAGATGCTGCAGTAACAAACTCCTGTACAAGCAACTTAAAGGAGAAGGTGGGCACTAACGATTATGAACACTGCTGAACAGATGATCTCATCTGATCACACACCTCAAGACATCAGAGCATGATCCAAACACATTTCACTCCCAGTTCCTGATTCAGGAGGACTTTTGTCACAGAAGCCAGGACTAGGCTGAGGAATTCAGCAAGCCAGAAGAAATGGTTAAGCCAGACAGAGCAAACTGCCCCTGAGACCAATCTGAATTCAATGTATTTGATAAACATGGCCAGAATTGGTGCAGGAGTCAGAAGGCAGGAACCAAAAACAATTCACAAAAAAATAAACCCACCACATGTAAATATGATAGGGTATATTAACCAAACTTGACAATTGGGGTAGAGCATCTCCTGATTTCAGAGCCCAGAACCCTGAAAAAAAATGCTAGCTACACAATAAAATGTATTAACATCAGCCTTCACTGCCTCCTCTGTCACCAGATGTATCTCATACAACCATTCTGCCATTCAAGACATAAAAGACTCCTTACACAATTGCCCTTGAAATAAACCATCAAATACACTCAGATCAGAAACTGAGGTCTAAGGGTCTAAGATCCAGGGCAGAGACTCATGATTTAATCTAAAAATTCAACATATCACACATTTTTAGGGCCAAAATAAAGATGGCCAATTCCTCCAGGTAATAAGGATCAGCTACCTTGCTCTCCCTAACTCCTCACTCGAGTTGTCATGATTTTCAGTAGCAGATCTATTCTGGAATTTCATTTAAGGAACATTTTTTTTATGTCAGTGTAAGGCACTCAGCAGATATTCTGATTCAAAACAGTGTTGTCAACCTTTTAGAGATGTTTTCATAGCAACATTACATTCCCTTTTCTCCTTTTCAGAGCTCTGTTCAGCTTGGCTCCTGTTACTTAAGGTACATACAGAAGGTTCAGCTCTCATGCTTGAGCAGAAGAGTTTAACCACAGAATCACAGAATCATTAAGGTTGGAAGAGACCTTTAAGATCACCAAGTCCACACTCTTTCTGACTGGTGAAGGTTCAGCAGTGCACCCACAGCACTGCTTTAACCATTCACATTTTCTCAGGTGGACACAAGTGCTGTTACTCAGCATGCAGCTGAATAATAGTGTATCCAGTAGCTTTAGCCATGCAAAAAGATGTGTTCATGTTTCTGAACAATGAAAATCAACATTAACTATAATAGGCTCTATATTTGCATTCTTAGAGAAAACCAGTAAAATTGCAGGCATCTGGCATCTGTGCCTACAGCTGTCTTTTAACAGGAGAATAAGATTATTTTAAACTTAATTCAGTTCTGATAACTGCATGGGGAACATCTTTCCTATTTACACTGAAAAACATTTTTGTTTTCTTTTTTTTCAAATAGAGACTGGCACTTCTAAAGTCTTAATCAAGTGCAATATGTGCAAAGGACTGCACACAAACTCAGAGAGGCTTCAATTCAATGTATTTTGCTTTATATTCCATATATCCCAGCTTCCAACAGGGGGTAGTATTACACTATCACAAGAACATTGAAAATACACTCAGTTTCCCCACATTTGCTAGTGTGAGTTTCCTTGTACAATAAAACCTGTGAATTTCCACTCATCCTGCACCAAGTGAGAGCCACTCAAGACAGAGACTCCACCAAAACTATCACCCCACTGAAAACAAGGCTTAGAAGGAGCCCAGACTTGTCTGAGTAACAGCAATCTTGACTCTGCTGTGCAGATAATAAGCAGTGCAGTGTTCTCATCTCATTCTTCTTGCTCAGCATGTAAAAGCAACAGGAGAGGCAAGGTGCACATAGTCTAGATGCAACACATCACATGACCCATTTTCTTCCCAATTTTGAAGTTCACAAGACTAACTGTGCCACCACTGAGCACCTCAGCACTGCAGACATACCTGTAAAATTAGGAGGGCTTGACAAATCATAGAATCATAGAATTGTCAGAGTTGGAAGGGACCTTAAAGATCATCTAGCTCCAACCCCCCTGCCTGGCAGGGACACCTCCCACTAGATCAGGTTGCCCAGGCCCCATCAAGCCTTGTCTTAAAAGCTTCCAGGGATAAGGCTTCCACAACCTCTCTGGGCAACCTGTTCCACTGCCTAACCACCCTCACAGTGAAGAGCTACCTCCTAATATCCAACCTAAATCTGCCGTCCTCTAGCTTACACCCATTTCCCCTGCTTCTATCGTTGTCTGACCTCCTAAAAAGTCCCTCCCCAGCTTTCTTGTAGGCCCCCTGGGAGGACCTGGAAGGTCACAAGAAGGTCTCCTCAGAGCCTTCTCCTCTGCAGACCGAACAACCCCAACTCTCTCAGTCTGTCCTCATAGGAGAGATGCTTCAGTCCTGTTCTACATTGTCTTAAAATAGCACATCCCAAGAGAAGCAACAGTTCTGCTGCAGTGGGAGTGTTAACCCATGTCAAGACTTTACAAGTCAGTACAGAAGTAGTGTTTAGAAGAGAGCTTGGAGAGACTGAAACTAAATGAGAAGGACAATCATTATCATACACGTATATGTGCAGATATAAAGGGATTAAGATAGCCTTGCTCTCTTGCTTGACAAAAGAGCAATCTATGGCAAGTTTACACCAGAAGAGACATACCAGCCAAAAGGTCCAGTAATTCATTCATTTATTGACACTTGAGGCATTCCTGCTCTGAAGAGGAAAGGGGATGAGCTTCAACCACCATGCATAAAAGACATTTTACACTTGTCAATGAAAAATAGCTCTTGTGCCACTGTACTGAGAAGTATTCTAATTTACCACAACTGTTCTTGTCAAAAAGTTTCTGACTGAGAGAAAGTCCCACCACATAAAGTATCCCTTTTACTCAAGATTTTGAACCCAAGTCATCTACCCTTGAAGAAAATGGATTCCTTTTTTGCAAATAAGGAGTTCAACCACAACTCTACAGCTACAGTGACAAAGTGTAAAGAGAGAAGGCCTCAAACATGGAAGTATTTCAAAAGTTGGCAAAGTAAAATCTCAGCTGTCAGAGATAAATGAAACCTACCTCTACAGCTTCTTAGAGATGGATAAAGTTTATGTTAAGCTGTAGTTACCATTCTGAAACATTCACCTAGGGACTGCCCTATGAAAAGTCTTTTCCTTCTTCTACTCTCCCCAAAGAGTGTTGCTCCACTGTGTGAGTTTAGCTTGTGCTTGCACTAAAAATACTCTTGGGTCTGTAGTGCAGCTGATGGAGCTATGCCAATTTACATTAGACTAGTTATTTGATTCCTTCCTTCCAGCTCATTCCACATAAAGACACCAAGAAAAGAATCCTTGTTATAACCTGTGCATCCTGCTCCACACAGAGAACTAAAGCAGGCTTAATTAGGAGCCTGTGAAGAAAAACATGAAAGCCTTGCAACATGATCTTCATATTCACTTTCCTTCCTTTTCAATCTCACACTTACAGCTAAGGTTATTCAACCTCTCCCAGGAAAAAAAAAAAACCTTAACAAGATAATCAATGCTCATTATTAGAAAGAAATGGATGGAACTAGAAGCACAAATAAGAGAAAAAGCTCAATAGAGTAAAATTAAGACAAGTGTTTTCCTTTATGCCCAGCCCATCACTGAAATTATGGTTTGTCAAAGGTAATGAAACTATAATTAAGTGCACAGCTTCAAAGGATACAGATACTTATCTATGCATGGAGGCTGCTCACAGGCTTCTCCTATATCAGAGAGGATTGCTATAAATTATTAGGTGCAATTATTTCTGTAGTTTTGCAAAGCTTTCTCTAGCAGTTATCTCCATAGCATGTGTGTTCTGCTTGACTTTGTGTCTCCAGGAATAAGATGAACTGGCAAACTTCATCTGGAAATGTTTTCCTCCTGCTACAGAGGATTCAAGTATACAGTTACTAGCCCTGATATAGCCTACTTAGCACTTCTGTGTCCTTGTAACAAACCAGATCTGGAAAAGGTTTATATTTCCTTCATATTTTCCAGGCTCAAATTTCTTGTACATTCAAAATTGCTTCCAATCAGCATTGAATTAGCAGAGGATACCACAGAATCCAGACTACTGCAGAGGATGTGGCTAGGGGAGAGGGAACACAGCCAGAGTTCATGTCCCACTGATTCCCAGCTGTTGAAACAGTCATTTCAGTTGATTGACAGCTGGCTGCTGCAGTTTACACAGTGAATAGCCCAACATCCTCATGTGACAAGACTTAAGAGCACAAAGTCAATTTAAATCCCCTTTTCCATGTACCCTGGGGACTTGGGTGGGATTGAACTGCTTGAGAGAAAGCCTCAAGGACTGCTTGCTTTCACCTTCTCTGCTTTAGGAAAGGAAATATAAAAGGTAACACCAAGGAAGGCACACAAGCAGAGCTTGGACATAGTAAAGGCACTTTACTGCAGCCTAGAATCTGTAAGCCAGTCCCTGGTATTCACTCACCCCATCCTGGCTGTCATTTATCACATGGATCACATTAACAGTCACTTGTTTGGATCTTAACATCCCCATTCTGCCCAAGAAAGATCAATCTGAAGTTGTCAAATACACATAGAAATGATCTGTTGTTCCAGACACATTGATGCATCAAATTTCAAGGGGATGGAAAACATCAGTAGCTCCACATAACATTTCCCCTCATGCTTCTGTCCTACACCCATGGGCTGATTTACTCCCTGAAGCAAGTTAGGAGATTCTCAAGCAACCTTTCATGGTTCAGAATGTTGTTATGCTAGCAAGGATGGCCAGAATTCAAGGAAGTCCTTCCCTCCACAATGGCATTTAGGAATGGAACAGAAAGGATCACATGGAACTGGTAAACAGTGGGTTAAAGACCAGTTTTTACACTATAGAAAGGATTAGCTCAGTTGGTCAGCTGCAGTAACTTTAAGGTTTTATTGTGTCACCTTGCTTCTGACTCAAGAGTTCCTACACTTTGAGCTAAGTTTAGACAGCACCAAGGAAACTCAACAGTAAGTATCTACTTACTTAAAATGGGTCAATTGACTAGCTGAAATACTTAGCTGCCAGAGTCAGACAGCTTGAGCTGCTCCAGAAGTTCCCTGTGGTCATTTGCTTTCACAGCTCTTACTGGGGAAGAGCTCAGGGTTTTACCTAATTCCTATTTAGGCAGAATGGCTTTTGACCTAAAAAATAAAAACCAAACCAAACCAACAAACACACACCCAACAAAACAACAACAACAACAACAAACCCCACCAAAAATACACAAAAAAAAACCCAAGAAGACAAAAATCATTGCATAAAAACTATTTTACAAGATTAGATTTGATGCAATATGCCTTTCCATAAGGATTTAAGACAAGAATACATGAAGAAAATACAATACAATTATGTTTTTCTTTTCCTCCTCTGTTGTTACAACTTGGCTTGAATTTCAGTCATAACCTCAAGCGTGTTCTTGATAAAGCTCCTGTCTAAATACTAAAAAATTGCTCAACCCTCAGGCTAATCCCATGCTTAGAAAGAACTGATTTTCAACTGCCATGTCCTCAGTTGTTGACTTTCTGAATCCACTGAGTGTGAAGGTTCCTGCATTAATAACTTCTCTTATAACTAGCTCTGCAGTTCTTGAAAGACACCATTCTTCCAGCTCCATTTCACACAAACACACACACACAAATCTGTTGGAATAATGTATTCAGTGCCACTGCTCTGTGACTTTTCATTAAATAGAAAAAATGACTTTGAACTATTTCCTGAAGTTACAAAAATTACTGATAGACTTCCTAGTATTTGTTTAAAAATAAATAAATAAATGTGTACAGCAGCTGCTCCATCCTGGCAGGCTGACTTTCTTCTTTATAACTCTTATTAATGAGTTCCTTTTCTGTTCACAGTTCACCTGAAATGGAAACAACTTTCTGTCTCTCACTGCAGCCTGCAAAACATCACATTTAATATATCTTGAGCACTTGGATAGAACTGTCCATATCCATAGTGGTGTAGGAACACCATCCCATCAGTCCTGGCAATAGCCTTGGGAAGGAAACATCTAGACAACAAATATTATTACACAACTAGGTAGCCTGAGGTAAGCTGGTCAGAGCCCCAACAATAAACACACACATGAAATTCCTGCATCAGTCCAAATCTCAAGCTTCTTGCCTCTATTGCACACCCTGGGATTCTCCTCTTTAAAAAGAGGCAGTGCCCAAAAACATCACCATCTGCACTCTGCCATCACAAACTCCTGCCAGGAGTCTGAAGTAGTAGCAGTAAATCACAGAATCACACAGAATATTAGGAGTTGGAAGGGACCTCGAAAGATCATCTAGTCCAACCCCCCTGCCTCAATTACACTGATTTCAGTGGCCCTGGTGTTAAGGATGTGAGAGTTAAGCACTGAAGTCTGCAATGAGACTTTTACTGACCTCAGTGGGACAACTTGGTCAGGTCTGTACAAGTGCATGAGAGGTGAATTTAGCAGTCCCATCTACTATGTGGACTTCTAAAGAACTTCCTTTCTTTTTCACTACAGATAAGTCCCCTAGCATTTCAACCAGCAGCACTCAAAACTATGTGTAATAAAGCAATATAGAACATCACAAGGCAACTTTAAAACAGCCTGTCCTGAAAACTGCTTGGCAGTCATTTCTGCAACAGAATGGCTCACCCACATTTTCCAACTCTTCTGCCTCTAGGAAGTATCCATTCTGTTCTCAACATACAAATATTCTTCACTGGCTCATTCCTCAAATTGCTTTCAGTGTGGGGGGGGGTTTTTTGTGGAGCAGGTAATAGTTTTCTACTCTTTTTTCTTGCCACATTTGCCATTTTTTTGCCAACAAAACCAAAATGGCATTAGCCATCTGAAGATGATGTTAGCCATACTGTTCAACTTTACTAAGCCAATGTCAGGAGAAAGCATTCTCTAGGAATGAAGTAATACAGTTTGGTATAGAGTTGCCTAGTTATTTTAGAAACAGGAAGAATTTGCCTCCATCCCAGCCTCTGCACAACTGACACCTGGTTAAGGATCTTCTCTGGTTAAAAGTCCACATGGCACATTCCCAGCCAGACTGAAAGTATTGCCATGGATAACTGCAAGTGTTAAGTATATTGGGCCTCTTGAATTACAAAACCTAATTCCACTTGTATGCCTTGTCAGAGGCTGTGGAGAAGTTTAAGCAGTTTGTGTAATTTTGTTGGAACACATTGAATCCTTCTGATTTGCATATTTTTAGTTTTAAGTGGCTCTGTCAAAAGGAGCTGGGAGGAAAGGTTGCACCCCTAGTGAGCATCTATTTTCAATCCTCTCATCTACTCACAGTGAGCTGCTGTCACCCCTCCAGACATCCCATCCAAATGATTGCTATCCTACTGGCACTCACCAATTCCTTCTGAACCATCCAATTATTTTTCTACCAGTGACTGTTAATCAAAACAGACTATTTTCTGCAGAGCTTCTTTAATCCACACTCTTAAAAATGTATGTTGGTAGATATTACAAACATCCTGCAGAAATGCAAGTTAAGGCATTGAGGGGTTTTAAAACTAATTTTGTTTATGATCTTGTCAAAGATAAACCCCATGGGAATCCAATAGTGCAGTCTTAATCCAGAGCTGCCACTGGAGTTTATTTGCCTCCCTCTGAGTTTAGGTCAGTATAATCCATGCTTTCTTAATCTCTTTCTGTGGTTTCTTCCTCTGCAGGTGAATTGTACATCCTCCCTTTTATCAAATGAAGATAAAAAGTGTCTGCTAACACTTCATAGGATTCTGCAGAATAGTTCCAGCAAGAAATGGATTTCTATTAAGGGGGGGAAAAAATGATAGAAAGACAGCAAAAAGCCCTTTCCTTTTCCTCTTTTGGCCATGCTCCAAGTGATCTTATCAAGTGTCTTTACAACAGGATTAAAAAACCAAACTCCACAAAACTTATACTCCAAAGGAAGGAATTTTTTCCAGCTTCTACTGTCAGACTCCTCCTTCAAAACACTTCTCTCTCTCTCTCTCTTTCTTCAGAAAACCTATTGCTCCCAACATAGGAAGAAGTAGCCATCAGCTGTAGCAATAATAAAAAAGTTATTATCCAGCTTGAGTGTATTAAGGAGAGAAAGTAGACTTTCCCATTTGTTCATTCTGGTGGGCATAAAAGGTCAATACTGTGACTTAACCAATTTCTTCACTGGCTCTATGACAGAAACCAACCCAGCAACACTTCTGTTTAGTAGAGAAGAATGACTTCTGCTGAGCTATGCTGGCTACATTCCCTCATGAAGGAAAGATGCTCTCTGCTCTTGACACTGCTAATATCTTTACACTTACCAGTGCTTACCATTGTGGCAGGCACTTCCTCTTCCCATGACACACCATATGCTGTCTGTTCCACTCAGTGCCTGATCCCATTCTGAATTTAAACTAGAACCTTTATTCTTAACACAAATGCTGGGGGGATTCCCTCCTGATAGATGGAGGGTATCTTCAGCATTATTTTTTAGGTAAGAGGTAAGGCAGCCTCCTCTACAGGGCCAAAAGCAAGTTCTAGGAGGACTGGCATGTCTTATATTTTACTGCACTGTTGGCATAAGCCCTTACTAGCAACAGCAAAGTAAAAGGAAGCTGGGTCTCTTCTTGATTGCTTGGGAGTGAAGCCTACTGCCAAGAAGCATTACAATATTGTACAGAATAATAGTGGTAAACTGAGGGGGGGAATCTTCCTTCCCCTGTAAACTGCTGCTAATCAACACAGTGCATAAGGAGACCTTAGTAAAAGGGTGGGAGTTAATTCTCTGATAGACTTGGAGTCTTGGCCAACACTACAAAAAGGAAACCAAAATAAATCAAGCTGTAAACCTGACACTACACCCACCCTCTTAAATGCCCCTTTCCTCTGCCACTTTCAGCTGCAGAGGATACTTTTGCTCCAGTTTTTGATTTGCACAGTGCTGTGTGCTTTTGTCAGAACAAGTAGCTCCTGAAGTTCCTGCATTTCATTGTCATGGACAGCAATGAGCATGGATTGCTTCTATTTCAGAAAGATGTTGTGGGGAAATTGGTGGTTATAAGGTGCCTCTGAATCCCTGAAAAGCCCCCAAAATAACATTACTTTAGAGTAAAAATGTCAGAGCCTTTTACAATAATTGCAGTGTAAGTAACATGCCAGACTGCCAAATGACTGTCCAGTGCAGCCACCTTCTTTTAGTGGTGATACATGATACAGAAAATGCCCCTCACTGCAGAGTAATGTATCAGAGCTAGAACTTACAAGAAAAAAGAACTTAAAAACTATTGGAATTAAATCTTAAAAGAGCACAAATGCAAGTTTTCCAATTCATGCCAAAAGCCAAGAATACCCAGAATCAATGACCATCAAAGCACACAAGAGCCTCACGAACACAGTCACTCAAGTCAATAATACTGCCAAGTGACTTCCAGATGCCTCTGAGGTGTAAACTGCTCTTGTTCTAGTTTTGACTCTGTGTGTGTTGCTTAACTGCCCAGAGCTCTAAGATCAGAGCAGAAATATGAGCAGAAACAATGCTGGAGATGAGAAATGCATCCTTCTCAATTGAGAAGTTAGACAGCCTGTAGCTTTTTTGAAGGTGAGAGGAGGCATAAAATGTTACAGCATTGCACATCAATACTGAAAAAAAACTCAACAACTTTGAAAAACAGCTGTAAAAGGCTTGTAATTATCAATAATCATGTTCCTATACTTCCAGAGAAAGAAGGGAAATAAACACACCACTACAAGATCAACACATATAGCGTTCATGTCTCAGGGGGAAAGAGGTAATGCCTCCAACACTGAATAAACCAGCTACATGTATCTAGCAATCTATTCTAATACAATATTAGAAAAGCACCTGATTATAAGCCACAGAAAAATTGAAAACATGCTCAGTTGCATGGATGTGGCAATGCTGCCTGCAGCTGCCACTTCCCCACTCTCACTACAGAAGCTTACTCCATACAGGCCTTCTCTCTGGCCACTTTCAAAAGCAGTGTCTACAATGAAAGGAGACACACCAGCTAAATCCAGGGTTAAGAGTGTTGTACAAGATTTTGAAGACCAAGGCTATATTCCCAAAACAGTTACAGGCTGCTCATGACCTTGATTTGCTCAGTCAAGGCAACACCACAAAACATACAGACCTCAGTCCTAGATTTTCTCCTCTGCCTGAGGACACACCAGCTTTGCTTCTCTTTAGGCTCAAGTCTTTCCCTGGTCTACAATGCACAGTGGAAACACAGGTATCCATAGTAGCTCTAGATCTACACCGACTCTGCAGCCACAAAAGGCTGCATGTGATTAGCAAGCCCTGCAGGGACATAGTGCTGCATGATTAAATATACTGAGTTAATTGCCTGCTCAGGGATCACAGAACAGACATGCACATGCTTTCCCTTACAAGTAGTAAAGCACAACAAAGCACTTCCTACAGAACAGACTAAAAGAGAGAAATTTCCTATCAGCTAATCAAAGCAATTCCCCACCTCAAGAGTGGGTAGGGAAGGGTTCTTAGCCACCCAGGGGCCTCAACCACCTCCCTGGGCAACCTGTTCCAGTGTTCCACTACCCTCACGGTAAGGAACTGTCTCCTAATATCTAATCTAAATCTACTCTTCTCCAATTTAAAACCATTACCCCTTGTCCTTTCACTACAGGCCTTTGTAAACAGGCCCTCTCCAGCCTTTTTGTAAGCTCCCCTCAGGTACTGGAAGGTCACTATTAGGTCTCAATATCAATATAGGACTGATGATAACAGCAACACACAAACTGACACTTTCTTTTCTCCCCTGTCATGGCATGCTAACCACCAAAGCAGTAATCGAGGCTACATTTCTACATACACTAGAACTCTCACTGACAGATATATGAGTTTAGGGTGAGCCAGACATACATAAAAGTCATTCCTACTAATAAGCACATTTTGAGCTGCCAACAGTGATTTGAGTATAACACTAAGTGTGAAGAGCCAGCTTGAATCATTCCATATTAACTCAACTTGCAAGGAGATGAAGGTCAGGGGACAAAAAGCAAAGCACAACTAAAAGCAGTACTTGTCAGATGGAAGAGGACAAAACCAGTTGGAAAATACTTTTATTTTTCAGATTTCTAAGAAAATATACAAACAATGGTGGTGTAAAAAAAAAAAGAAGACACCCTATAAAAAAGGTTGACATTATTACTCAAACTATAGCATCAAAGGAAATTACAGAGCAACAAGCATACAGTGAAATTCTATTCATCAAATTAGTATTAGTTAAGTAGTTGGAAATGTAATAAGCAAAGTCTAGTAATAAATCTCTACAGCTTACTCAGAAATCCCAAAACAATCCAACATTCTGAGCTTAAAATACACTTAAAATACACAAATAATTCATCTCTGCAATCCTCTATAGCACTGAAATCACCCAGGTAAAAAGAACATAGCAAAGGCATACCTTGGGGAGTTTGTAAGGAAGGACATCTTGAGCACACTACAATACAACAGAAAGTAAACCACCTTGCATGCTTCCTGATTAACCCCCAATGACTAATAGGAAATACAATATAGAAATAATTAGAAGCAATATTTAGTGACTTGCTGATTCTATTCTTTGTCCAGAGTGAAGCAGAAAGGCTTCTTTGCCCTAGTTTGTTTGAACCTTGGCACTTTCCCAGGGCACACTCTCCCTGTGTTCATCATTATCCTTGTCCTTAGCAGAGAAACAAGTCAGTCCCAGCCACAAACACCACCATGCCTTCCACATATGCATGTCTTTGTCCTGAAACCTGTCTCCATGCTGAACTCCAACACACAAAGACAACATGCCCAAATCTAACCTTGATCTGCCAAAGTTTACATACAGGACACAAACCAAACCAATGCTTATATCCTTTATTACTGCTGTAGGCTTTCCTCTACTCAGGTCACTCTAAAAAGCAGGCATTGAAAACCCAACACAATTTAATTAACAGCTTCACCTGAAATTGCAAAGGAACTCAAACATTGGCACACTAAATCCTTTTGATCATTTGAATTTGAATAAATGTGAAAACCTGGAGTCTTCAGTAATGCACAAATCAGCTCCTGGCCCTAACTGCATCTTCAACATATCCTGTTGAGAGCATGAGGAACAGGAGTTATTTTTGCTACAGCAAATGGATTTCTGCTTTCACTGCATTCACCATGAGAAAAGCCAAAGACAGTGTCCATTAAATACTGCTAAAATAACTCAGCAGTTCAGAACAATGTATCAAGAGGTTATTTTTTCTTTCAGAAGTAAAAACAAACCCATGAATCATTCCATTTAATGAGGCTTACAAATGGGTAGGGGAAAAACAAAATAAAAGATAAGCAGATGTAGATATATCATGCTCCAACAAGAGTTAGTAAGAGGGTTGCACCAGTGTTTCTCTCACTAAATTTGTTTAAATATTGTCAATTCCTGAAATTCCTGCCAACAGATATTATTAGGGTAACTAGGAACACCATGAAACCTGACAGCACTCTGCAATACAAGATGTGGGTGTTTATGTTGTTGGGGCCAACAGGCAGTTGAAGAAGTGACATAATAATTAAGTCTTTAATGACTTTCAGCTTCCTGCCTGCTACAGGGTAAACTTTGATAAATTCAAGACTAAACTGACAATTCAGATCATCCAGAAACATTTAGGCCATGTGAGCTAACTGTACCTTAACTAATTCTTTCTTCACTGTAACAAAGCCACCTTGGAGTGTTCTGATCCTGGAGCAGAGTCCTTCTAGGAGTCAATCCCTACTTCTCTCTAACTCCAGGCAGCAGACACAGGAAGCCATAAAGCAGATACACTGCCATAAACCCTACTGCCTGTACTGAAAGAACAGGAGTGGCAAGCTGAAGCTCAGGCCCCTGCACTAGCCAAACTTTCAGAATTAGGCTAGAGGACCAGCAAGGGCCTTTGGTGCAGATGATTGTCATGGAAGAACACTGATGTCACCCCACCTCCCACATGCTGCAAAAACATGACAAAGTAACATCCAAGGTACTGTTATGGAGGCTACAGAAGTGCCTCAAGCAGATACCATTTTCTAGTGTTCAGACACATGGAGGCAGTCAATGGTGCAAATGCATGAAACACCTCATGAGAAGAAAATGCTCCCTCAAGTTCATCATCTTTTCTTTTCCCTTTCATCACTTACTACACACTCAAGCCCTTTTCATAGCAGTGATTTCTGCAATCTCACATGCTCAATTAAAATGTACAGGCTCCAAAGAATCACAGAATGGTTCAGGTTGGAAGGGACCTCCAGAGGTCATCTAGTCCAACCTCCCTGCTCTAGCAGGGTCCTCTAGAGCACAGCACTCAGGATTGTGTCCAGATGATCCTTGAACATCTCCAGGAGAGGAGACTCCTCAACTTCTCTGGATTGCCTGTTCCAATGCTCAGTCACTGTCATAGGAAAAATGTTCTTCCTCACATTTAGGTGGAACTTCCTGTGTTCCAGTTTGTTCCACTGCCTTGTGTCCTATTGCTTGGCACCATGGAGAAGAGCCTGGCTCCATCTTCTTGACACTCTCCCTTCAGATACTTGTATCCTTTGAAAAGGTCCCCTCTCAGCCTCCTCTCTTCTCCAGGCTAACCAAGCCCAGCTCCCTCTGCCTTTCCTCTCAAGGAGGTGCTCCAGCCCCTAATGCATCTTTATAGCTGCAATGCTCTTGCTGCCAATGCAGCCCAGGATACCCTTGGCCTTCTTCGACACAACAGCACATTGCTGGCTCATGAATAACTTGGTGTCAGCCAGGTCCCCCCACGTTCAATGGCAGTATTTAATTCCTCAAACAAAAGCATCTCTTGCTAAATCCCCAATTCACACATTCCCTAATTTGAGCACTCCCCATAACCTTCCCAGCCTTTCAAAAGCTCTCCAACACAAGCCAACTTTACCTTCTCTTTGTTTAGCAAATACATTCACAAAAAGAATGGATAAAAAACCAGATACACTTTCTTGCTGCAATGTACAAGTGTCATGGACAAAGCTTACTGCCATAAAAAGCTAAGAATTAGCAGGGTTCAAAAGCAATTGATGAGAGTATCAAAGTCATAGTAACAGATACTGGCAAATGTGTTTAGAAAGGCATATAAATCTCCACACTTTAGGTTAAATCTTTCTATGATTGGTGGTCAAAAATAGTTTTTCTTGCAAATACACTGTCCTGCTAGCAGACTGCTGCTGAGTTTTTGTGTAACTCCTCTGCAGCATGTCATTGGTCAGTTATCAGACTGGATTAGCTGATATGCTATGTATTGCCAGGCTGACTTGACTATCTTCTCTTTCTCCAGTGAGCTAATCTGGCTTCTTGTGCAAGACATGCTCAAACTACAACTATAAAGAAAAGAAAACCATCAATAAAATAAAAATATGCACTGCTGTCACCTTAAGAGTAGCACATACTATTTGACCTCCCTTCTTTCTTCTTTTGAAATATCAGCAGGAAGGCATATCAATGTCCTTCATGCTAGACAACTGTTACATGACAAATTCATGCTTCTCAGTGCCTGTAAAGCTTCCATCTCTGTCACTGTAAGCCACTCACATACACTCAAAGCCAAAACTGGCCAATTTAAAAGCAATAACTAATGGCCCAGATTACTCATTGTGCTAAGCCTCTCAACTTCAGCATAAACAACACAAAAGTTATTACCTGTTCAAATTATAAAGGAAACAACAGTACTTCTGACCTGGAACTTAAAGTCATTTTAAATTAATCATGCTCTATTAAGTAAGGCTTGTTAGCATCTGCTCAGTGTTGGGTATTTACCTTTAGTCCACCACAGATTGGACAAGCTGAAAAAAGAGCTCTTGTCATCCCAAGGTGGGGGCTACATGTGTCATAGGGGTCAGCTGAGGCCCCACTAGGTGGTGACAACTCACTACTTTTGGAGTCTGACACCTGTCCTTGTGATTTTGTGTCTGACCACCTCGAAACAAAATCCACATATGTGTCCTCACTGGAGTCCTTGCTGCTTTCTGTGAGTAAGGATGAAGGTCTCCCTCTGTCCTGTCTGTGCTCAGGTACTCTCCGTGTTTCCAAATGTGGTAATAAGAGTTTTGGGTCACTAGCACCTTGAGATGACAGGGCCTGGTCCTTAGGTAGCATGGAATCTGCACTCTTTGGTTGCCCATCCTTAGAAGCTGCCTGTAACAAACTCCTGGGTGTATCATAAATATGTCTGAGAGAGCTGGGAACCTGATACTCTGATCCCACACCTCTGGAGGGCTCACTGTGAAGACAAGTACATAAATTCTGATCCGAAGGAAAGTTCAATGGCAAGCTTAGCAATGATCCAAACTCATCACCATGGCAAATGTCCAAGCTCCCAGCATAGGAAGAGAAGCTTCCAGAGTAAGAAGAGTGACTGCCAGTAGCAATTCCACTGTCTGAAGAACTCTGACGACCTATTTCCTGGAGCTGTCTGGACCGGAGGGGCTTCGGAGGTGGTTTAGTGGTGCCACGTGCCCCTTCTGGAAGGGTCTTTTCTTCCCCAAGATGAACTCCCTTTGCAGCTGCCAGTCCATGGCTCTCTTGGGAAGTGCTGGCTGAAGACTGCTCAGGCCAAATTGTCAGTCTGCTTCCAACACTAACATCTGAGTGGCTGGTATCTGAAGATGAGCTTGAAAGACTTCTGTCATCTCCTAGAGAAGAAGAAAACACAATCAAGACTGAAGCATGACAAATATGCAGAAAGAGAAGAGATCCTGAGATTCCATCTGCCTTTTGTAAGGGGAACTTCTGTCAGAAATCCAGAATTGCTGCAGTAATTCTTATCTCCATGGGAAAAATACAATGCAGATAGTTACCTTGACATTAAGCATTGGGCAATAAGTTGCCGTAGGGCATAGAAAGGGGAAGGATCCACTGCAAATTGTGACCTGAGCTTCTAGGTGATTTCTAGTCTCAGTTGCTGATGGAAAAGTTTACAACAATTTTCCTGCTCTTCATGGAATAATTCTAGATATATACTATCACAAAATAGCAATGTTTATCCTGTTAAATCTAAACCCTTCTTCTCCCTCCGTGCCCACTGCATGACGTGTGACCCCTGCATAAGTGTAACTCCTGAGATTAAATTATACAGCTGTCTGGATGGAAGGTATGAATTACAAAAATACTAGTGTACTTCTCAGAAATATACCCAGAAGAAGAAATATACTTGCTGAATACAATTTATTCTGCTTACAAAACCATCTGTTTTTATTTAAAACATAAGATTTTCAAATTTATTTGAAATCCTTTCTCTTAGACCAATATTTTAGGTACTTTAGAGCTCTGGATGGGAACCTTTCCCACTGTCTTGAAGAAAATGTTCTATGTAGAGCTACATGTTCTCCAAGACAGTGACAGAACCTGGATCTCCAGATCCAGGCAAATATCCTCCCACCAAACCTACAGGGACAGTCTTCCGACATCATATTTCCCATTCACACAAATATTTAATCTTCCTGTGCAAGACTCAAATAACAGAATATGAAGATCTTCCTCTAGGATTCCTCAATCTTTGAGAATTATAAGGTTCTTTGGAGAAAAAGGCCATAAATTCCAGTAATCTCAAGCAGAGAATGTATACAAAGTTGGGCCACATTTTCTAACCACTGTGACTGGATAAAAACCAGACATGCTTCTCTGTCATGTCTCATTTGTTTTCCATCCATCTAGTCAAGTCTAGTAGTTATATGCCAACTACAAAAAACCTCAACAAGTCTCAGTGGAATTTAGTCACAAACCACATTACTCAGCAGTGAAAAGTCTAAAGTAGCCATGGACATGTACAGAAGCATATAATTAAGCTCCTGAGGATCTTCACAGGGTCATTTTTAGGCTTGCAGGCTTTAAAGTCAAGAGTAAAGCAGATTTTTTGAGGACCTAACTTCTGCTATTAAACAATTCAAATGGCAGTTCAGGGCTTAGGCCCCTCCACAAATCCAATGCTAGACACCAATTCTACTCTGACACTAACTCCAGAAGGGATATGCATAGAAAGAACCACAAAGACCAAGAATAATGACATTTAGAACCAAAGCACAGGAGTCCTAGGTTTTGCTACAAAAATCTGCAGTAAGCCTGATGTGTGAACTCTACAAGTCAGCCCATCTGACAGGATGGAGTGAGTCAAGTACTTAAGCAGTTATCAAGAGATGCAGACTATTCTTTTGAAGTTGCAGATGCAGAAATTCAGTAGGGTTCAGCATGCTGAAGGTTTTTCCCATGTTAATAGTGTTTGATACAAAATTTACTTTGCTTAGTTGAAACAACTCCAATCAACATCAATGGACTTGAGATAACGCTGCTAAAGAACTGACTCCCAAGCAACAAGCAGCCAAATCAGTATCTTGACATTTCTCTATTATTCTTCCTTTAAGTGTCTTATAATTATATCCATATGCTCATTTTTAAAGCCTGGTAAGGAAGAAAAAACATTTATTTTCAGTTCACTAAAGATACTTCTTACCTCCACTGCCCTGGCGACTTGTATGGGACAGCAAACTCAAGCGTTTTTCTAACTGCAAAGCTTCATGAGCCAACCTTTCTTCTGAATATGCTGGATTTGTACTTGGATCTTTAAAAAGAAACAGAAAAGAAAGAAATAAAAATGAAGAAAGATGGAAAAGATATAAAAAAGCAGGAAAGGAAAAAAAAAGATTCCTATGTTAGGTAAGAATGCTAGATATTCTTAGGGTTTTATGTTTGATCTTCTACTACAAGAAGAGAACATGCTGATCAGAAAATGTATGGGACAATCTGCCTTCAACTACATCCTGCAGAAATGCTACATAGCAAGTTAAATTTTAAGTGTCAAAGACTTTCAGAGATTATACTCCAAGTCTGTAAGAGTTGCCACAAGGGACAGAACCCCGAAGAGCACAACACCAAAGGCAATAGCTACAGAGACAATTAGCATCCAGCAGGCCTAGAGGAGTTGAAAACTAACATGTGAACTGTAAAATGCATCTTGACTTCACTGAACTCATTGGGATTTTCATCATCTAGAAGGAGTCAATTTTTCATCCTACAAATTTACCAAGTCAAGTGATAAACTCCCAGTCATAGTCATTAAACTATCTGATACCTTGCCATTCAGATCAACTATTTACAAAGGCATCACTTTCAAGTTTAGAAGGTCTTTGAGTTCAGAAGACAGAGATTAAGTAAGCAACCTGATGGCTCTTTGTCTTTTGTTTAATACAAGACAAGTTAGAATGCTAAAAACCACTCCTAATATGTACTGCTGGGGATTTTCCCCATCCATTTTAGTGAGTTTGCCATTCCAGCTGAAATCACTGAAGAAGGCTCATTCTATTCCAATAAAAAGAAATAGGCCAAAAGTTACACAGAATGTGGGAGAATTTTCATCAGTTATACAGGCCAGTTTCCAGCCAGGCACAACAATAAATCCTGATGCTGGAAGTAATCATAACCATTATCCCAACAGAAATCTTACAGATTACTTCAAACAGCACTAACAAGTGTCTGATGTTCAGCAATTGCAAAGGGGATGGTCTCCTAACTTGTTCTATCTTCAGAAGCTTCAGTAGCTCTCACTAATTACATAGGGAAAGTAATTCATGCTAAAGAAAACAGAGTTCCTTCCTCACAAGTGCTGCTCTTGTATCTCCAATGTACTGGGTAGTAGTAGTAGCACACCACAAAAACATTCAATTATTAAATCATTTAATAAGAGGGGGGGAAAAAGGCTGAAAAGGGCTACACGTTGCTGTGGTTGAGTTAGCAAGATAAAAAACAATTGAAATGAAGAAAGAGAAGTTTCATTTTCACCTCAGGTCTTTCAGTTTGAAAAGACTTAGGCTTGATGTTGTCAGCAGAGCAGTCAATGAGAGCTCATGATCAGGGAAGGAGAATTGCCAGGTGAGCTGAAGCTCCCCAGGAGCCTCTAGGTTATTAACTATCTGAGAAACATCTCTCCCCCCTAGCCATGTTCAATTTCTGATCCACCCTGTGCAGATCAAAGTATGTCACAGGAACAGAAATGACAATGCTGAACTTTCCTTCCCATGCAGAGGGGGTTTCCACCTTTAGCAATCTGCAATCTGGATACTACTAGCATAACAAGACAGACACACAAGCAGTCCTTCTGTAACAGGGCATGTTGGAAAGCCAAGATGTTCTAACAGGGTCAAGACAACAATGTCTGTGTAAACAGGGTCTGTGACCTCTGTAACTCCCAGCTCAGTGTTTCATGTCAGTGTGACATCTTCAAGAACAGAAAAGAGGACTGTTTGGTATGGATTGTTTTGTTACATCTCCATTCCCCCTACAATACAACTTACATTAAGCACTGACTAGTTCAAACCTGTGTAACTGCTTACTCAAATCCTCAGTGCTTCCATATGGACCTTTGCCAAAGCAAAATACAAGATTTGGCCACCAGCACCTATGGTGCAACCCAGACAGGTCTCTGCAAGGATCTGCTTAGTGGCATCCAGCATTACAGGCTGCTGCTGGAATCTATTCTTGAATGTCCTCTGCTCCAGTTACTCTGCTGTATCTAGTTAAATGCCCTTATGTCCAAAAAAGTTCACTTAGGGTTTAAAGCTGGCATAACAGATCAGCAAATTAGTCAAGCCAAGATGCAATAGACACTAAGCCTTCCCACAGCAAAGAACTGTCAGTAAGAAGGATCCTTCCACTTTCCTCAGAATAGGATTACTTGATAAATGGGGATTTTCAGACTATTAAAGGGCACACACACATCCATTAGTTTTTTAGTAACTGATAGACCTCTTTCAGATAGCAAAAGACATCATTTAAAAAACAAAACCAACAAACACACCAGTCAACCAGCTGATTTTGCAAAAATGGCCTATAATAAAACACAAGAAGGGGAGGTAGGAGGGAAGCTGAAGCAAAACAGTAAGTTTGTGTTTCACATGTTCAATTGCTTCTGGAAACAAAATGCCCTATTAGCTACACAGTTACAGAACACAACAGGTTTCACCCAACATGAAATCTCAAAGAATACTACTTGTCCAACAGGACCGATAAACTTTTGGTTAAATCTTCCCTTCAAGACTGCCTGTGTATAAAAGGAGTGTAAGGAAGTTAGGCTCAAAGTCACATGCTGTGACCTCTCATTGCTGTTTTTGTGGAAGACTCATTAGAAGAACCCTTCCTCAGCCAGCACTAGAAAATAGATAAACAGCTTCAAAACCTGACAAATGCCCATAGACTAAGTCTTAGGCAGATATTAAAAATAACTGTCCAACAGTCTTGCTGAAGTCTTTGTTTTGCTTTTCATCTTCTCTGCTAATAAGCAAGACTTCTCTGGAAAACACAAACAATACTATTCCCTGCAAGCAGCACATTCTTATACCAGTCTGGTTACAGACTAGCAAGCACTAATTGGGAGGTTTCACTACAAGATCACAGTAAGGACTGAAGTCACTGGCAGCCACCTCTTTTAAGAGCAGTCCTTACTGGAGGGCATAACCTATGACCTCCTGACATGTGAGTGTAGAAATATGGACTTAAAAAAATATATAAAAAGAAGGTTTTCTTCAACACTAAAGTTGGATTTGTTAGCATCACCCCATACTTTGTGCATGCACAATACAAAGCCTCTAAATAACCATGTAGTAATCTGCAGCACTACTAACTCATGAGGACAGAAGCAGCATGACCAGTAGTACTAAGACAGCTGCCCAAGGAGGATCAGACAGCTTCTGCCCACACAAGATTCAACAGTAGCTCTAAAATCTTTAAGAGAAATTAATTCCTTCATTTCCCAAACCTATCCTATAATGTGATTTATTAATATTAATAACTAGGCAGTTAGATTCACTCAGGTCCTTCAATTAAGAAAGTGTTTTAGCATTTTCCAAACAAAACTGGATCCTTTGCTATGAAGAAAAATCTTTCATGTGAGGCAATCACTGAAACCTTAAAACACTGCTTTGAGGCAAAGGGAAAGGATTACATTCAGTTTGGCTGGACTAAAAATGCCTCTGATGGAGATTCTATTTTTATCCCATGTTGGTGGATATTGACTAAAGCCACATCAGCTGCTCATCGTGGGAGACTCTGAATAGTTTGCTAACATGTGAAGAAAGTGTCCCAGTAATTCAAAACTCCAGGGTGGTTTGGTAAGCACCTGTCAGGAGGAAACATCTTGTATCAAATTAAGTAAGCAGCTACCTGAGCTATGCTTGATTATATGCATCTTTAAAATGCAGCACTGGTTAATTATTTCATTAAACACAGCTAGATGAATCAGGCTGAACATTTCTCCTCTCTTTCTTCCTTTTTAACTGTAGGCACATTTGTAAATCAGGCCTGGACCCTCACCTTCATGCTAACATCTCCACACCTTATAAGATGTCTGGAGGAATGAAAAGAAGTTCTAAAAGTTTGAGAAGGATCCACTTGGTACAGATACTGCAGAAGGCAGCCACAGAGCTGTCTTGCAATGGCCAAAGGCATATCAAGCTTCAAGAAAAAGAAAGAGCATCAGAAAGATCCTCAACAAGCAGCACTGCACACTCTCCAGTCAGGCAGAAAGCAGCCTAAAAGAGCTTCCAAAATTAAGAGAGACCATCAAGACTATCAACATCACCCTTGGGATCTTTCCAGTCTGCAGGACTAGACTGTCCTAGAGACTTAGGCAGATTTAGAGAGTACTGATCTGCCCACTGATCAAAGATATCACTGATCAGCTGTTGGGCCTCTGCTGGGCTCTTATTTGGGATTCAAGATGAATCTTGTAAGTGAAAAGAAGGAATCCAATGCACACATGACAAACAAGCATTTCTCAAATCATATGCATGCAAACTCAGTATAGATTACAAACCATGCAATCAGTGACTCCTAACTATGTCAAGACCTAGACTTCTGTCAAGACAAGAACATGACATTTTCTGGTCTGTTTTCTAAGTGTCTTCTCAAGTTTATGAGTTCCACTGCACAGCATTTTCATTACTTACTTTATAGATGACATAATAAAAATACATACAGTAATCATGTGTTCTTACAACACCAACCTTTTAAGAAAGCAAGGCATATATTTTAAACCTACAATTCTGAAAGAAGACATGAAAACTGCTGTTGAGCAAATATTCCCTTGCACATGCAGTTTACAAACTCCTTCTGGACACTGGGAATTTTACTTTTGTTTAAAGAACCACTATGGCAAGTCAAAGTAAGAATATATCATTTTCCAGTCCTCCTTCTCCATCATTTCCTATTAATTTCATGCTGACACTTAAACATTTCAGCACTCCATTAACCATATGGTTGAGTGTATACAAACCACTGCTTTCATTCATTATCCTTTTCCCAAAGACATACTAAGCAGATGATAGCTGCATAATGAGTCTATATTTGTGCTGTGGGCATTGGTGTCCACTGTCAATGTGACATTTTTCCACCACATTCCATTATTTCTCTGTACAGTTGAGCATATTTCATGTTTAAGTTGGAAAGGTACAGGCAACAGCAAGAAGCCATATTCAAACAGCAAACTGTAGAGACAAGTCTGCTTTGTATAACAGCTTTTAAATTACACAAAAGCAGAACATTGCATATATAAAGCAGAACTGAGGCTGTGTAGCATCTGCACTGCAGTAAATATGAGTAACATCAACTGTATGTTTCTTGGTAGAATCCCCAGTCTGGAAGTTTTGAGCTAGTTACCTGAGGTGTGAAGATGATTAATCTATTTAATAACTAACCCTTTCAAAAGGTTAGATGGATTTCAATACTCTTCCTAGATACAGTATATAGCTGCTAAAGACTTGACCTTTTCAAGCAATACAGTACTTTCTCTGCTAACAGCATACTTGACAAGGAAAATTAGTCTGCAGATGAATCACTGGTATTTGTACATGTGCAAATGACTTCAACAGGTCTGGGCAAGATTCTGCATCAGATAATAAATGAAGGAGAACATAAAATAAAAAGCTTCTATGAAGGCATGTGTACACAGGGGTCTGTGGCCTTTATGCTGCTGATAACTTGACAGGGGTGACAATAATTGGAAGAGACCAGGGTAAAGATACAAGGAAATGTAAGTTGGAGGAGTCAAAGTAGCTTGGAAAAGGACTGCAGAGGAGTCAGCGAGAACAGGAGCACAGTTCCCTAGAAAACACTGCTCCTGTCCAGGGAAATAAGGTGAAATCAAGTGGTTGAGTACATCTTCACCTCATTTTAGCAGGAAGTCCATCAAGCACAGAATACAAATGAAAAAGATCTCAGAAAAGAGGTCTTTCCCTTACAAAAATCCCCAAATCATCCCCAGGATATTGTACGTCCACTTTATGCACTTCACAGAGGTCAAAGCTCTTGAAGGAGGGAAGGGAATGTGTACATGGCCATGTATAGCAAGCCACAAACTCCAGAGCTGATAAATAAGATGCAAAAGCAGTTTTACTTCTACTTGACTCTAAAAAAAAAAAAAAAAAAAAAAAAAANATCTAAAAATAAATCTGAGAAATACATTAAGAAATAGAAAACAGAATAATTTCTTGTAGGCTTAAGTTTTCTGGACAAAAATTTTGGTTAAATGAAAGCTTTGGGAGATCTGTATGTGTAATACAGTTTTAGACATACAGAACCATATGCATTCAACAGCAAAGCTTTAAGTACTGGCACTGGGTTGGGGCTTTCTGTTGTTGGTTGGTTGGTTTGTTGGTTGTTTTCTTTTAAACACTCCACTTAACTGAACATAAACACATATCATATAAGAAGAATAAGGCTTTACTGCCCACTATTCCACTCCATTATTGTATTTAATTCAGTGTTATGACTCTGGGAAAGAAAAGATGAACTGAGTGTTACATCTACTGCATTTTCCTTAACTAACTTTTCATAAGTTGTTTTCACAAGTTTTGCATCCAGATCTAATCTTTTCCATCACATTTCCTTCCTGCAATTATCTTCCTCTTGTAATAGCAAAAAAACCCAGATAAAAACCTTTTAACACTTAAACAGAAACTCCAAGTATTTCCCACAAACACCACCTCAACCTTCACCATTCTTGCTGCCTATTCCCACTGTATCCCACTGTCACTTCACAGGTATTTCTCTGCATTCTCACTTTCACACTCTTGCTCTGTTTGACACAGTCATTCCAATTTAACATTGTATTTCTTCATCTGCCAAAGTCAAGGAGAAACAGGGCTTACTATGATGCCATCTCATTTCCTCTCTGAACATTACAGAGCATGCAGCATTTACCATGAAATAGAAAAGTTTAATCCTTGCAGATCAGAAAAGAAGCTCAAGATGAAAAATTGAAATGTGATCTGGAGGCTTGATGAAGTTTCCTAAGGTTGGTTCTAAGTGTTTTGGATGAACTCAAAAGTTAGTCTTCCATTAAACTGTCAAACCAGTAGTGCAGATACAAATCCAAGTTGAACTAAGTTTCAAACTACAGGTTAGGGTTCCCTTCAATTCTAACTGCCAGATTTTAGTACTGTTAAATAAGAGAAGGCATAGGTAGCAATAGCATCAGAAACATGAATGAGCCAGAGCAGCAGGGGGGAAACAGGTACATTCAACAGACAAATTTGCACTGTGACATTTCAGAATGAAAACCACTGTGAACTTGCTACACCCTTAGTGTCTGCAAGCTGTTCTTACAATCCCAGCAGTAAAGTGCTAGACATGGCAAGTTCCTGCTTTGCTTGGTTACTCAATACTTCCTATATTAACCTGGTAGGACTGGACGCAAACCAAAAGGGCCTTTGGTCGGAGAGATGCCACGGACGATACAGTCGAACAGAAAGCTGATCTGCTCTCCTTCAGCACAAGAAAGGAAAAAGACACCAGCCCCTGCAAGAAAGCACACCATAAATATGTATTTTCCACTTGGATATATTAGAAATCTATTTAGCTGAAGCTATACACAACAAGAGTATTAAGCACAAGCCATGAAAAGTAATCAACAAGACACGTTCTCTAGAGAAAAGAAACAAATCCAGGTCAGAACACACACAGTGTATCACAAACATCCACAATTCAATAGCTACCTAATAATTGATGCCAGTTTTCTGAGATTCAGGCACTTATAGCAATGCCAAAATACAAGCTATATTCTCAACAGCTGGTCTGGGCCTTTTAGTATTATTTACCCCTGAAATCGTGTAGATCAAATCTTTGCTATGTGTGGGTCAAGGACACTTTAATGTGTCTTCACCAAAATGAGCCAAGTTAATTCTACTTTTACTCAATGTAACCAAGAGCAGCTTTTTATATCCCAGTGAATTAGGATTTGGTTATATTCCTGGATTATAGTATAAATTTTCCTAGCCTAAGTCCTATGTGTCTATTATTAATAGAATGTAACACAACTCCACAGGTTGTCATCAGATCTTTACCCTTTGCTCTACTCTGATATTTTGCTTTCCATTCATTAAGAATAGCCCCAAGCAAAATTAGAACAAGAATCACTAAATAAACAAACAAGTTCTGAGCTGCATTATACATGGCTACAGGGACAAGACAAAAGACTGGAAGAGCTTCACAAAATGTACTATTTGAGAATTGTCAGTCCAAATATTGCTCATATTAGGAAAAAAAATACATTATGATCTTAAAAACATCAGGCAAAAGATTACCCCAGCAACCAGTGACTTCAGGAAATACAACAAATAAACCAAAACATAAAACAATAACCAGACACAAAAGGAAATTAAATTAGGCCACTAATCTGGACACAACTCTGACTTCTGTACACCTCTAGACAATTCTGGAGTTGCAAACATATTTTTGCCAATTCTACTCAAATCAGTAAAGCTAGACTTGACCAGAATGCTTGCAATCCTCACCATTTTCCACACACATGCCCTGTCATATCCAACAGGATATTCACCTTTCATTTAAGCAATGGCTACACTTTTGACAGCTTGACAGAAGGCTATGGGATTCAAAGGGAATAATAAAGAGTACATTACAAACCAAATTAACTATTTTGCTAAATTAGATCTAGCCAGCAAGCAGTAAATTGACCACTCCTGGAAAAGCATACTCTTCAAAGGTCCTCACTCCTTTGCCATTCTCAAGTTATGTCACATCTAAGTCTCTGCCTGCTCTGCTTAAATCTATTCAAGACAACACTCTTAAGAGCATCTTTGGAACCTGATTTGTCACTCTAGCACATTTGTTCCTCTTCAGATCTTACTCACCAGAACTTCTTCAGCCAATGAAACAGGTGTCTTGGTCTTTGTACAGTTTATTTCATTTGGTGAACTGCTATAAATTCAACTGGAATTAGAATTTACTAGCTGGTAAAAGTTAAATTGATACTTAAGGGCTGGCTTGCCAACCATTTATAGAGTACAAGGCCTCTAATATATTACTTGAGACTCAGGATAGACAAATATTAAAACACTAAGCTATGTTTAAGCAACAGAAAAGATGAGCACACACTAGCTCATAAATGTAAATGAGAGTAAAGCTTATTTAACTGCACATTGCTGTGGTACTGTTTTCTATTATTGTTTTTAAAAACTAAGTTTGTCCCACATTTCCTCATGGCACACATATACACCAAGATCAAAGATCATCTAGATTACAACACTAATTACACAGTCTGACAGGTATGAAAGTTTCTGGTGGTGATTCACAGTCTTGTCCCATTTTCTCTCTCCAAGAGATGCCAAAGAGTCAGAGAACACTCCTAGAAAAAGCTGGGTTAGGTATGTATTCAGGAGTGATTTGAAATTCTGCTCTTTCTTTAAGGTGCCTTCTCCTCCCCCAACAGATTAGAGGGAGTCTAGGGAAATCAGTTTGCCTAATCTTAGATGGTATGACTCTTTCCCCATGAATCACACTGATGCCAGAAGCTATGCCTTCCTTTCTTGAGGGAGCAGGACAGCACAAGGCTTTGCTGGACTCTGAACACACGACCTTTCCATTCCATCCACAGTAAGAAAGCAGGATGTAGAGACAGCATAACAGAAGACATTGGTATCTCAAGCACAGTGATACACTGCATGGATTGGTAATTCCTCCATATCCATGTTGTCATTCAGGAAAAGAAGATTCCTCAAATATTTAGGTACATCAAGAGTACATCTGGACCACTTCCTTCTTTTATCACTATTGTCAAGAGTCTTCCTTAAGAGGTTCTACAAGCCTTTAACTGTAATGGAAACAGAAAAGTGAATGTGTGCATGTGAGATGTCTGCTTAACTAAAAGGATGATTTCTGCAAGGAGCTATCACATATTTGGAAATCCCACAAACAAATGGGACAGCTTTTGTATAACTAGGGCAAACAGTGTATGCACATGTGCAGGTGGGTAATGAATCTGACAGACACATATGCATGAAACATTTCTTTGTAGACTCTGCTGTTCACATGATCACTATAATTGCTGATTGATTCTCACAGGAAAACTTTCTTGTTTTCCCAGGTAGAACTGCAAGGGAAAAGAAACTGCAAGGGAAAAGAAACTGCAAGGGAAAAGAAACTGCAAGGGAAAAGAAACTGCAAGGGAAGTAGTAGTCTGGGGGTCCTTGCAAAAGACGTCAGGTGAGATGAATGAATAAATAAGGCTTAACTAAGTTGTTTTAAAGAGCAGATATAAAAGCCAGCAATTACATTTTCTTTTCTTGACAAAGCTGAGAAATCCATTACTTGAAATTACACATCTCAGTCATGTGTTGGAGCAGATTTGGAAGCCAAGGAATGTGTGGTATGCAGCACTATAATACCATGCAGCTGTTTAGTATACTGTAGAGCTCACTCACTCTCTCCATGGGGTAAGAACCTTGGTGAAAAGCAGCCTGCAATCACTTGCACAAGGCTGAAACACCAAGCCAGTCCTCTGTGACAGTTAGCAGTAAAGCACTGTACAGTCTCCCAAACATTCAAGGGAAGTTGCCAATTTCATACAACTTCCAAGTATTATCAAATCTTAATGATGCCTGATTTGCTTAAAAAATGAAACCTATGGGTAAACATACATGCACAGAAAACAAAACATTACTTCAATCTCTGTAGTGTGTGAAAACAGGGAGGAAGAGTCAGTCCCTTCCCATTAATTATTACTCCTAACAAGCATCAGGCAATATTAGAGCCTGAGGTCTTTTAGCTGTAGGACAGGTATGAACCATGGCAGTCATCAAGTTGTTCAAGCAGTATGTCTCCATCCTGGCCTTGAGGAAATACCTTTTAGGAGGTATCTCAGGCTGCATGGCTCAGGCTGCTCTTCTCTCTGGTGAAAATGACAAAAGGTGTTCCTACTATGGCCAACTAAGATATGGACATGACTACTAAACTGTGAAGACTCTTTGTTGTCTGCAGTAGACCTAAGACAGAGAGAGCCACAGAACAGTATCTGCACAGAAACACAAGTTTTAACCCATGCAACCCAGAATCTCTCAAGATATTGCTCAAGTTCAACCACCTCCACTGCTTCTAATTTTCAAGTAAATTCCCATTTATTATAGAGCTCCTCCTCCTCTTCTCTGGCCTTTCTGCTGGTAGCCACTTCTGTTATTTCATATTCATTTTTAAAAGTCACTTGCAGATGTCTTGGAAAGAAAACAAGTCACAAAATATTCCTATTTATTCTGCAACTAGTACCAGCAGTATGATTTGTTCTTTCACAAAGGGGACATACCAGTTTTTTTCCTAAGCACTACTGGTTTGTCCTATTCCTCAAGAATTTCAGATGTAAAAGAGTTAGATACTTGAAGAAAGATGGCCTTTCCCTTCACCAACACTATTCTGTTAAGAATAACCAGAGTTATATTTTTATTTAGGAGTTATTTACAGAAAGCATTTTCTTTTATTGGCAGTATTAAACCAAACATTTAGACTAAGCACATTTAAATATAGCTTTGCTTGCAGATATAGCTAAGTGCTCAGTTAAGGGCACTTGTAACAAAAACAAAACCACAAATTATTTCATACTTAATTCATACATTCAGAGGAGAAGGCTCCAAGGGGACCTTATTGTAGCCTTTCAGTACCTGAAGGGGGCCTACAAGAAAGCTGGGGAGGGACTTTTTAGGAGGTCAGACAGTGATAGAAGCAGGGGAAATGGGTGTAAGCTAGAGAAGGGCAGATTTAGGCTGGATATTAGGAAGAAGTTCTTCACTATGAGGGTGGTTAGGCAGTGGAACAGGTTGCCCAGAGAGGCTGTAGAAGCCTCATCCCTGGAAGCTTTTAAGACAAGGCTTGTTGGGGCCCTGGGTAACCTGATCTAGTGGATGGTGTCCCTGCCAGGCAGGGGGGTCAAAACTGGATGATCTTTGAGGTCCCTTCCAACTCTTAACAATCCTATGATCCAACAGGTACATGGGAAAGCTGCTGATAACCTCCTGTATCTTAGCAGGAAGATAAGTAGCCAAGTTTCTTTCATGTAGCAAAAGTGCTAAAGAACACAAACAAATGGTCTATAAATATTTAGGGAGGCAAGCATCATGGAGAGAGGGAGAACATTACACTGAAGGACAACGTTGATGCAACAACAATCTAGGATAAAACCACACAAATTTAGGTTGGAAGTTTTAAAAAGATTAAAAAGATCAGAGATGAAGAAGGGTCCACATTTTAAGCCTAATTTACACTTTGATTCTTTTTAAAGGATCAGAGTCATAACATCAGTGTTTGGAACACTGGACCTTCAGAAACAGTCAGCAGCCATTCAGAAATCAAATTCTTTGTGTACACCTCATCACAGCTTCAAAGACCATTTTAATTAATGGTATATCAAGAAATGCATTAATGACATGGATGATGGGACAGACTGCACCCTCAGCAAGTCTGCAGATGATACCAAAGTGGGAGGAATGGCTGAAACACCAGAATATGGGAAGATGAGTGCCCAGTCTTGGAGACAGTCAAACCTTGACTGGGTATGGTCCTGTGCCGACTGCTCTAGCTGACTCTGTTTTGAGCAAGCAGCTGGACAAGGTAACCTCTAGAAGTCCTCCTGACCTCAAGCATTCTGTGGTATTTAGGCAGCTCTGACATCCAAACTGGAGGTTTCTCTCTGATCTCATTTTTTAAAATCCAGCTCCTTACTATATTGCAGAAATGGAATAATTAGCATTCTATAGTGCTGCTGCATAACCACATCAGCAACATCTCATCAACACCTTCATAACAACTGCTATGGAAAATTCTCTATACTAAAGCACCACTGATCTTTCAAAATAAGTTACAGCACTCATTTGTGCTACCAAACAACTAAGCAAAAACTGACAGAAAGCTATTTCAGACTAATGTTTTTGTTCATTTTCTTGCTAGCTTTCAAAATCAGACCATTAGTGTGAACTGGTGATATTCTATATACTAAAGCTTTTGCTTTTAGATCAGTTAACAGTAAATGAAAGTTCCTGTTGTTAGTAATGTTCTATGTTAGCATTCACTACAAAAAACAATTAAGAATAAAAAAGACTGAAACTGTTATTCCCTATATGCTGTAATGAAAGTGTAATGCACAAACTGAGCTGGTCTATAATCACCATACAGGCTACTGAACATTTTTATATGACATAAATCCAGTTCATATTACTTACTGGCCTGATCTTATTTGGATGAATACACATCTTTAACAACATAACATGAGCAATACATAGAACTGTAATCTACTCTATTTCATTCCAATTTATGATCAGAATCATAACAGTACATAGTCAATAATAGAGATCCATTTTGTTACAAAACCAAACAAAGAGAAGAGAATCACAGAATCATTTAGGTTGGAAAAGACCTCCAAGATGATCATGTCTAACTGTCAACCCAATACCATCATCCCACTAAATGATGTCACAAAGTGCCATGTCCACATGTCTTTTTTTAACACCTCCAGACATGGTGATTCCATTATGTTTTATTCCACATGGGAAAAAAACCCCAACCTTTTCAAACAAAAACTGCAGGTGTTGGCAGACCTACACTAAGTTGCAGATTCAAGTCAACTGCACTACAAGGGAGGGGTAAAAAGGTGAATCTGCTGACTCCTCCTAATACTCTGTAAGCAGTTATCTTGCTCCCAGTTTAAAACACACTACTACAAAACAAGAGACTTGTGTTGCAATTCCCATACTAGATTTTAATTGAAATGGAATAACCTTAATAGAAAATGGATTTGTTTCCTCACATGCTGCAGCTATACATATTCCTTCAGATTGTGGAAACCCTACTTTAACCCCAGCCTCTGAGTTAGGCAGGGAAGGATAGGAAACAGATTCTTCCACATTTAAAACAAGTGTCTTAATTCAGGTAGGAGGATATAACAGTGGAGTCCATGCTAATCATCTTTGTAACTCAGCTCTGCACTTTTCAACAGACAAAACCAAAAACAGCTCACTAGAGTAAAACAGGCAAAATAACTTATTTGCCCTTCCTCCCCAGATTTTGCCACAAGTCCCAAGAGAAAGTATCTTTGGATTTGAATCAATTCCCAAAGCTTCCATTTTTTTTTTCCAATTTGGTAATTGACAAAAGCCATTGTTTTCATGTTTCAGTATGCAAGTCAAGTAACTTCACATCCAAACTGGTGATCTGTATGCCCACTTGCACTCCCAGGTCAGCAGTTAAGTTAGCATGGCTTCAAACTCTGCTTTTGAAGGCAAGGCCTTGCATTTTCCAATGATGTTTACGATATTATACCAGTGCTTTACTTATATTTACTTTTCAGCTCTTGCTCAGGAGCTTTGCATTTTATCTGAAATAAGAATGTGAGGATTCCTAAAATGGACATGGGAACATGAGATTTCTCCCCATCTAAAGGTGTGTCATAGTTATTAGGCTACAGAAACCAGCTTCAGCTTGCTTGATTTCATTTTGACACCATGAATCTTATGATGCTACAAAGTGACCAGGCTGCTAACAAGTGAATAGACAGAAGTTCACAACTTTTAGGAGCTAGAAGTGTTCTATGGATTTAGACATCAGCATCTACACAATGAGAGCCTTGATG
Source organism: Galbula dea (assembly GCA_013399015.1). Lineage (NCBI taxonomy): Eukaryota > Metazoa > Chordata > Aves > Piciformes > Galbulidae > Galbula > Galbula dea. The sequence continues at coordinate 1,608,398 of VWZX01007509.1, forward strand.
CTCCCTGTAACCTCAAAGCTCCATACCATTTTCCCTCTGCAAACAACATAATTAAATTAATAATCTGAACATTAAACTATTTTGCCTTATATCTTGCATGACACAAGCCATAACATTTCATTACCTTATTTTTGCTCCATGTCCAATATCAACAGGTGACTAGTGCCTGTGTGCATGAGAATGCTGGAGCTTGTCTGATATCAAAAGCTAAGCAGGGTCAGGCCTGGATAGTACTTGGATGGGTGACTGCCTGGGAATAACAGGTGCTGTAGGCTTTCCTGCTGTGGCAGGGGGGTTGGACTAGATGATCTTTTGAGGTCCCTTCCAACTCCTAACATTCTGTCATTCTGTGATCTTCTGAAGAGCCATAGGCCAATGCTTAGTCAGGACTCTACATAGTCACATTTTTACTGAACACCAGGGGTTGAAGCCTGCAGAAATGTACTCAGTAGAACAGCCCCTCTGATATGAGGCTGCCTGTACGACAAAGCAGCACAGCTGGTTCTTCAGTCTCTACTTTGAATGAGACTGGCATTGACATTTCTACAACATGTTTCAAACAGCTTTGAGAAGACAAGTTCCATTTGTACTTACAGAAGCCACACCTGGTACCCCCTTCAAAGATGAATCCATTTGGGACAGCTCCATAGCGACGCAGATCTGAGAGCTTCCACTGCCCCATGACACTAGGAGGAAGGTCTTTGACAAGGACGAGAATGTCATTGCAGAAATGCAGGGTAGCAGGCCCACTCTCTAGTTTAGTGCCAGGTGCTACAAAAACTTGAAATCTATGAACTATCAGATAAGGAAGAAAAAAAATTACTGCAGAAAACAGAAGTAAGGTACCAGGACTTATGTAATACAAGTCATTCTGTTCAGCTATGGTATATGGATTGACCCCTGCCTGCACCATGACGCTCTAGCATAAAGATTCTAAGCCCAGACAGCTTCACATGGGTAGCTACAAGCTCATTATCCTCTATTATGCCAGTTTAGGATTAGGGGGTGGAGGGGAGGGAACATATCTTGGCTTAACATTGCAAATTATTAAGTTGTAACACTACATTAATTTACCCTAAGTTTTCCAGGCTACTCTCCATCTCAAATTAGTCACTTATCCAAGTCCACACTTCAGTTACCTCTTCTACACTTGCATTACTACATGTGCTTCTTGCCACTCCCTCTAATAGCCTTTGCCTCTGCTTTCCTACATGCATACACACACACACCAGTGTCCAAGGAGTCCAAAAGCCAAGGCTCAAAGAAGTAGGCAAGTTCTGGCCAAAGCTCTGTCACCAACTCATTTGCCACCTTTAGTCAACTGCTTTGCTCCTTCCCTAGCAGTAAAATGGGGAAAATAACTCTTTCCCACCTTTGTGAATCTTTCAGGAGTTGGTGATGGTAGATGCACAGACATTTAAAATTACTAGGAAATGAAGCAATTCATAGGTCATAATCACTCTTAGGTATCAGGTAATTCTTTGTATTTCACAGCCTAAACTTCAAAAGAACAGGGGGAGAAAAGGAAACACTTGCCTCATTCAAGTTTCCAAAATTCAGGTTCAAATCCCAACTCCAGCATCCCCTATATTGCAAAGTTCCTTACCTAAAGTAGCAGCTGTTCTAGGCTGGCCTCCCATCTTCTCCTCCAGAGCTGCTGCATTCTGAATAATAAGCTACTGGGAATATTTCAAGGACTCAAATCTCACTGTTTCAAAAGGGAGCTATTCAAGCAAGCAAGCACTTAATTCTCAAACAACTGTTCTGACCTTCACTACTCCTCTAGTTTCTTTCATCTTGTGATTACACTAAAAAAAAAAAGTCTGTCTTGACACAGAACCATCATGTCCAGTCAGAAGTTTTCCAATGGAACATTTATGAAGAAGAAAATAGACTTAGCTTTTGCTTATCCATCAAAGATCACACAAACAGCTTCCTGCCTATGATATCTACAGGGTAACTTTCAGGCAGTCTAACTTCTTACAACCTCTTCACTGTTTCTTGCCTAGGCTTCTTCCAGAATCATGAACTTCAGCTAGGTCCAAGTCTTGCTTCTCATCTAAATACTTGCTATATTCTTACTTACCATCTTTGCTGTAAAGCAGCTCCTTATGTATGATGTGCATTTCCCTAAGGCTCCAGCAGAATTAGCCACAAAGTCATTTGAGTGAAATGTGCAAGGAGACAGAGATAGATCTAACTAACCACAGCTCTACTTACAACTCTGCTAGCAGTTCTGCTAGGGAGCAAATCAATAGTCATATGATGCCCCCTCTTTGGGCACACAGTTGTTACACAACCTGCTAAAGTGTAAGCTATGAAAAATATACCAAAGCCATCTTGATGAATAATGTTTAAGAATGTTTAGTGAGGAATCTTTAACATCATTTGGACCCCTCTGCCCAGTACTTTGCAGGCAACTAAACCGTGGGAGCAGAAGCCTCAGGGTTTTTTCTGCCTCAAACAAGGAATGGAGCACTCTCTTCACACCATCAGTTGCAAGTTACAACAGCTGCCAAAAACAAGGAGCTGCAGCTCAGATTCTAGACCACATACAAAAACCCAGCATAACCAAATCTGAACAAAGCCAAAGTAGAGGTAAAAAACAGATCTGGACATGAAGCTTTTGCCATCTGTTGCTTTCTGAGCAAACTGGAATATTTTTCCAAAATTCTCCCCAGCCATCTACTTTTCCTATTCTGGAAAAAAAAAAACCAACCAAAATTAGCAAGATTCAGAGTTGAATATACCCATGAACAAGAGGTACTATTTAAGTACCTCATTTCCTTTAACTAATCCTCTTCATAGTATGCTGCAGGTCAGTGAGCAACTAACTCCACCAGAATGAGTTGTGGGCTCAAGCAGTCTACTCACACCTGACCTATACCTCAACTCACTTAATCCCACTGCATTCTCTCATCCTGGTTCTTTTATTTCAGGAATCACATCCCTCTCATCTGCTAAAAATTGAGAGAAAACACTGGGAACTCCAGTGCCTCCATTCTGTGGTCATCATTCAAGAACAGCACCAACTCCTTTCACTTTTTTAGTTTTGCTTCCCAGACTCTGAGATCATCTATCCATAGTCTATTTTTATCATCCAGCTACCTTACTTCCAAGGCATACAAAGGCACCCTTACTGCACTTTAAGAAAAAACACTAGTCAACATCCTCTCTTTATCTGAAAGTCTCCATTCCTTTATATTTCTGTCTACTCAAACTAGATTCAGTTTAATTTGACTTCTTTCTCCTAACCAAGCCTGCACTGAAAGATAAAATCCTGAAAAAAAAATTCTATACTCTGGTCTATCCTCCTTCCCCTAAGCTTTTCTGCAATTAACATTCTACAAATTATTGCCAGTTAAACCATTTATACTTGTTTTTTTTTTTACTTTTTCATTTCTTCACCTCACACACATTCTCTCTAGTTCCATTTTTACTCCATGGCTGCACATATCATCAGCCAAGAGGCTCTATTCCTACCTCACTCACAGCTTTCCTTTAAAAACAAACAAACAAACCTCTCTGCTGTTTCTACATTTCCTCCTATCATAACCATCATCTTCACTCCCAGACTGAGACTAAGTGCTCTCTCCATCTCAGCACTAAAACCAGACCTACCCTGACAAATTCAAATTCTGCTCCAGGTTTTAGGACAAGTCTATGCAGTACATAGATCACAAATCTAGTAAAGAAACAGAACCAGAACAATTACAGCCACATCAAAGTGTACCAACTACTCCCCTGTATCATTCAGAAACCCCCACTAACCTTTCCCTTTATGCAAGGCTTGGTATTTGACAGCTCCATGTGGTACATCCATACATTTCTCTTCTGATGCTTCTACATTTTATTAATGTAAAATTCCTAGACCATCTTTCTATGTATATACTGCAAAGAAATGAGACCACAAATGCAACATATGGCAAAGCATATGTAACAAATGATTAAGATGGCTAATGTGTGTCTCCCACACACCTACCCTCCTTCCTTAGTTATGACTAAACAAACATAAGACAGATACTATGGATTACCAGTATTAACACTCTTTGTTCACCACTGCATATTTTAGAGCTGCTAAACAAGAAAAGAAAAGAAAATTAAGTATAAGGGTGAAGTTAGCTGGAAAGACTGTGTCTCATAAGACTCCTTACTGCAAGATGACTTGTCCTGAAAAGGGACACTAACAGCAATAAGCATTATCAATGCAATGCCTAGTAGGCAGCTTAGAAAACTGGGATTGAACTAGCCAAGTTTTACTGAAGACTCCTGCTTCTCTAAATTCAGGCTCCCTCTGAATCCTGTTGTCAAAATCCCCAAGTAAACTGGAAGACCAGAAGCAGAAGACTAATGGCTTTGTTTCAAAGCTACATACTCTCAGTGCCAAAAACCCAAACAAACTAAGTTAAGAGCTCTCACAGTTAGCCATCAGTACTGGGCAGTACTGTAATCACAACCCTACCAATAAGCGACATCTGCTTTAAGATGCAAGGGGAAGACCAGTCTCTTCTCTCTCAAATGATTGATAGTCTTTTCCTTACCTACACTTTGTTACTGCATTTTAACCCTGCTTTTCTTTGCTTTCTTTAACCTGGGGGGAGGGGTGGAAGTGTGAGAAAACAAAGGTTACCTTCCCCCAGGCTATAGCGGATTCGTACATCCCACGCATACATCGTCTCCTTGTTCTCAAATCCCAGCATCACAACTTGAGAGAGACAGATGATCGCCAGCGTGTGATTCAAGCCCTCATAGGAGAGCCCAGGATCCAAGCCACAAATGTCTTCTAAGGTCATGCTGCTCCTCTCCTTATGCCCTTTTGCTCGTTCAGATTTATCCTTGTAGACCAGCATGAGCAAACAGTCTAAAAGAAGCAAAACTGTCAGAGATGATGAGGCAGAACATAAAACATAACACATTTCTCAGTGCCCTGCTTCAATTCAAAGGTGCTTTAGACAACTGCAGGGTCAGGCTGATCAAGTCAATGGGAGAAAACAGTTTTCTTTTCCCAACCCACTCCCAGATAGTTTGCAGTCCTTGTTTTCAGGGAGCAAACACTGAAGGCATGTTTCAAGGGTAATCTGCAGGCTCAAAAATAAGGGGGGAAGCAAAAGAAAAAAAATTCCCTATTTTACTGTTCAGAAATCCAGTCTTTTTTTCAGATACTCCCAAATCTGGGACTGACTCACTAATTCTGAACACTAGGAGTTACACTATGATAGCTGTTCACATTACAAACCCTAAAACCACGAGGCTATTGTCATCTCTATTTCTATTAGAACATACTGAACCACAAATGAAATTCTTACAGTAGTTCACAGATTACTCAACTACTAAATGGCGAGCAGACTGCACTGCCAGACTGTCAGGGTCAGCTCAGGTTTCCTAGTTAAATGTTACACAGTAGCCACTGCAAAATAATCATTAGGTGCCACACCTTTTTTTTTTGTATTATTATTTAAATATTGGCTTGTGTCACCGTTTGCTTTTAACCCTTTCCTAGAGGAGTTTATTACAAAGTAACCACTCAAGGGAGGAAACTAATGCAAGTGTCATCATCCCACTTGTACAGTACTTTTCACAAGCAAACCCCCAAGGCAAGAAATAGGGGAGAGACCTCTCCCACCTTTCACATTTACAGGAACACTCCTCTTCCCCAAGATACCCTTCATACCACATAAAAATTAATTGTAAATTCAGTTATTGGTCAATATCAAAGCTGCAACATTCACAGCTTAAGCTGAGCCTCATACCACAAAGGAGAGAGCCCCCTGTGCCCCATTTTGTAAATGCTGGGGTGTGGTGCTCAGAGCCCTGGCAAGGTGCCCTGTGGTTCTCAACTGGGCCAAAGGAGTAGCAAACACCCAAAGAGGTGAGAAATGACAGAAATGCTGAACTATCTTCCAACTAAGTGGAGCTTTGCACGGACTCCCAATTGTTTTTGTGCACCTGTTAGCAAAAGCAGCTGCAACTATGGTATTTAAGCATTCTGCAGTACAGTTGTGCATCTGAAGAACAACTGTGTGTCTGAAGACAGACCAAGAAAAGTAAATCACTGGGTTTTGTTTGTTGGGTTTTTTTGTTTTATTTTTTCTTTTCTTTTCTGGTAAGTCTGGCTAATTTAGCTAGAATAAAAAATACTGGCTTTAAGGAACAAGCTACACTACGTTTTCAAATCAAGCTCCCTCATCTTCTCCCTTCAAACTTGGCTTATTCATCTTAGAAATCCAGGCCCATATTCATGTGTAGATGATCAACAGATGTCCATTCACACAGAGAATTTCAACAGATTCAGCCAAGACACAGGCATTTAAGACACTAAAATATAACCATAACAACTCAAATAACAAACAGGCAGGTCTGAAGAACTCCAATTAATAAGAAACCTTCAGTCTACCAACAACAACCTAGAAAAAAATGCCATAATGCATTCTACAGCAATGTGGGTTGACATTTTCCAAAGTGCAGGCAACATTTAGCCCTGAAAATATATACTTTTGGGGCCTAAATATTGTCCCTATTAGGAATAGATGGGGAAACCTGAAACCTACCTTACCCTCTCCAGCAGTAAAACATCAACTCTGAACATAACATTTTCAAAAGAATTAAAAAAAAAAAAAGGAAAATTAGAAAAGAAAAGTCAGGGTCAGTGCTCCCACTCTGACAAATAAGGAAGGAAAATTAGTCATGATGGATATGGAGGAGGCTGAGCTACTCAAC